>PYAF01003170.1:25323-59427 GCA_007407185.1 Glycine tomentella | reverse complement strand
ATCCTTTTTCGGTGTTTTTTGTGTCTAAATTGCATTTCAGAAAGTCATCTTTCACCTCGTTTTGGAATCGGTCCAATCCGAGTTCTGTAGGCCGAGAAATACATAAAAGTTAACAATACGAATTTTGGCTCTGCTGGTGTGCGAATTCCAACCTAGAATTGGTCCGAAATTATATCAAGGCAAGGGGATTCTCATCATGGTCAATCTTCTTCTTAATTCTAGAAAACTTTTTTCACACTCTGGTGACCATACAAAAGGCACATTTTTCTTAGTCAAGCCAGTCAGAGGTAAAGCTATTTGGGAAAATCCTTTTATAAACCTCCTTATAGTAACTAGCCAATCCCAGAAAACTTCTAACCTCAGTTACTGTGGTTGGTCTCTCCCAATTCATCACTGATTCAATCTTACTAGGATCAACTGAAATTCCTTCCTTAGAAACAACATGACCTAAAAATTTCACTTCCTTGGCCCAAAATTCACACTTAGATAATTTAGCATACAACTTCTTTTCTCTAAGTATCTGTAATACTATTCTAACATGTTGTTCATGCTCTTTTTCTGATTTTGAATAAACAAGTATATCATCTATAAAGACTACTACAAACTTATATAAATAAGATCTAAATATTCTATTCATGTAATCCATAAATACTGCTGGAGCATTAGTTAATCCAAAAGACATCACTAAATACTCATAATGCCCATATCTAGTCCTAAATGCCATTTTAGGAATATCTTCATTCTTAACCCTAATCTGATGGTATCTTGACCTAAGATCAATCTTAGAAAATACTGTTGCTCCTCTCAGTGGTCCATAAGATCATCTATCCTAGGCAATGGATATTTATCTTGATGGTTATCTTATTAAGTTGTCTATAATCTACACAAAGTCTCATTCCGCCATCTTTCTTTTTCACTAACAGAACTGGAGCTCCCCAGGGTGAAACACTAGGTCTAATAAATTTCTTCTCCAACAATTCCTCTAATTGCTTTTTCAATTCTTCTAGCTCTAGAGGGGACATCCTATAAGGTGCCATGGATATTGGTCCAGATCCAGGAATTAAGTCAATAGAAAATTCTATCTCCCTTTCTGGAGGTATCCCTGGTATTTCATCTGGGAACACATCTGGATATTCTCTTACCACGGGCATATTAGAGATTTCATCAGTTGACTCAGTTACATTAGCTGATAAAAGAACATACCCTTGAATTTCATTTTTATTGGAATAGGAAGCAATGAAGTTCAAATACAGACATTGGGTTTGACTGTTTTCTAAAATTTCTGAAGGTAAAACAATGGTTTTATTTAAACAGTCCAACAACACATGATTAGCTACAAGCCAATCCATACCCAAAATTACACTAAATCCAGTTAAAGGAAGACAAATCAAATTTGCAGAATAAGATTTATGATCAATTTGAAAAACACAATTAAGACAGATTTGACAAGTAGTAATAGGTTTACCAGTAGGAGTAGAAACTTGAAGATCATACGGTAATTGAGATAAAGGTAACTCTAATTGTACAGCAGTGTCATAAGAAATTAAAGAGTGGGTAGCACCTGAATCATATAATACAGTTAAAATAGTATTTTTAATTTTGCACTTACCCTCGATAAGATTTTCGGATTGAGATGCCTCTGCTGCATTCATGGTAAAGACCTTTCCAGTATGTTGGGGACGTGTAGTGTCTTGGGAATTTTCAGCTCTGCAATTATTTGCATAGTGTCCCATCTTCCCACATCTAAAACATTGAACACTGTTGCGATTGCGACAATCCCTTGCCAAGTGTCCTATCTTTCCGCATCGCACACAAGTGGTCTGCACTATGGGGCATGGTCGATCTCCATGGAACTTGTGACATTTGTTGCATTCCTTGCTTGAATTCTTCCCTATCTGAAATTTTCTTTGTTTGAAATTATTTTTAAATTTAGAAGGCTGAGGTCCTAATTTCTTCACGAAATTCTCTCTTTTCTCTGCAGACCTCCTTTTATACTCTTCTATTAGTCTACACTTGTTTATCAGAACACCAAACTCCCTAATTTCTAATGGTCCCACTTTTTCTAACATATCTTCCCTCAATCCTCCTTCAAACTTCATACACTTCTAGTGCTCATCAGGATTGTATTGATAGGTACAGGAAAATTTAATTAACTCTTCAAATTTAGCAATATATTCAGATACACTGCTATTACCTTGTTCAAGCTTAAGAAATTCAAGCTCCTTAGCATTTCTCACTGAGATAGGAAAATATTTACCATAGAAGGTTGTCTTGAACACTTCCCATGTAATCTCTACTCCATTACCTACTAGAATTTGCTTATGACTGTTCCACCAATACTCAACATCAGATTGTAACATATAAGTGGCATAGGTTACTTTCTGTTGGTCAGAACAACTTAGTACAATAAATATCTTTTCTATTTCCTTAATCCATTCTTCAGCCATGTCTGGATTAAGAATTCCCCTAAAAACTAGTGGATTAGACTTCCTAAACTCAACAAACTTATGATAATCTATATCAGTCACCTGCCTCCTATTATCTTGATTAGAATTATGATTACTATCTTGATGATTATTATTATTTTGATTCATTTGCATCATCATTTGAGTAGCTGTCGCAGCTTGTTGACTTGCTGCAGTTGCTTGTTGATTTACAGCAGCCGCTTGCTCTTGCATAGCCGTTAGCATTTCATAAAGAATATTTATTTCTTCACTGTTGCCACCGGCTTGGGTTGCTGTTCTTCCTCTAGTTCTTCTAGCAGCCATGAATTCCTATTCACTTTCACAAAAATACTGAGGTGATCAACCTCAATATAAAGTTAAAGTGCGTCAGAATTCAACAAACACAAACAATCACACAAAAAGTCACACAGAAAAGCATAGTTAGTCCATTCCCCTCAGGACCTAACAGGATTAACGGCTCTGATAACAAAACTATAACGACCTAATTTCTAAGTTGATTTTATTATTAGTATTTTTACTTAGAATAAATTTTTTTCAAGAAACGTGTATTAATAAAAATTCTAAGTCATTAAAATTTACAAAATATGTAAAGACTAATTCATTTGTCAATGTCTCTATTACAAAAGTTTATACAAGTACAAAACTCTTTTCAAAATCCAGCTTAGTATATAGCTCCTTCAATATATCAACACTACTCCAGAGCTTCAAGGAACCTGACCAGGGTTGCCATCTAAGAAAAACATGAAACAAATCTTTTGAGAAATAAATTTCTCAGTAGGCAAAGCTAAATCCCGAACTTATTAGTAGGTTAGTAAAATCATTCAAATAATCAAACACATCCACAAGAAATATGCAACTATATGAATGCATGAGATGAACTATCCCAGGGCAAATGGCCTCCACATATCGTACTGTATGTGGTCACACTGAGTGTGGACGCTGCTATAGTCTTACGCAAACATGCATGAATTTTGCCATATATCCTTGCACCTGGGTACTACATATCGTACTGTATGTAGCATCAGATTCTGTTTCCCCAAAGCCTCATACTGGACTTGGAACATGGAAACATGAATCCACCTATCTTATTCACATCAACATCCATAAAAATCAAATCCATAAGCAAAATACATATTACCTTATGGAAAATATTTTCCTCATATCTTCATATGTATCATAAGTATGGTTACACCACCATACCTTATCCAATAAGCTTATAAGTATGGTTAAACCGCTATATCTTATTCAAGCGAAATCATTACCAACTTAGGCATGGCCAAAGAATATCCTCATAGAAAATTATGTTAGTAATCTAACTAATAATCCATAATATGTCTTTCAAATAATTTCTAATCCCTTGAAATTTTCATAATAAAAGATTAAAGTCTAGTATGCATCTTTTATTCTCCTTTCACCTACTACCTTACTAATTAATCCTCAAATCAAATCATCAAGTATTTAAACCATTCAACTACATACCATTCATCCTCTACTTCTAAAAATTAAATCAAAATCTTTCCATAAAAATATCAACAGACAGCCCAAAATATCATCAAAATCACCTTCAAAAGATCATCAAATAGGCTTCCATACATCACTAATATTGATGGGTATAAATCATCACCTATCCTTTGGCTTAAATCAACATATTCTCATCAAAGAATATCCTTCAAATGGCATGAAATTCAAGCCTAAATAATAACCATAATTCAGTCTACTAAAGCATGTAAATTAATCCAAACCAATGATTAACTAGAGATTTAAGCTTAACCTACCTCAAGTGAGTTTGAATCTTTAAAATAGAATGGATAAATGGCTTCCTTCCTTCCTTCCTTGGGAAATCCTCTTAGAGATGAAGCCTTGATATCTTTCTTCTAAGCTTGTCAAAACTCTTCCTAAGGTTGCTAGGTTTCTCACGAAATTTTGTCAAGATGGTGGAGTTTTCTTTTCTTACTTGATTCTAACTCTAAAGGAGAAAGATGAAATGAAGGTAGTATGAGGAGAGGATGTTCACGTGAAGGTGTAGTGAGGAAAGCTTGGAGAATGTCATGCACTTAGGTCCTCCTTCCCCCTTTATATAGTGGTTTAGGATTCACTTTATGGAAAAAAATCTCCTACACCATAATGACTTACCTTTTCACTTGTCCACCCCTTTACAAGTGTCCCTACACTTGTCCAAATCATAAAGGCTCTTAATTCTCCACCATTCAAGTGTCCAAGCTCTTGAAGTTTCTCCATTTCTCTTGCATTTTCGTGGAGTAGCTTGCCAAGGAAGATTTTTCTGCTTTTTCTTTCATTCTTGAGTTTATCCCAAACCTGTTTTAGTAACATTCTAATTCTGGATTCGTTAACCGTTGGATCTCTTTAAAATTTTAAAGGTACACTACTATCTCACATATGTAACTTTTGACCGTTGGGATTGTTGAAATAATGTCTAGAGCTGTCCACGTGTTCTACCAAAGGAGATAAGAGAAGATTTTTCTTCTCATCTTGTATACATATTCCAAGTGTCCACCACTTGTCATCTTCGTGGAGCTTGCCTTTACAAGTGACTTATTCATGAATCTTCTCCCCTTTTCTACATCATTCCACACATGAACTTCAAGCTTAAGGGGTAGGATGACAAGTTTTCCTTCCTTTTATGCCATTACATATCATTTTTTATGCTAAAGTAAAATCTAATTCCACTTATGGTTTTTCACATGGTAATTCCTTATAAGAAGTTAAATTCAATTTGAATTCTTTCACCTAAAGATAATATGAAATAATAGAACTCTAGAGATCTCCAAAAATTATCTTTAGTTTCATTACAAATAACTCATAACCAATCTCTACAGAGTACTATACAGACCTCAAGCACAAGATTGTTCTTATCTTAATTCCAGTTGGTCTATTTTCTTTTTACCATTAAAATTACTAAACCATTTTATTAGATAAATCTAAACATCCTACAATTGAGAGAAAATTCCACAGATTCTATTTCTCATTTTTCCATATTTTTCTGATGCCCGAATCCTTCTGAATACAATTTCAAAGTTGTCACCTTATAAAATTTATAGAAATTCTATTCTAAGGTTTCTTGTCACAAAATCTCTTAATAATATGCTATCTAAGAGTGCTCTGTACTTCTATCAAGTTTCTACAAACTCTCAAATGGTATCTGGTCATTTTTGGCCTAAAGGGCATTATGGTAATATATTATTCTTGAGACGTGATGGTAATTATCCAAAATGTTCAAGGGTATTTGTGTAATTTCAACCACAAAATATCTAGCCAAAATATCTAGGGGCATTCTTGTCATTTCCAAAATATCCAAGGCATTTGTGTAATTTCCTCCTTAAAATATCTAACTAAAATATCTAGGGGCATTTTCGTAATTTAACCTCAAGGGCATTTCTGTCATTTCTAATTTAATGGAAAAGTGATATGGTCATTTATCTAGTTATCATCACACTAATTAAATTTTAAATATGAATTCAAAATAAAATTTGAGGATGTTACAGAACCCAATTATGGGATGTATGTTTGTCCATGTTATGTGCTAGTTTTCAAGAAAAACTATGTTTTAAACTAATGAGATGTGATATATTTATTATTGATGAATGAAATTGTAAATGATGTTGTTGTTGTAATGATTGGATTTTTTTGGAAAAAGCCTTAATTACAGATGAGCCTCTGCACAAAATTTTATAATTTGTTCTCCTATTTACTTCTTTATTAAATTTTAAATGGGCATGAGTTTGTTTTGTATATTATAGTCCTCTTTAATTTATAATTTTCATAAAATATCAGTCTCGTGTTATTATGGATTGTGAATGTATGAGATTTGTGTTGTCTGATGACCTGAGGAATGTGAATCCAAGGCATGTGTTATGTGTGTGTGTGTGTGTGTGGAATGCGATTTCTTGTGATGTTGATGATATTGAAATGAGATTATGTTGATAATCAATATGAGGTGATGTTGATGTTGATGATGACATTGATGAAAGATGATGTTGATGTTAACGATGTTTTTGTGATGCATGTATGTTGTGTATGTACATGGGGGTGCAGTGACTTATTGGATATCCTTAGGTGGGAAGATGATTGGTTTAAGAATTTTAAGCATCCCTGGAGAGGGAAAGAAATTGCTTAAATTTTTTAACTATTCATGGTCAGTGCGTTGATGGTGCCCATGTTTCATACTTCGTAATTACATGGAAATAGTATAAATGGTGACAGTAAGTACCTATGGTTTTTAATGAGGATAAAAATGCGGGTACTTGGGGGTATATCAGTCGGTTTGGAGTTCCCTTGTGACTCAGGCTGATCACCATTGGAGGGGGGAGTAGCCTATGCACGACAGGGTGACCTCGACGAGCTACTGCATCATTTTCCTAAGTGAGAGTTTCATATGGACTCACGCTTATGCTATATCCTAACGAGTGGTACCACATTTTATTTAAGAGTTGAGTTAGGTGCATGCATCATTTCGAGCATAATTGATTTGAATTGTGAAAAAAGTTGATGAATAGTTTGTTGAGTGTATGTTGAACTGATTGATTACTGAGAATGACTGTGATTATTATTATTGTTTTCTTGCTAGTCATTGTCATTTGCTGCTTGTTGATCTTGTATAATAAACTCATCCTTGCAATTTTGTACTGTGTGGTTCGTACCTATGATGATCGCAAACTTTCGTTCATGGGAATAGATGAGCAGCAATAGGTGATGTTGGAGGGAAATCCTTTTGTTGGAGCCGCCAAGCCGACATGATAATATTGGAATTTATTTCGGTAGAGAGTTGTGTTTTGTTATCAACTCTTTCTTAGTTGATTTCTTATTTCTCTTTGATTGAGAATGTAATCTCAAGCTTAGATATATGTAAAAACTGAATAATGTTCATGTAATGATTTAATATATTTATATATTTGTATTTATTTATGTATTTGTGCATTTTTTATGAATGTATTATCGCGATAAATTTACCCTCATTTTCATAATCAAATTAATAGAATTTTCTTTTAAAATTTGTAAATTATATGTTTAGAGTAGTAATATCGTAACGACTAGGCGGATCGTTACACCATCCCTCATAGAATGACCTTTTTTTAGGCTAAAATATAATTTAAAATTTTCTATTTTATTTAATTTGTGATTTTGATGCTCACATAAAAAAATAAAGAAATTCGATCTCTCTATTTTTCAATATCAAGAATTTTAATTTATTTATCAATTTTTAAAATGATAATTGTTAATAATAAAATGTAGACCCCCAAATTACTGATGTGATGCTATAATGTTGATTTTTTTAATTAATAATTTGATTAGTAAAGCATTTATTATAGTAAGAATTTAATTATTAAAAATCTCTTTATATCACCTAAAATTTAATTTAAAAACTTAATATTAGTGTTACATCGGCAATTTAGCTGTCAATGATTTCTTGTTGACTATCAAGGCCTTGAAAATTAACGATTGAATCAAAAATCTTATTTTAAAAAATAAGGAACCAAATGTATTTATTTTTATAGAGGGATTAAAATTACATATTAAGTAAAATAAGAGAAAAATATATATTTTAGCCCCTTGTTTTATGTAGATTTCTTAAAAAATGATAAAATAATAGTAATAATAATATATGTATTTTCTTATTTTAAAATAGAAAACAACTTTTTAGTATAGGAAATAAGTCATATATATAAAAAGAAATCGGAAAAAAGTCCTTATTGTCCATTTTCTTTTCCTTTCTCTTTTTCCTTTTTTTTTTGTCAGCTTTCTCTTATTCATTTAACCAAAAGGGAGACAAACTTCAACTTGTTTTCTCTTTATTTTCTTTTTATTTATCTCTAGTTTCCTTTATCCATTTTCTATCTTTTTATTTATTTCCTATCAAAGGCAAGAGAGATTTGTGGCAGAAGTGAGAATATGGTAAAGGTGACAAGTTGGCGGGTGATAATAATGGTCGTAGTAGCAATCCTAAAATAGTTTTTCTTTTTTTTTCTTCTTTCTTCGGAGCAATCCTAACTAAAACAGTTAATTCTACCAAAATCATCTAATTTCATTTATTTTAATATATTCCAAACTTCAATCCACGCACATAGTTCATGCAACCGTTATTCATTTCTCTTTCCTTTTCCTTTTACTAACATCATTATTCTATTTTGTTGTATCCGAGGTAGGTGTTGGTATCATAGTTGTTGAGTTCAGTCTCGCCCCTTCTCTTCACGAATAGTATCGTTTTCATTTCTTCTGAATCTGTCTTTGATGGACAACGCAGCTGCTGAACTTCAAAGTGTGGCAGCAGATCCTGCTCTTCCTCGTCGCCATCAGGTGAGTTTGCGAAACCCCCCTTTGTTGAAATCCTCATTGCTAACTGAAAACCCTTTTGCCTGTGGCTTTGATTTCTCTTCAGCCTAAATGGGTTTCGTTTGGTTTGAGCTGTGTAGGGACTTGGATAATGCAAAGTTCAATTTTTTACCATATGGGTATAACAGAATTTTGCCTTTTGTTTTCTCCTTCTTTGTAAAAAAGAAAACTTTCAGTATTTTTTTTTTCTTCTTTTTGTGCTACTTTTTTAGTGAATTAGATATGATGCATTTTTCTTTTAGACTTGTGTTGGAAATGGCATTGGTGACAGTACCTCCTTGATTCCAGAATCCTCCAGAAGACCAAGCCTCTCCTCTCTGCAAATACCAGCATGGTCAGTGGAAAATGCACTATCTTCTTTTAACAAGACAGATGGTCTTATATTGATATCAAATCCAGGTTCCAGTAGAGGACTGTCCCCAAGGCCAAATTCAGCCAGAGTCATCAGGTCCACTATGTGAACTTGACTCTCTGAAAGGAGCTTTAGGGCTAAGAATTCTTCAATGGATAGTGAAAGGACAGTTCTGATTGTTCCTGATGGCTCACCATCAGATGGTCCTGTGCATAATAAGCCTTCGACTTCATGGTCCTTTTCTCTTAACAAGATTTTGTTCTCTTCCTCAACAAAAGCAGCGCATTCATTGCCGGTTACTCCATCTGCAAATTCAGGTCCAGAGAATGTACATGGAAGACATCTAGGGTGTGATTCTGATTTAAGTGTATGTATCTGCTGTTCATTCTTGTTTCATGATGTCAAAACAATTATCTTTATATTCTAGTCATCATAGTCAAAGTTTTTCATCATTTTTTTACATATATGAAATGGTATTTGATGCTTAAGATGTGCTGCATTGATGAATATTTTCATTTGTAAAGAAAATGAAAGTAAATCAGCACATGACTCGATCGGTTTCGGTTCCAGTTAATATCAAAACTGCTAATTTAAGGCATACAGATTCTAGAAGGTTGGTTCGTGTAATTTCAGTAAGATCGCTACCAGGAAGTAGTGGCAGCATTTCAGCTGACAATGCTTCGGGATCAGAGATTGGTAAATCTTCATAATATACGGAATTTATATTAGTTTCCTCTAGGTATCCCTTTTGAATTTCTTGATCAAGAGTATGAGATCTGAAACAGTGAGGTGTTTCGGCAAGCAAGGTGTTTTAAATATCAGACGCTGAACCATACATAAAATTAGCAATGTGAAGGAAATCCTTCAGAGACTCTGTAGAGGAAGGAAAAGATAGGAGTTATAATTTAATTTCAAGTACTTTGCAGTTGAAGCAAAAGTATGAGTGTGATTCTCAAGAAAGTGACCATGCTTATATCTGTCATGTTTCTTCAAGTTTTCATCCCTTGTTTAATCAAGAATAACTTTTATGAACTTTTTCTTTTTTAATTCTTCTTGTTTGGTTGGGTGAAAACTCAGCATTTTACATGGTAGAATTGTTATGAACTTTGAATTTATTTTGTTCGATTTCTTTATTCTTTACTTTTGTTTTATGTTCTGTCGCTTTTGTGGTGTGCATCATTGTGCATTTCTTGCATAAATGGATGTTGTTGATTCCTCTTTTCCTCATTATGTTCTTATAAAAGATGTAGACAAATTATACTTTCTTCCTTTTAGTTTTTAATATGTTGAAAGCCATTGTATGTGCATTCGCAAGAGGATTTATTTCTTTTGGCTATTTGAACATGACTTAGGCTTGAAACTTGAAAGGAAGATTGAAACTGTATATTATTTTCTGATGAATAGTATTCAGGGGAATTACATATATACTAGTTTTAACCTAGTATATTGCTCACTGCATCATGTCCAGTCAATGAAGATGCTTCTGAGGATATTCCAGAGGAAGATGCAGTTTGTAGGATTTGTTTGGTGGATCTTGCGGAAGGAAGGAATACTCTTAGGATGGAATGCAGTTGTAAAGGTGAGCTTGCACTTGCTCACCAATACTGTGCAGTAAAGTGGTTTAGTATCAAAGGAAACAAGACCTGTGATGTCTGCAAGCAGGAAGTCCAAAACCTTCCAGTAACACTCTTGAAAATTTCTAATCCTCAAACTGTTACAGGCAAGTTTAATTTCTTCAATATGTGCAACTCATTTTTGTGTTCAATCTCACACTAACATTGGAGAGACCTAAAAGTTCTTGTACTCATTTGCTGGGTCCTGTGATCCAGACATCAAAGTCATCTAGAACAATAAGTTCCAACACCAACACTTTTCATTATTTTAGTTTTCTTCTTAAGGCCAGTTGGAATATTGCATAGATCACTTCTGGGGTTGTTAGGTTTCATTTGCTGCAAGTTAATTTACATATTCAATCCTTGAAAAACTGTTATAGTTAATCATGAGAAACTGCTCCAAACTGTGGACGAAAACCCGAGATTCACCGAACAAGTCAAATAGACTAATCCATATGTAATTGGCTGCTGACCTGTGTTACCAACTTGAAGTTATAGAGTATTAAAGAAATCAGAGACATAAAAAAGACCATAATAGGATACATTTATAATAGTAAGGTATTATTAGAGCATAATTACTATAGTAATGACCTCCTAATAGGTTTCAATGGTTGTTACTAAATTTAATTTTAAAGATTTAATCATACGGGAAGTAAAACTGTAGTTAATCAAGGAAACTGCTCCAGACTATGTAGAAATCCGAAAATTCACTGAGCCAACCAAAAAGCTTACTCTGTATGATGTATTTGGCTGCTGGGTTGTGTAATAGAAGATGTGCTAGTTATGTCTGAATTTGAACAATGTTACACACTTATCAAGAAACAATGCTTTGTCAGGTCTACAATCTTGTGATAATTCACTAGGCAATGGCTGACTTCCTAATCATAATGTACTGTGCAGGATATGGCAGGATGTATCAGTACTTGTCTTGGTCAGCATGCTTGCATACTTTTGTTTTCTTGAGGAGCTAATGGTATGCTACTGATCTTGGTAACACTAACCAAAATTGTTGGATCATTTTTTGTGTGTACATTACAAATGAAACTAACTGAAGTGGTCCTTACATTGACATTGGTTTAAAATTATAAGATTAAACTTACACAATTGAAACTATAAGGATGAAGTTGAACTTGCAGTTGTTTACATTGACCCTTTGTGTCACACTGTTAGGATCCAATTGCAAGGTATGAGGCTTGGAGTCCCACATTGGAAGTATGGGATTCTAGTGTGGGGTTTATAAGGTCTTGGGCTCTCCAACTACAATAGCTAGCTTTTGTGAAGTGGTTCTCTTAAGGTTCTTATCAATTGGTATCAGAGCCTTCCACCATGACTCCCAACTGCGAACGAGCGGCATGGGTGGCGACGCCAGCATTGCAATGTTCGCCTGGGACTAGTCAAAGGGCTAGTGCACGGCCAGCCTGCGTGGACGCCGGAGCTGCGGAGCGTGGTGGGATGTTAGGATTCAATTGCAAGGTATAGGACTTGTAGTCCCACATTGGAAGTATCGGATTCTAGTGTGGGGTTTATACTTTATAAGGCCTTGGGCTCTCCAACTATAATAGCTAACTTTTGTTGTGTGGTTCTCTCAAGGTTCTTATCACACACAAACTAAGCAGATTTATGCTTTATAGGTGTA
Source organism: Glycine tomentella (assembly GCA_007407185.1). NCBI lineage: Eukaryota > Viridiplantae > Streptophyta > Magnoliopsida > Fabales > Fabaceae > Glycine > Glycine tomentella. The sequence goes on along the minus strand of PYAF01003170.1, from coordinate 47,013 downwards.
GCAGTGTGATAGAACTGGACCAGGTTAAAGGAAAGAATTGAGTATTTTATTGAAATGAGAATCTTTAACAAGAGCTTACACTGTGATTTCGAGGATCACAACCTCCTACCACCTTTTCCATGCCTCCTCTCAGCTCTCACCCCATTATTTATATCCCTCTCACCCATAGTTAGTTATAACTGCCTGAACTAACTAAACTAACTGCACTAACTACTGCACTAACTGCTGCACTAACTGTTATTTACTAATTACACCTTCCTGTTGTACACTTTTCCCCACCTCTTACTCCTATTAATACCCTCCCCATCAAGATGGACCTTGTCCCCAAGGTCCAGGTTTGGAAACGCAGATTTGATGTTATCAATCCATTCCCAACTGTTCTCGTGAGGTGGTAAGTTCTTCCATTTGATCAGAACCTGACCTTCCAGCTTTTGACATTCTTTGTTGCAGTACCTTTTCAGGTTGCATTTGCAGCTCCTAACTTTCATTCAAAGCTGCTGGAAACGGTTGAACATACCTTGTAGCTTTAATAGACTTCTTAAGCAGAGAAATATGAAAAACAGGATGAATCATACTGCCTGCTGGAAGTTCCAGTTTATAAGCCATTTCTCCTACTCTTTGGATGATTTTATAAGGCCCATAAAATCGAGGACCCAATTTCTCATTGGGTTTCTTTGCCAAAGACTTCATTCTGTAAGGCTATAACTTTAAAAAGACCCAATCTCCCACCTAAAACTCTAATTGCCTCCTATGCTTATTAGCATACTTCATTTGATCATGGGCTTTCAGTAAATTATGCCTCAACTCCTGTAGCAACTCATCTCTGTTTTGACTCAGCTAATTCACCTCTTCCAGTTTAGAAGGAGTATCTGCTGCTTTGACTAATAAAGGAGGTTCCTGTCCATATAAAGCCTTGAAATGAGACATTTTTGCAGAAATATTGAAGTTGGTATTAAACCAAAATTCAGCCCAACCTAATTGAGCAGACCATTGTTTAGGTTTGGTACCAGTTAAGCACCTCAAATAAACCTCTAGACATCTATTAACCACTTCTGTTTGTGGATGATAGGCAGTACTCATTTTTAATTGGGTGCCTGCTTGTCTAAACAATTCCTTCCAAAAAAAGGTTCATGAATAATTTGTCCCTATCAGAAATTATAGAAGCAAGAAATCCATGTAATTTGACTACCTCTTTAATGAATATCTCAGCCACCTCCTTTGCTGTAAGTGGGTGACTTAATGCAAAAAAAAAAAAAAGCATACTTAGTCAACCTATCCACCACTACTAGGATAGTATCATTTCCTTGAGTTTTTGGAAACCCCCAATAAAATCCAAGGATATATCAGTCCATACCCTAGTTGGAATCGATAGAGGCTGAAGTAACCCTGTTGGGGCTGAAGTGTTAGGACACACTTCACATTCAGCTACATACTCCCTTATAGTTTTCTTCATGCCTTGCCAAAACACCACACTAGCCACCCTCTTAAAAGTCCTAAAGAACCCCGAATGCCCCCCCCCCCCACTGGTGAATCATGCAATTCTTTTAGAAGTAAAGGAATTCTAGCAGAATTTCTGGACAACACCAACCTGTCTTTGTAATACAGCTTGCCTCCATGAATGGCATATCCTGGCTTGTATGCTGTTTTTGTCAAAATTCCTTGATAAATCTCATATAACTGAGAGTCAGCTTGCAGTTCTTCCTCCCAATCAGTTCATTCTGCCTCCTGTACCATAGAGATAGCTGAGAATGAAAATTGTCTGGAAAGTGCATCAGCCACTATGTTTTCTCTCCTTTAACGACTGTAATCTGCAATACCTTTCAATTTTCGATAACCAACCCAAAGGATCATCACCCGTGAATATAGGCATTTCGATATTCCTCCACCCTGCTGCGTCGCGCTCCATGTTCTTTCGCGTCGCGTCACCCACCGGCGCAGGCTACTCCGGGGTCTGTTTCTCCCAAGTCTCCGCGAGTCTCTGAAGCATTGCTTCAATGAACCCCAATCTTGCTTCTATGACTTCGCGGTTTTCCTCCATGGCTCGCTCGATCGCCTCCATCCTTGCCTCCATTTTATTTCTGGTTTTCGACCCCATTCACTTCCTCACATCCCCAAGATTGGGACTCTGATACCAGTTGATAGAACTGGACCAGGTTAAAGGAAAGAATTGAGTATTTTATTGAAGTGAGAATCTGTAACAAGAGCTTACACTGTGATTTCGAGGATCACAACCTCCTACCACCTTTTCCGTGCCTCCTCTCAGCTCTCACCCCGTTATTTATATCTCTCTCTCATCCATAGTTAGTTATAACTGCCTGAACTAACTAAACTAACTGCACTAACTGTTATTTACTAATTACACCTTCCTATTGTACACTTTTCTCCACCTCTTACTCCTATCACAATGTGGATGTTAAATTTTAAATGATATCCCGCATTTGTGAAGGCCAAAACCTGTCACAACTCCACTAATGCAACCAAACTAAGCATTAAAAAACTTTCTTTGTAGTCCTGTAAATATTCTGTGAAACACAAACTGATCCTGATTAACCCCAAATATCACTGATTACTCTGTAATTTCCTTGAGAATCACAATGCAAGAGAACAATGATGGAAAGAAGCAAGAACAGTGAATATCTAGAGAGGACCTTACTGTGAACATCTTGAGTGATGAGTGTGATGGACTATGAATAAAAATAGACACTGTTTGTTCATGCAAAGGGCAATAGCAAGATTCAGATCGCTATGAGTTGGATTGCACAATGAAGGAATAGGAGTAAATTTATTAGGTAAAGTTTTGACTGCTGTTTGTTGCTGCTGAGCTTACACATGGAATTTTAGATGAAATAAACAAATTGACACATCACTTTTAAAAGGGAAGAATAGAAACACATTACCCCTTAACAGAATGGAACGCTTGGAGGTGGATGGGAGTTAGTTGTATGGAGTGGGTGATAAGTGCCCTAATTCAGTTAAATTCATGCTTCAAATGTAGACACTTATCTTTTGATTTCAGAAGATTTGATTATAAATTTGCCTTAAACCTAGTTAAATAGTACCTAATGCTTGTATAAAAGTTGTTGCTTATATTTCGGAAGATTAATCCAATCATGCTTTGTATTTTGATAGATTCCGTGGACTTCCAAAGCTTTCGTACACATAAAGCAAGCAAAAATGACTCATAAAAGCAAATTTGGGAGGTGCAGCAAGTAAATCAGGCCCAAAATGCATCAAAAGCCCAAAGACTCTTCTGGAAGTACATTTAACTCGCCCAAGCGAGTGAATCTAGTGTATTTTGTTCGCTTGGGCGAGCAACTCCTGCAATTGGGCCTTCAAGTGGCCAAGTGGACGTGCAACTTGGGCTATTAACTCGGCCAAGTGAGTAAAACATGAAGGAATTGGTCGCTTGGACGACCAAACTCGACCAGGCCAGCCCTATAAATACCCAAGCACCCCCCAAGGCCATAACATCCCTTTTCACTTCCATTCTTCCTCCTCCACTGCTTCTTAGCTTGTTTTGAGCCTTAGGCTCTTAAATATTAGTATTAGGTAGATTAGGAAAGTGAGAGAAGTGAGATTTAGTGTGGAGACTCTGCCGGAAAGAAACGGTGATGGGGCCCTTCATCAATTCTTCTCTTAAGGAGGTTCTCTCCATGCTTGGTTAGTTTCTCTTAAAGGATTGGATGTAATCTTCTACCTTTAAGTATCTCTTTTAATATTTATTTATGCATAAGTCTTTTCTATTTATTATTGATAATTTTATTCCGTTCTTAACGTTTGATTCTACTTGATCACTAGTTTCATAAAATTGGATTCTAAGTTTAACTGGGAAGTACTCTTAGAATTTGAACTGAATAATTTTACTCTTTGCGTTACGTTGCTAGGAATAAAGCATAACATTTAGATTGCAAATAGCACGCGATTATGATTGTAATGCTGGGTTATTTACTTTGTATGCGAGGGATCGATATTCGGTAAGTATCATTAGAACTCGATTGCGAGGAATCGATTCGAGGTTAATTAATGTGTGCATCAATAATAATAGAAAATGATTTATACTTGGTAATATTAATTGGATACCGAGGTATGAATGATGAAATCCAATCCTACGCTTTTCTTGAATTAATAAAAAATTATTTTATTAGTTTCCGTACTTTTTAGTTATCTTTCATTATTTCCGTAAAACCATCAAAACTTCAATCATACTCGTTGTACATAACTATTAAACTGTTAAGTTTTATTTGGATTAATTGAGTAGCACAAGTCCCTGTGGAGACGAACTTTTATAAATTTTGTAACTTACAACGACAAATTGGTACACTTGCCAAAAGTCTAACAGTGGGATGACAACGTGAGGTGGGGGGTGGAATCTTAGCAGAGTCTGGGTCCTTTTTGGGAGTGGGAGTGGAAGTGAAACTTCTAGAATTGTTTCACACTATCTTTTATTGCTTTTTTGCCTTGTCATTTCAATTTCCAATTCGTTGTTACTGTCTTGATTTTCCTTGTAAATTGTAATTGTCTCCATGGGATTGTAAAGTTCACCCCGTTTTTCATATCAGTCTCCTTAAAAAGGCCATCAAGACAGGGGCTGTAGTTCAGCCTCTTCCACCCATTTTAAGTGAAGACTGGGAGCTGTTGGTGGAACCTGAAGCACTTGTTGATGTGAGACGTTCTTTAAATCAGTTATAGTTTGTTTGATGGAAACATTTACCAGACTTTGAGAATACTTGGGAGGAGTTTGATATTATCACACTGCAAGTTCTACATTTTGACACTCCAAATGATTTTTTTTTTGGGGGGGGGGGAGTATTAATACAATCCAAATCAAAAAATACAAAAGGGATAGAAATAGGAAGAGGTGGCCTGGTGCAGTTTCGAGCCATGGTGCGTTTTCGAGTCCAAATACTGGCTCAATTGATTAACACACAGTATTGCCACGTCAGCCAGGGGTTTTCCCACATGACCCCTTAACAAAATGGAAAGCTTGGAGGTGGATGGGAGTTAGTTATATGGCGTGAGGTGGGGGGTGGAATCTTAAGAGTATGGGCCTTTTTTGGGAGTGGGAGAGAGTGAAACCTCTAGAATTGTTTCACACTATTGTTTATTGATTTTTTGCCTTGTCATTTCAATTTTCAGTTCGTTGTTATTGTCTTGATTTTCCATGTAATTGTCTCCATGAAACTGTCTTTGTTATTGTCTTTTGCCCAATATATGAGAAAACAGAAGGTATTCAGGCAAATGGTCTCCATCTATGTTCTTATTTTCGTTATCTGAGAAGAGGGTTGTAATAGGCGTGTTAATTTTTGGCCATGAAGTATGAATATTGTTGAAATAGAGTGCTTGAGAGAATCAGAGTGTCTAGCCTCTAAAAGCATTGAATCATGTATTTTGGTCTTTTTTATGAAATCATACAATCTTTAAACATTTGGATACCCTTGAAATTTGGAATATGTCAACAAAACTAGATGGAACTGGAAACAAGGAATGACCTATTTCACTTTACAATGAATAACCTACTAATGTGTGGGGTCAGATGAAGTTCAAAAATGTCATGATGCATGGTTGTTTACCCTGTACTGGTTGGTTGACATGTCTAAGTAAACCTTAGGCTAAGAATCCACAGATTGAATTTAAAGATGCAGATAAATTTGGTTAGTTCAAAGAAATAAAATTGCCAACAGCTGTAATTTCTATTTTTATTTTTGAAATTTTCCTCAGAACTTTCAATTTTCTAACTTTATTTATTTGATTTAGAATTTTTTAAAAAGGATCCTGTTGCTATATAAATCAAATGCTGACATTGTTCTTTTATTTCTGCAATGAGATGTGATTGAGATGTGATTGGAACAAAACCAGTACCCTAGAGAGTTGTTCTAATCTTATGCTACAACAGACATTATTACTGACTTTTTAATTTTTCATTAACTTTAAAAACTTGTTATCTGATCATGGTTAACATGCCTTAAAAAATTTTAAAGCATGCTTGTTTTGGTGGCAGTGAACGGGAGTTACATGTAGGCTTATGCTTGCTTCCAGTTTTCAATTGTCATCCTGTTTGGCCATGTGTTTTATACTATAGTGAGATTATCTACTTTCTGTTCTATCTTGATGTAGTGCTTATAATGTTCCTTCACCTCACTTTATTGAATCACGTTTGGATAAACTTTTCAATAAACACTTGAGAAGAAAATAAGAAAAAATAAATTAAGTTTCTCACATAAGTTAAAATTAACTTATACATAAGTTAAAAAGCTTTTTGGAGAAAGATAAATAAAAAGGTTTCTACAAATTTGCTTGTATAGAAGTTAATTTTAACATATGGGAAAAAATTATTTTATTTTACATTCTGTTTTTCATCTCCTTGTTGAGAAATTTATCCAAATAGGACATTTATAATTTGAGTATGGATAATCAAATATTTAAAACATCTAACACCCCCCTCTCTTTTTATTTTTAGCTTAATGTTAATGCCATCCCCTCGGTCCTTCTCTCCTCATTAACTGGATTTGGGATTGCAATCAGTTAGAATACGCTGCTAACGAAGTATGTTAGATGGAGAACAAGAAGACTGATTCAATCTTCTACTACCCAGCAACAGCGCCGTGATCAAGCAATGCAGTAGCAAAAACTGTTAGAAATTTTCCTTTATGTGGACAATATTAATTAATTAGTTTTGTATTTTAAATTAATTGGGTTAATGGATATTCAAATTTTAATATTTTGACTGACCCATTGTGATCATATTGAGTTGGGCTTCTAGCATCTATTGCTATTGGGCTTAGTTGGGCAGCAGTGTAGGCTTTAGTGTGACCTTGGTTTTCCATGATAGGTGGACCTAGTGGGCACAAACTCTTTTTTGGGTAATTGGCTAGGTCCCCCCTCTAGCCTATTTATATGGGATTAAAACTCATGAGTCATTATGCTCTCATCGCTGAAGGTTGCCAATTTTTGAATAGGCAATAGAGAGGAAAACTCTGGCATCTTGTTCCCTCATCTTCTCCAGCTTTTCTTTGATTCAGTAATGGTCCAACAAGGTACACAATCGTAATTCTGATAACTCTGATTTATTGTTATTTGGTGTTTTATAATCATATGTATGATCCGTCATTTTAGATTTATCATTTGGTATCAGAGCCACATTCATATATGATTATAGAATCCATCAAACATGAATTTATTTGTTCGGTCGAATTGAAAATCTTTAAGACCTTTGTGCTAAAACATCATCCTAGAGTTTTCCAATTTTCATGTATTGTGTGTATCGTCTTGCGTGCCTCCAATTCATTGATCCAATGATTCTTTTGCTTCACCTTTTACTGAAACATTATTTGAAAATGTATACTTGTGCATCATATTTTTATATACCCAGATTTGTCTTTTGTTATAATAAGTTTGGTTGTCTCGATTAGCGTGAGTTATCTACATAGTGTTTGTATACACCTTTTGATTTAAGTGATTCAGTACAATCTTAATTTAAATGTTACTTTGCATTACCTGAATATGTATTGTTGATCTCGAAAATCGTGCATTACCTTTGGTTTCTTATATATATATATATATATATATATATATATATATATATATATATGATTTATAACCATTGCTGTAACTATTGTGGTATTACTTAATATTTGTGATTTTTGTTTCATGAATCTTAAAAAAAAATAAAAAATAAAAATATTGTTTTCATCAATTACATCTTTTATGGATATTGCTACAAGTTTACCCTTTTTTTGTTGTAAATATTAAAACAACTATTTAATTATTTTTTTGCTATTCATTGCACCCATTTCAAGGCAATTATTTTTTTTTAAAAAAAAAAACAAGTCAAAGACATGCTCTTATCATGTTAGTTTTCGTCAGTTACTTGGATTGATTTATGTTATTTTATTTTTCTTATTTTTTATTTTTATTTAAAAAGACCACTTCCTTATTTTGAAAAGTCCAAAATTGTTGTTTTAGTACGCAATTTTAGTAATTATGGTTGACAATAAGTGAAAATTTTCATGATTGACAAATGCAATAATTTCTAGAAACACATGTTGGAAAAGTGTTTCATGTTGTTTGAGCATGTTTGGTTCATGAGCTATTATTGTTATTTGTAATTTTAATAATTATTATATGTTAATTACCTGCACAAAGGGGGTTTTAATATATAATAATAAATTACATGAGGACAAATTTTATTGATGGGAATATGTAATTAAAAAAATATTTGTTTGTCCAAAGGGGATGGATTTTTATAATTATATGTAATTCTCCTCATTGTTTAAATTTGCATGTCATGGAAAATATTTGTATATTATATTCCTTGCCCAAAGGGGGTTTATGATATATAAATTATTTTGTTGCCCAAATTTATTAGTCATGGAAATTTCTTTGTAAATTTGAATAATGCTTCTGGTTATTTCATGCAATTTCCTACCCAAAAAGGGTTGTTATGTATTTTGATTGGATGCTTGTCTATAATAAAGTTATTGGAGGTGCATTGGTCTAGGTGATTTGTCTGCCCAAAGGGAATAGTTCTCTGAAGCCAGTGTATGCTCATTGATTTATTTGTCTGAGGCTTTGTCCTTGGTTTAAACCTTGGTATGTGCATGCTGTCCAAAGGAGATGTACTGTTTTGCTGGCCTCGTTGTAATGACTTGCTTTGTTAAAAGTTGTATTTTGTCTTATAGTTTATTTTAATGCATTCGTTTTGCCTTAACAGTGAATCTTTTGTTAATTCCTTTGAATTAATTTAAATATATTTGACTAATTTATCTACATGAAAGTTGGAGTAAATATAATTTCTTAGTACTTTATGTAGATGACATTTTATTTTTCAATAAGATTTTGATTTATTGAATGAAACAAGAGTCTTTCATCTAAAAATCTTTGATAGGAAAGACTTTTCGATAACTTTTTTTGTGTGTAGAACAAAAGTATTTTATATTCATGTAGTGAGCTTAATTAGTAGAAGTTATATTCAGTTTGTTTTTCGAGTCACTTTTAGTGACTTTTGTTTGGATTTTATTGATGATCATCATTATTGTTTTTCTTCTGTTGACTGAGAAATATATGTATGAAATAATATCTTTAAGCATGTCGTGAGATTAAAGATATCTGGATGTCACAAATTTTGAGATCTCGTGTTGTATTGTGACATGTTTATCTAACCTGAGCACTTTCATGTTGTTTGGAAATTGCATTAATTCAATTTCATGTTGTTAAGAAATTGGATTGAAAAGACAATTTCATGTTGTTTAGAAATTGCGCTGATGTAATTTCATTTTGTTAAAAAATTGCATCAGAAAAAATGTAACTTCATGTTGTTTGAAAATTGCACTAATGTAATTTCATGTTGTTGAGAAATTACATTGAGGACCGATAAGAGTTAGTGTTACATTGTTGATCACTTTTTGGCACTAATTCTTATCGGTCCTCAATGTAATTTCTCAACAACATGAAATTACATTAGTGCAATTTTCAAACAACATGAAATTACATTTTTTTTATGCAATTTCATGTTGTTTAGAAATTGCGCTGATGTAATTTCATTTTGTTAATTCATTTTGTTAAGAAATTGCATCAGAAAAAATGTAATTTCATGTTGTTTGAAAATTGCACTAATGTAATTTCATGTTGTTGAGAAATTACATTGAGGACCGATAAGAATTAGTGTTACATTGTTGATCACTTTTGGCACTAATTCTTACTACACTACTAGGCTCAGGTTCATGAAGATGTAATACTCATTGTATGTGAGTATGGAAGGTCATATACTATGATATTTTCGGTATATTGATCGCCATGTTCCTATGATGGGGTTATGTTGGATTGAATCGTTTTGAGATGCTGGAATTGGAATATTATTTTTCAAAATTGTGGCCACGTAAGATGAATTTTCAGTTATTAACACGATAGAGTCGTTTTCGAAATAAAATGATTTTCAAAATAATATTAAACTAATTAATATAGCCCAAGTGGGAGAATGTTAGAAATGTTAATGGATATTCAAATTTTAATATTTTGACTGGTCCATTGTGATCATATTTAGTTGGGCTTCTAGCATCTATTACTATTTTGCCTAGTTTGGCAGCAGTGTACGCTATAGTGTAACCCTAGTTTTCCATGATGGGTGGACCAAGTGGGCACAGACTCTTTTCTGGATAATTGGTTAGGTCCCCCCCTCTAGCCTATTTATATGGAATTAAGTCTCATGAGCCATTATGATCTCATCGTTGAAGGGTGTCAATTTCTGAATAGGCAATAGAGAGGAAAACTCTGACATCTTATTCCCTCATCTTCTCCAGCTTTTCTTTGATTCAGTAATGGTCCAACAAGGTACACACAATCATAATTCCGATAACTCTGATTTATTGTTATTTGGTGTTTCATAATCATATGCATGATCCGTCATTTTAGATTTATCAAAAACATCAACGACAACGTCATTGACTGCAAAGTCTGCAACAACAGTGATTGTAGCTCCTCCAGCAATAGTTGAACACAGTATTTTGCAAACATGAAGCATTTTTTGGTCTCATTTATTTATAGTTTAGAAACTACAAAGATCTGGCCTTTCCAATTTGGTGTGAACCCAAATATATGATGAATGAATGAATCCATCATGAGTAGCAATATGTAAACTATGAAAAGAGGATAGGAATGTTTTTGTTGAATATATTTTGAAAGGGGGTTGAGGGAGTTTATATGCTTACAATATATATGGTTGTCATGTATTTTTTATCATTAGATTCTTGCATCAAGATTTGTGTTGTAATAATTTGAAGATAATTGACTATTTCTTGGATCGGACATAAAGATTTTCTCATGCAATGAAAAGTGTAAATTGAGGTGTTTCTTAAATTTTCAATGTTGAGATTTGCAACACATTGAATGATCTTATATGCTCATATTTATCTTCATATATGCAGCAAAAGAACCTAAATGGTGTTTTTCTACTAATTATTTACCAATAAGATGCAATTTGGAAATTATTTACGCAAATGGGGTAGTCAAACACTACTGGGGTATCTAATCCCATTCGCTCCCCTAGCTTTCGTCTCTCAGTGTCAGTGTCGGCCCAGCAGAGTGCTTTCACCGTTGGTGTTCTTTCCGATCTCTACGCATTTCACCGCTCCACCGGAAATTCCCTCTGCCCCGGCGTATTTAAGCAGCATGCGACATGTGGCCGGCACAGGTGGTGACACGTGACAGGCACAATTGGCGTGGTGTGAATGAAAACTTCGGAAGGCCATAACTTTTGACTGGGGTGTCCGATTGAGGCGAAATCGGTGGCCAAGCACTCGAAATTGAGAGGAGAAGCCGCTTTCAACTACTCAGAGGGGACTTGCTCAAAATTTTTTTCCAAAAGAGGTCTCTAAGTGCATTAAAATTGCGATTTAATCTTTGAACACCCAAAAAATTCCTTGTTTTCTAATTTTTTATCTATTCAATTAGTGAATTGCAAGCTATTTTTAATTAATCTAATTACTTCTCTTAATTTCGAGCGGTTTGACATAAAATACGTCTCCATCGGACATTGCTATGAAAAATTATGATTGTTCGAAATTATACTGTAGATTTTTAAACGATTTCGGTTTAACAAATTAAAAAATGAAAACCTTGTGGTCGCAAAACTAATTTCAAAAATTGAACAAAATTATATTGTAAAATTGATGATGCATGTAACTTTGAACAATCATAATTTTTCATAAAATGTCTGATGGAGGCGTATTTTATGTCAAACCGCTCGAAATTAGGAGAAGTAATTAGATTAATTAAAAATAGCTTGCAATTCACTAATTGAATAGATAAAAAAAATTAGAAAACAAGAAATTTTTTGGGTGTTCGAAGATTAAATCGCAATTTTAAGGCACTTAGAGGCCTCTTTTGGGAAAAATTTTTAAGCAAGTCTCCTTAGGGAACTTGCCAGTGGCTTCTCTCAATTTTGAGCGCGTGGCCACTGATTTCGCTTCAATCGGACACCCCAGTCAAAAGTTATGGTCTTTCGAAGTTTTTATTCACACCGCGCCAACTGTGTCTGCCACGTGTCACCACCTGTGTCTGCCACAACACGACCCATGCAGACGTGTTTGACTACCCCATTTGCGTAAATAATTTCTAAACTACAGCCTATTGGTAAATAATTAGTAGAAAAACACCATTTAGGTTCTTTTCCCCATATATGCACGAGAATCTATGTAAAACGTTCCCTATTTGTATATCTTATACAAAATTGCGTTCAAGTTATGTAGGGATTCTATTGAAACACTAATCAAAATACTTCAATTTATTTAGAAGCTAAAATATTTTAGTTTCAAAAGTCCATAAACATAAATAGGTCATTTAAGTAAATTCCATATGAATGGATACTCAGTCACCGATACCCAACTTCTCCAGGTTAAAAAATAGGTAGAGAAAAAAATTCTTTAAATTATCCACATATTTGTTTAGTTATCCAAATCCGATTTGTTACAAATTTTACCCATAATAGGCATGGATATTTTTGTCATCTCAAATACAACGAAATATAGAGCAATACCCACAACATGGCACGATGCAGTAGTGACACGTTCATGTAGGATTAACTACCATGCTTGTAAAAAAACATGGATTCATTGAATTATTTCTTATAAACAGTCAAAGCATTAGGAATTGGATTTCACAAATTTGTATAATTCAAGTTTTAATTGTGTACCTAAACTTTGTTACTTGACTATTCCACTATCTTTTGATACGAGTGCACAGTACCCTAAAATTTCCTTAATAAGTAACACTAATAATTTTCTGTATATTTAAGACAATAGAAAAGGAGAAAACTAGACAAAGTGCTAACCTCGATCGTGTCAATTATGGAATAAACTTATAATCATGGAATAGACTCAATTATCATATTTTCTTTAATTCAATTAATAAAGTAAGAGTTAAACTAAGAAATAGATTCTTGAAGTTAAAAAAGGATATCATGAACAATTCCAATAATAGAATTCATTGATATTCCTAATATAATAGATGCTATCACACATACAATCATACTTAATTTAATGAAATTGTTTGATCTTAAAAGGAGACCTTCTATAATTTTGCACGTGAGACATTATTTCTTGATTTCGTCTAGTCATTAATAACTTGATTATTTTAGGTTCCATGCCAGTTCAGGAGAATTTAATCAGGAAAATCCAATGTGAAGTTGCACAACTACGAGAAACAGACAATCAATCTTGGTCACTATATTCAAAATTTGAGTTCTACAAACTAAATTCCACAGGTGTGGTTCATAAGACAATGCTGCAGCACAGTCAAAACCGAACCCAAAATATTCATTCCAAAAGAAAAGAGATTAAGATCTATTAATCATTGATGTCAGACATTAGAAGGAGCTGTGTGAACACGTGCTTAAAATTTAATGCTTGATTCAACTATGCAACCACTATATTTTTAATCTTTGGTGGCAGTTAATTCCATACAGTGCCTGAAACCCCTTTGGCTGGAGACGCAGAGTTGTTACTAGAAATTGCAATGACTTCATGATCTACCGTTTGGACTTTGATTTAGTCCAAGTTTCCAGAAGTCTGTACATCCAACGGTCCAGCATTCCTGTTGATATAAACGAGTTTTTACATGTGAAATGTGAGCGAAAGAAACAATTGCAGCAGGAAGAATTAGTTCAAAAAGAATCCAGAAAACCAACATTTGAGAGCTTATTTGTGAATATCATATCTTAACTTTGAAATCCTAGAGATGGAATTATATCACCTAATTTAGCTTGAATTCTTGCTTGAATTAAACCACAGTTGAATTATCTAAATTATGTGGCTTGACTTGAACTATGCTAAAACCAACAGAAATAATCATATCTCAGGAACTTTTCTATACAGTTCACATTTTGCACGACAAATTATAGGTCAACCTTGTATATACAATGATCATATGGAAAAAAGTATGGTACAGAATCAGTAGTTAAGGACAAAACCTGTCACAGCAAAGGTTCCACCTAGCACAGCACAAAGTCGAGTAATAAAATGAACAAAACTGCGGCGCTCTTCCTTGATAGTGACAGTAATCGGTGATAGATCATACAAAAAGTAGACAGCTGCATACAAAGTATAAATAGGGAACGATAATCAAAATCTAGACTAAGATATTAACAAACTACAAAGCCAATCAAATATAAAATCAACCTGGCCAGGTCCGATCAAACTGATTAATGGGGGAATAATATTCTGATACTGAGAACTGATTGGTTGGTAGAACTTCTTTTGAGATATATCTATATTCGGTTGGAACAACCTGCATGAGTTTAAGAAATTAATGAACTTTACCAAAAAAAGATGCTGGAATTATGAATACAATCACTAAATTGTACTTAAGATTGACGGCATATTATTAACAGTACCCTATATTCTCACTTCAGGAGTTGCTAGTTTTTTTAGCAGATTAAAGGAAAAGAAGTTAAGCATTCAAAGTAAACTATATTTAATAGTGGATGGTCAAGAAAGAAGTCTGACCAATACTATAAATTTAAGAGATATAAATCAGCATTTAAATCCATGGGAGTGATTGCATTGAGCAATCTAGAAATAGCAACTCTGGTAAACCAAAATCATAAACTGATCCTTGATTTTAATATACAAAATTAAACTGCTAGAAATAATGCAATTATAGTATTAGGGCAGACTATGTTATGTAATTATTATGTTAATTAGAATGACAGCATATTCTTGAAATTATTTGAAATTAAAACAGCTGTAAGACTGACAATGTTGTATGAAGCGGAATGCTGACCAGCACATAGACAACATGAGCATAAAATAGGGGTAGCAGAAATAAGGATGTTAAGGTGGATGTATATTTATACGAAGATGAATAAGATAAGAAATGAGGATATTCGACGAAAGGTAGCAGTGGTACCGGTATGTGAAAAGATGAGGGAGCATAGATTGAGGTGTTTTGGACACGTTATGAGACGACCACTAGATGCTCCCATAAGAACAAGAGTTTATTACCAAGAGCTCGACACAAAGAGAGGTAAAGGTCGACCGAAACTTACCTTGTAAAGGTAGTTAAACAAGACCTTATGGAGTGGGATATAGATTGGCGGACGGTATGTCTTAGGACGGAGTAGAGAAAAGTTATAAGCTTGGTGGAGGGTTTATTAGTATTTTTATGTTCCAGTCATTCCCTTTTTTTAGTTTTTTTTCCTCTTCATTTTTCTCATCCTCCTTTCACTCCTCTTTTATTTTAGCTTATTTTTCATCTCTTTTGTCTTATTTCCACTTTTTCTTCCCCTCTTCCTTTCTCTTTCTTTGTCTTATTTTCGATCTTTCATTGGGTTCATCTACCACCGACCCCAATTAACTTGGGTTTAAGGTGCTCTTGATGTTAATGTCGATGTTGACCCTTGAATTTTTCATTCTTAAACAAAAATATTGGCTCTCCTGTGATTTAAACACATGGAATTCATCCCATGTCTCATTATTCTCTTTCTAGACATAAACAATATGTTGTTTTCAATACAATTTCAGCTAATTCTTAAAGTATTTAAATCTCTAATTGACTCTAAATCCAGAAGACAAGACCCATATCTAGAAAACTAGAAATCAAGCTCTAAATATTTCTAGCAAAAATTCAACAATGTACATTAACATACTAAAAGCACCAAACCAAGTTCTATAATCCAACCTTGCTATTCCACTTGGGTTGAATTCTTTTAGATCTAGGTGATTTCATTGCTTTTTTATTTGTGGGTTTTCAATTGGTAAGAAATGGCAAGCTTAACGTTATATTCTGTTGGTACTTGGTAGTGTTATGAGTCACTTGCACTTGATCCAGATCATTAAGTGTTTTCCCTTTCTATGCACTCTAAAACCTTCTTGCTTTTCAACAGCAATATGGGGAAAATTGGCAATTGATGTATAAACTTTTTATTTCCACAAATTGACAGAATATCCACTGCTAATTAAAAATTCTGGCTTTCATTCGGCCACTTTGCAAGTGTTTCATTAACGGGATCTAACTATACTCAAGAGAAAGAGAACCACACATGCCTATCAAGGTTTTGGATTATTATATCAGTATGTTGTTACCCAGGTCTTGGTCTTTTGCACAATCTTAATTTTGTTTTCCATTGAATGACCATATATTCAATAACTAAGAGGACACAACAAATATTTAACAGCCGTTTCATCAGCAGGCAATCAAGAATCAATCTAGGTAATGTAAAAGGATGAGAAAAATAAATAAATTGGCATTCTCCAAACTATCAGAGGAGCATGGAGGAGTAATCATAGCAAACTGCACTGTTACTTAGGCTAGGTGGAAAGATTATTTAAGAAAGAGCTCAAATCACAAACCTTTATATAATATTTAAATGTTCCACTGGTATCATGCAGAATCCTTGTTGTGTCATCAAGTGGGTTGTGAAGTCCTGGATATTTGGGGCCAAAGGATAAATCATGGATGACATGACTTATATTCACATTCTTTGCTCCATCAAAGATCTGCAGAAAACCATCACAACTGAGTTAATTATCTGATATGCAGCAATTAAGAATCTGATGAGCATATTTCTAAGCAAATTTTTGACAGGAAGGTCTCGTACAAGCTACTAAAAGTCACATTGGAATAAATTTATCTGCATATTAAGACAAGAAATGGAAAATTTATCCCTGTTTATCATTTGCAATTAATTGAACTTGGTTGTCAAAGATGCTATTGCACTTAGAGAGAGATGAGAGAGAATTTTAGAGAGAGAAACAGTGAGTGGGTGAGGGTATAGGTTTAGGAGCGTTTCGGTGAGGGTCATAAGGCTAGACCATGTCTCAACTACGCCGGAACTGGTTACGGACAACGTTTTGTGGAAACTGCGGAGGCTCGACGATGGGGGAGGGTGAGGAAAGACTGGAGGGACAGGTCGGAGATAATGTCCTTCTATTTCACTCGTTTTCCTGAGGAGATGGGGGAAAGAGATTTGTGGGCAGAATTCAAGAAGTGGGGTGACGTAAGGGAGATTTTCATTGCAGAAAACAGAAACAAG
Organism: Glycine tomentella; assembly: GCA_007407185.1. Taxonomy (NCBI): domain Eukaryota; kingdom Viridiplantae; phylum Streptophyta; class Magnoliopsida; order Fabales; family Fabaceae; genus Glycine; species Glycine tomentella. Next base: position 29,990 of record PYAF01003170.1, on the reverse strand, counting down.
AGTGGCAGAAAATATGGCTTTGTACATTTCAAAGGGGTTGATGATGTTGGCTACCTTGAAAGAAAGCTAGATAACTTGGTTGTTGGCGGACTCAAGCTACATGTCAATTTGCCTAAGCACAGCAGGGAACGGACGATGGCAACGACAACAAAAATGGACCAACAACATCAACGGGAGACCGTTGGCGACAACATGACTGTGAAGAATAAGGGCAAGGAGAAGGTCACTTGGGCACAACCAGAGCTGCACGATGACACTCAAAGACAATTGCCTTACCGTCAATCATACGCGAAGGCTCTCGCGTCGTCTAGCTACACAGGGGTGAGGAGAGGACATACAGTGTGTGCTCTAGCGGCAATGTCACCATCTCATTCAACCATCCAGATATCTATTCCGTCAGGAAAAGGGAATTGGTATAACGAGGCATGGATTGGCAGGCTTAGAAATTTGTCGAATTTCGACAGATTGGAAAAGGAAATTTTATGGGATGGAGATAACGATATTACACCCAAATACTTGGGGGATGATATGGTTCTGTTCAAGGGGCTTAGCGATTCTAAAGCAGAAGCAATGTGTAGAGAAGCATAAGAAAACGGTCTATCTATGTTCCATACGCTGCATAAATGGTCTCCAGATTTGAAGATTGGCTTCAGGCTGGTATGGATTCTTGTTTGGGGAATTCCATTGCATGCATGGAACATAGACTCTATAAGATAGATTGTTGCTGGGGTAGGGGAATTGGTGGATTTGGATGACGATACTGATGATCTCCACCGGTTAGATAGGGCTTGGGTGCTTATCAAAACTCCTTGGCAGCCTATTATCCATCACAATGTTACGGCAACTATTAAAGATGTGGTCTACAAAATCAACATGGTAGAGGAGACGAGTAATAGTTCGTGCAAGTGTAAAAGGGGAAGATATGATGCGTCGTCGGAAGAAATTTCTTCTGACGAGAGTGTGTTGGAGTTGGGTGTATCATCGGAGAACATGGAGGTGGTGGCGGAGACTCTAGCGCAGGGTGGGGCAACTATTGGCGACAGGAACCGATGGTCTCACGCTTGAATCCTGACAAACCATGCAGCAAAGTAGGTGGAGTAGAGCATGCTTTCTGCGTGAACCTGGCTGTCAATTGTACAGGGCTATCCCCTGATGCAGACAATAGAGAAGGTCGTCTGGGGGTAAGGATTGGAGCAGAAGACACGTCGGAGGTTAGGAGTGCGGTCAGCGACAGTAATCAGAGGAGTGCGCACCCAAATACACAACATATTCCGGAAGCCCAGAGTCTAGCAGCACGTGAAGTGATAGAGACAACAGCTGGTGACTGTACTCCAATGGGTCCCACTACTTTATGCTCAGCTGAAGGCAAATACAAGAATTGGGCCATAATACTTATGGGCCTAATTTCCAGGGGAAGGTATATATCAGAAACAGGGGGTGTAAAAAGGACACTCAGCCCATAAAAATATGTGGATCTCAACCTGAAATCACCATTCAGCGATCCAGTAACAAAGGCAAAGAGATCATGACTGTCCTCTCCAATTCAGAAATTTCCCCTTCTTCGTCCAGGGGTGGTGGCCTTAAGGTTGTAGCGGATTGGGATAACAGGAACTTGGATGAGAACTATGGCTCTATTGAGGCAAAGGCAGCTCCTAGTTACTCAAAACATGACTGGAGAATTGATGCTGACAGTGATTGGGAGATAGCAAAATTATTGGGAGTGGATGGATATAATCAGGCAGATATAGTGAATAATATGCTAGATATGGAAAGCAAAGATAAGGCGGAGTTTCAGAGGATGGGGGACAATGCTTGTGATCAACGAAGATATTATCCTACAACATCAGGGGGTTGGGGAGGGGTGTTAAGTGGGCTGCGATTAGGAAACTGATATCAAAAGAAAGGGTGGACATGCTATGCTTACAAGAAACTAAAAAAGAAATAATTGATGATAAGGTGTGCAATGCACTGTGGGGAGATGATGACTCCAACTGGGAATTCCTGCCAGCAATCAAGGCTGGAGGTTTACTATGTATCTAGAGTAAGAAGGCTTTTATTTTGGAGAATAAGGTGTTAGGGGCTGGATTTATATATCTAGAAGGGACATGGGTAGCTGATGGCAGTAAAGCTACAATTGAGAATATATACTCACCTTGTGAGGTATCTTTGAAAAGAAAATTATGGATGATATAAGGCAGCTGAAAGCCACAAACATGGGGGTTTTATGGTGCATAATAGGGGATTTCAACAATATTAAAAGACCTCAAGAAAGAATGGGGTTATGTCAGAGATATCAAGATGAAGGTACTGTCAAGGATTTTAATGAATGGATAGCAGATCTAGAAGTTGAGGATGTACCTTGCATTGGGTGTAAATTTACATGGTATAGACCAAATGGGACTGCCAAAAGTAAATTGGATAGAGCACTGGTATCAGCAGAATGGATCACTAAATGGCAGGGCACTACTTAGTTTATTCTGGATCGTAATTTTTCTGACCATTGCCCTATATTGCTGAGATCCTCTTTGGCTGATTAGGGCCCAAAACCATTTCGGGTCTTGGACTGTTGGCTTCAGGACACCTCATTCAGGAAACTAGTGTGTGATGGTTGGAATTCTAATCTGATCAATGGCTGGGGGGGTTTCATTATAAAAGAAAAGCTTAAGAATCTGAAACAGAGGATTAAGCTTTGGAATAAAACACAATTTGGAGACATGCAGCAGAAGATTAATTCTTTACAGATGGAACACAACAAGTTAGAAATTCAAACTGCCTTCACAGCAACAGGTTCTACCTTGAGTTCCAACTCATCACTTAGCATTGGAGGTAAAGGTTGAGGTTTCACAGCAGAAGAAATGGCTTTCTTTAAGAGGGAAACATGTAAGATTGGGTGGACTTTACTCTCAGGTGGTAGATTTAACTGATAAGCCACTTTTCCAATGACTTCAGAAATCTGATATGGACCATAAAATCTAGGGCTTAAAATCTCATTCAACTTCTTAGCCAAAGATTTTAATCTATATGGTTGTAGCTTAAGGTAAACCCAGTCACCTACCTCCAAATTAACCTCCCTACGATGCTTATTGGCATGGGTTCTCATTTGGTCTTGTGCCTTAAGAAAATTAATCCCGAGTTGGTCCAGTAAAGAATCCCTATCTTGAGTCAATTTGTTCACTTCCTCAACCACTGATGGAACAGTTGTGCCTTTCAATAATTGGGGTGGATCTCTGCCATATAAAGCCTTAAAAGGACTGAGCTTGACTGAACTATTGTAATTAGAGTTAAACCAAAACTCTGCCCAACCCAAACTAGCTGGTCATTGCTTGGGTTTCTCACCTGTAATACACGTCAAATATGTCTCCACCCCTCTAATAACCACCTCAGTCTGCCCATCTGTCTGAGGATGGCAAACTGAACTAAATTTAAACTTAGTTCCTGCACATTTGAACAGTTCCTTCCAGAATTGACTCAGAAAAATCTTGTTCCTGTCAGAAATTATGGTATTGGGAAAACCATGCAATTTCACTATCTCTTTCACAAACAACTCTGCTATATCCTTTGCGGTGAAAGGGTGACTAGGGGGGAAAAAATGAGCATACTTGGTCAACCTATCCACCACTACCAAGATTGCATTTTTCCCTTGTGCCTTGGGCAACCCTTCTATGAAATCCATAGAGATGTCAGCCCAAACTTGTGTAGGAACAGGAAGAGGTTGCAACAACCCAGCTGGTGATAAAGCCTGATATTTATTATTCTGCTGACAAGTCTCATAGCCAGCTACAAATCTCAAAATATCCTGTCTCATGCCCTCCCAATAAACCAAAGTTGCTATCCTTTTAAAGGTCCTGAAAAACCCTGAATAACCTCCAACTACAGAGCTGTGATACTCCTGCATAAGCGTGGGCACCTTAGGAGACAGTTTAGAAAGAACTAACTTGCCTTTATACCACAATTTCCTATTTTGCAGAGAATACACTGGATGTGCAGCCTCATTCACCATTAAATCCTGCATAATTGCTTTCAATTTTGGATCAGCCAAAATTTCAACCTCCCACTCCTCATCAGAATATTTGATCATAGAGATTGCTACAAATGTCATTCTCCTAGATAAGGCATCAGCTGCCTTATTCTCACATCCTGGTTTATACAGGATATCAAAATCAAATCCCATCAACTTTGAAGTCCATTTAAACTGATCCTCTCCCATTAACCTCTGATCAGTTAAGAACTTGAGACTTTTCTGATCTGACAGAATAGTAAATTTTCTGCCCATTAGATAGTGTCTCCATTTCCATACTGCTAACACTATAGTCATAAGTTCCCTCTTAGACTGATTTTTTCTGGGCTGTCTCTGACAGTGTTTAGCTCAAGAAAGCTAATGGTCTCCCCTGCTGCATAAGCACTGCTCCTAACCCTTTACTAGATGCATCAGTCTCCACAGTAAAGGGTTGAGTAAAATCAGGTATAGTCAGCTGGAAAGCACCGACACGTTAGAACGGAGCACGTATGGAGTCCGACACGCGCCGACACGCCGACACGCGCCGACACGCGCCGACGCGGTGTCCGACACGCGGTCAACAAACCGGACTCGTTGACCGGTTTCGACACGCGGTTTGGACCGTATCGGACACGGTCAAAGGGCAGTTTTGTAAAAAAATAATTTTTTT
>PYAF01003170.1:0-15156 GCA_007407185.1 Glycine tomentella | reverse complement strand
CTTCAACTTCTGGGAAAAAAAAAAAAAAAAAAAAAAAAAAAACCTGGTGAACGGTGTAAGTTGTAAGATAATAACCGAGCTCGTGAACGAACAATGTGGCCATTATAATGAGACCAATTACGGATACTGCAACCACCAAAACGACGATGCAATATTAAATTAAATTAAAGAAAAGTCACAAATAATAAACTAAAAAAGAAAAAAGAAATGGGAAAGAAGAATAAAAATTACCGAGAGCCCCAGATTGGGTTTTCTGCAACAAGTGATCCTCGGCGCGAGGAAAGGCGTCGAGTTTTTTAATGACTTGTTTCATTCCCATCTTATGTTTTATCTGTGTTCAGAAGGAAAAAAAAACCCAACCCAACCCACTCTCTTCTTCTTCCCTTTCCGGATTCCTCGATTTCGTCTTCTGATAATCAGAACACGCCTCCAGAATTTAGTATTCTCTTTAATTTATGGCATTTTCCTTTTTTATTTATTTAGCTACCTCTGTTTTAATTTTACGCGTGCATTGTTGACTAGATAATTGGGATTGGTCCGTGACGCGTAAGGAGAGAAAAAAGTAAAAAAAAAAAAAAAAAAAAAAAAAAAAAAAAAAAAAAAAAAAAAAAAAAAAAAAAAAGAAGAAGGAAGATTTGTAATTACTAACAAATATATTTTTTGTTATTTAAGATTTTTTATTTTATATAATTTCAATTATAATTACACATTATATTTAAGTTTAATTTTTTTCGTACTCGCAGTTTGTCATTTTTTTCTTTTAGTTTATATATTTTTTATTTTTCATTTTTATAAAATAAATTATTTCTTGTAAATTCTTTTTTATTTTATTCTTAGTAAATGTAGTTTCTTTTTCTTTTTCATTATTGGAAATTTATTATTTTTATTTTTGTCCCCTTTACCATAAATAATGATATAACATTGCTAATGTAGTATTATTACTCACATGACCTTGATGATATGATATTTTATTGACGTGACATGTTAATACCAACAATTTTGAAAAAAAGTATGGAGACAAAAAATGAAAAAAAGGCTAAATTGTAGAGACTAAAATATTATTTAAACCTTTTAAAAATATTATGAATGTTGACCTACATAAAGATTCAAACATATAAGCTTATTGAGTGATACACTTTTTTTTAAGGGAGAGTGATAAACTTATGTTTTAAAGGGCTTATTACAAAATAAGATTTTAACTAAATTATCTTGAAGGTAATAAACTTATATCATATTAACGACGTGTTATACTTGACTCTTATAAAACATAGTTTGCTTATTTTCACCTTTATTTCATGCTTTTTTTTATGAGACCTTTATTTCATGCTTTGAGTAACAACAATTTTCATTTTTATAGATTATAGTTTTGGTTCACATAGTGTTTTTATCAATGATCTATGAGCCTATTGTAGGAGTGACAAAAAATATTTAACTCACCCATAGATCAAGTAAACTGATTCAAAGATATATTGTTCAGGCGAGTTTATTCATATTTTAGGTTAGATAATTGAAAAAGTGAATTGAAAAAGCGAGTTGAAAAAATAAATCCATTGAAATTCACACCCAACTCAATAAAGCAAATAATTTAATTATATTTAGCCACCAAAGTCCAGGAAGGACACTTATTCCTTACTTAGAAAGTCATTTTGGTTATAATGCTATACCGCTTTCTTAGTTTTCTCTCACATAACGCACTATGTATTGTCACTATATTAGTTTTTTTACTTTTTGACTCAACCTATTCCCCTTTCTCTCTCACTAACTTTACAACTCTTCAAAAGCAAAAGTGATTAGAGAACGATGATAGTGGTGAATCAAACTAATGTCAAACTTCCATGGAGGCAAAGTAATTAGAGTGAAAGCAACGATGGAAGACGAAGTAGCAAGAGTGACTACTGTTGACTGCATGAGATAGGTCTGATCCATCACCATTGTTATCCACTTCTACTTTGACAACCCTAAAATCCACATCAAAGTTTTATATTTTTGTTGACGACTCTCATAAATATCAGACAAACATCTTTGGCGACCATAGAAACTAATCACAAACCACTTACATCGACCGCCACTCGTAGAGCCTGAAAATCAACCAACCTGAAGGCTTCCATGAGATGGTCAGATATGGTTTTTTTTTTTTTTGCCCGAATCCAAAAGTAACCGTCTGACGCTCACCCCTAGACTATCGTCTCATTGTTTATTGAGAATTTTGGTAGTAGGTTAAAAAACAATGAATCACACAAATAGGAGTTTAATTTTAGGACTAAGTTTATGAAACCAAAAATACTTTACAGGTTCTTTGTATTCAAAATAGCAATCATTTGATTTTTAATTTAAAGAAATGTATTTTTTTAGAAGTTTACAATGAGAACAACTTTTATAAGTATAAAATGAGTATTTGGATTTTGGTATGTAATTCGAATAAACGTTAATAGTGTTTGTTGAAAAACATAAAATAAGACTTGGATTAACAACATTTACTAATACACACTACAACAAATTTGGGTATTAGTGAAGGATAATTATGTCGCCAATCCCTCTTTATTTGTCATAAAAACAGTTTGCAACAGATTAGCGACGAAAAATTGCTCGTGTGACAAAAAAGGAAAGAAATGGATGGGGTTTCTCTTGCTTTTGGCTTCGCCAAAAATGAGTCACAAATTATCAACGGACAAGTTGCTCGCAATTCCTTCACTAGTTATGTACTCTTCATGCCTTCACAAAAATCCTCACGAATTATGTGGTGGAATGTGGACATTTCCCTTGCTAATGAGCATCAACATAGCCCTCGTTAACCCCTCGTAACTCTCTCGCTAGTCCTTCATTAATTGTCACACGCAAATCCTACATTGTTCCCTCGCTACTTAGGAAAGTATCTCTCATCTATTTGTCGCTAATCCCTCTCTATTCCCTCTCACATATCCCTCGCTAAACTCTCACTATGGCCTTGCAAGGTTTCCCTCACTATTCCCATGCAAAATGTTCTTTCGTTATTCCCTCATTGTTCCCACAGAAATGACAAAATAAATCAGTATGCTTCTATTGCAATTCATCATAAAAAAATTTAACCACTGTCATTTTTGCACCTGTATCCAAATTTATACATAATTTAAAAGAAATATTTTATTTATTATAATTTACTATATATTTGAAATTATCACAATATAATTGAATGGAAATAAAAAAGGATTAAGCCATAATATAACTAAGTTAGCCATACATTCTTAGAAAGTTAATCTTGAAAACATAATGTAACCCAAAGTGAAGTAATATCCAAACAAAAAGTAAATGCATGACAACATTCATAAGTCTTACAAAGGATAATAAGAAACACTAGATTTAAAACCCAAAGTGCAAAAAAAAAAATAGCAGGTGATTCATTTTTTTTTGTAAGGTAGGCAATATTGTTGTTCGAAAGAAGTCCATCTTCTGCATTTATCTCTGCCTTAAATGTTGCCTTCATCTCTTATTGAACCTTCATTTGCACCTCCATCTGCGCCTGTACTTGTGTTTGCACCTGTTCTCATTTAAGATTGTGATTGTATTTGCAACTGTGTTTGCATTTGCTCCTTCATTTGAGACATTTGCTCTTGTATTTTTGACCCTTGTGTAATAATAGTAGCAATGTCTATGGAAGGTGTGTAACGCCTCCTTTTACTCTCTCGTGCTTGATTGATTTTAGATGAAATCTTGTGACCACTTTGGATTAGGATCAGATTGGTTATAAATTTTATGAAAATTCTTTTCGCTTTGCTTGCACATGTTACTAGTCGTTTATATTATAAACGAATTCTCTCTTCACGGTGTAATTATAATGATCAAGTACAGTCCAACAATACAGACCAAAGTATAGTTCATTATACAGTCCCAAATACAAGCCAACGTAAAATACAATTAATTTAAATTCTAGTACAAATCATCAACACATCTTCATCATCTTTTCTTCAAAAATTTTCTCAGTTTATGCTCCACTGCTTTCCTGCTCGCCCAAATACATTGGGGTCATCACAGGTGTCAACCACAGACACAAACATAGGATAAGTTTATGACAAACATAGTTTGAATAAAACATATATAAACACAAAGGAATAAAACCTTAATTATAAAAAGAACACACAATACATACAGTATTCAAAATAACTTACACATACTCATCATGTGATGCATGAGATGCATGCTCATCTTTTTAATATGATGCATGACTGAGATCCCAGCTTTCAGATAGTCCACCCACTCTAGTGGAACATCTCTCCACTCTGAGGGTTTTACATGGTACCATAGTCGAAATAGTTTCACCCACTCTAGTGAAACCTCCCTCCACTCTGAGGGGTTATAATCAAAATAGTTCCACCCACTCTAGTGAAACCTCCCTCCACTCTGAGGGGTTAAAGGGTACCATAGTCAACATAGTTTCATCCACTCTAGTGAAACCTCCCTCCACTCTGAGGGGTTAAATGCAAATGAAATATGCCATGACTTGCTTTTATTTTTATTTACTCTTCACCATTACTTTATTTCTCAGTTTCTCATATCACATACACCTCAAAGCTCAATATTTTTGACAATTCATGGCATACGCTTTTTAAATAACCCATAAAGCTTCTTTTAATCATCACATAAAGCTTTACATAACATCTTAGTATATAGCCATAGTTCAACTCCATAAATCCTTCACAGATAAGTCATAGTTCATCAAACACATGGTGGCTTCCATAGGAAACACTCAGCAATACATGAAATAATACATAACTTTTCTTAAAGCAACCAACCATGCAAATATAATTCAAAGTCAACAAGAAGGATTCAAGCCAACCACTCTTAAACATATTTTATTCATTGTAACAAATTATCAAACACATGGTGTGCAAGCTTAAATTCATAGAATACTTTAAAGAAAACTTTACTTAATCTTAATCTTTAGATTGTCCAACACAGCATAATTTCAACATAACTCTAATATCATAACAAACATACTCAAGGTATTTATTTTAACCAGCTATCTCACTTTACTACTCAAAATAAAACATCTAAACTTTAGAAACCGTTTACGTACTACCATTGCAAGCAAATACATATAAAGTCCAGTCAACATAAATTTAGTATCAATTAAAAATATATAAACTCAAGAAATCATAAAATACTTTTAATCAATCATATATTGGTAATAAAATATTCTATTAGACACTATACTTTTAAAAAATTATTTTCTAGAGAATAATCATAAAACATATAGTTGTAAATCCTTTTAGCTTTCATTAATTAGTGTTAGATTCAAGTTATCTATTCAACAAGTATTTATAACACTAAAATCAAGTTACTTAATCAAATAACTCTTCATATAACAATCTTTAGTTCTTTGAGGTAATTTATCAAACACCTAGTCTACAAGGCTTAATGAAATCAAGCAAAGATTAATATTCAAACTAAGCTCATCATAAACTCCCCCATACCTTGCTTTCCTTCTTTGAAATTGAATGATTCTTGCTCCTAGAATTGCTTGGTCTTCACGTGAGAAATTAAGGGTAGAAGGCTTTGGTTTTGTTCAGGTAAAAGGTGATTTAGAAAGGAATAAATTGGAAGGATTTTGGGATGTATTTTGCACGGTTTGAAGCTCTCTTAGAGCTGTCCCAATTTTAGTCTTACACCCTTTTTATAGGGTGATTAAAGCTTGATTTTTGTTACAAATATCCAAGGGTAATTATGGTTAGCTTTTTACTTGGTTTAATCCTATTGGCTAAGCTTTTTTCACCTTATAAGTGGCCAGATTCTTGAGAATTCCACACCCTTCTCCATCCCTCTTCATTCTCACGTGGAATGCCAAGGCTTCTAGGAAAAGTTTTACCAATTTTCCTACTTTTTACGTTTTTGTGTTTTTCTTCATTCTTAAAAAACTCATTTTATTAAAATATGCATTCTAAATTCGTTAACCGTTGGATCTTCTTGAAATTTTACAGGCATACTCCTATCCCACATATCTAATTTTGGACCGTTGGGATCTTTGAAATAATGCTTATAAATGTCTACGTGTCCAAAATGAGCTAAGAGGAAGTTTTCTTCAAAAAATCTTCTTAATTCATTATTACCTTACTTTACAAATGGACCAATGGCAAGTATCCTAGCCTTTTAAGCATCCATGTGTCCATTCTTGAAGTTTCTTAGAGTTTTCCTCCATTGATCTTGCATCATACGGTCAAAGCTTAATTTAGAAGTCCAAATCAATCCAATTTTTCCTTTATTACCTATAATAACTAAATTTTACTTTCTTATTGGTTCATTTTTCCTTGAATTATTAGAATTACTAGCTAACTCATTTAGGAATCCTATCCCTCTCATAATTAAGAGAAAACTTCATAGATTGTATCTATTATTTTCCTGAGGTTTTCTGATACCTGAGGTAGTCTATATTAAGCTCTTTTCAAAATATCTACCAAAATTCCTAGAAATTATAGTTTATGGTTCTCTGCCACCAACCATGTTGATAATTTGTTATCTAAAAGTACTTTATCCAATACTCAGGTTCCCACAAATTTCTAAAGTCATCTTGGTCATTTTTGACCTAAAGGGTATTTTGGTAATTTCACCATTCATCCTAAGGGTATAATCGTCATTTCAAAAATATTCAGAGTATCTCTGTAATTGTCGCCCTAAAGGTTTTCTTGGTCATTTCCATAGCATCCAAGGGTATCTGTAAGATTTCCTCCTTAAAATGTCTTGCTAAACTATCTAGGGGTAATTTAGTCATTTACAAAATATCCAGGGGTATTTTCGTCATTTTCCCTAGATCCTTCCGTATTGCCTCTAATTAACATTTTATCCTAGTAATTGACTGTGATTCCAAAATTTTGGGGTGTTACAAGGTGTACATGTGGAAGGACCTACAACTGTTGTAGATGAACCATGTGGAGACCCACTAATGACAATTTCTAAGCTATGACTGGTTTCGTGAACTCTACCCTTGCTATTTTCATTAGTTGCCTGTAACTAAACTTCAGAGTCAACTCTAGGATGTTTTGATGTGTCCTCTCTATATTTCTCCACTAAACCAATTTCATATGTTTCCTACAACAAATCAATAATATTTCAACACCACAACAAATAACAAAAAGTTTAAATACATGTAAAATTACATAAAATGAAGTTTTTTTCTTGATTACAGACAAATTCACCATCTTTTGTGCTCTACCTCCTATGATAACGTATTAGAATAACATTAAAATGCAATTTCAAGTTGAATGTGATGCATTTCAAGTTGTTTGCTTATTTTACTATATACTAAAGCACACATAACCAATAGAAAAGAAACTACACAAAGCACAATAAAGCTATCAATTGAGAAATAAACAATTCATAAGGATGACTCACATAATTACTGCATTGATGATTTAATGAAACTTGAATTTCTAAGTTTAATAGGGAAAAAAGTTAGTTGAGAACATCAATGACATATTTTGACTCTTAGTTATGACCAAGGGAAAACAATGAAAATCATGCATAAGTGACAAAGTACAATGGGATTTGGGAATAGAACTCCATGCTTTACTACAAATTCTAAATGAAAAAAATACAAATACAATAAACTCTAAAAATGTTATATTGAGAGCAGCAAAACATCAAAATCTACCCAAAAACTTAAATGAGTATCGATCACGATGAAATGGATGATCAATAGGCAAATGTTGACAATGACAATCAAAACAACAAGGTTTTTTTTACCTAGTCCAAATGATTTAATATTCCCTATACAATAGGGACAAGTAAATTTCCCATGAGTGTGCCACCTAGACAACATTCCATAAGCTAGAAAATCACTTATAGTCCACAACAATGTTGCTTTCATAGTAAAATTTTGCCTCTTCCATGCATCAAAAATGTTAACCTCGATGTCCCATAACATTTTTAAGTCATCATATAAAGGCCTGAGGTAGACATATAAAGGCCTGAGGTAGACGTCTAAACTTTTACCTGGTGACTTTGGTCTAGGAGCAAGACTAACAAATATGTATTACTTTTTCATGCACATACGTGGGGGAAGATTGTATGGTGTGACAAAAACAGGCCAACAAGAATATGATTTACCTGAATTAGAAAATGGATTAAAACCATATGTGCAAAGTCCAAGCCTAACATTCCTTGGATCTTGTGAAAATATTGGATGTGTATGATCAATTTGCTTCCAAGCCTCAATATCAATTAAATGTGTCATAATTGATTCATCTTGATGCACTCTATCCACATGCCAACACATATATTTTCATGTATTTTTAGACATAAAGAGGCGTTGGAGTCTTGGAATAATGAGGAAATATCTCAACACTAACTTAGGCATATCCTTACTTGTAAATGAGGTTCCCTTTGGCTTAAAACACAAGGTTCTACATATAATGCAAATATCTTTGTCTATATTTTCTTTGTAATACAACATGCAATGATTAGGACATGCATCTATCTTTTTATATTGTAATCCCATCTCATTAACCACCCTTTTCAATCTATAAAAATTCTTATGCAACAGTTTTTACTCCAGAAGCATGCTTTTGATTATGGAAAGCATTTGATCATAATAAGTCTCATTTAAGAGTTGTGTGACAGCTAACAATTTAGTATGCTTCTTCCAACCATCCCTTAAAGGCTCATCAACATCGCTTAATAAGTTATAAAACTTTGAAGCTGATGGATTCAGATCCTCTTCCACCTCCTTCACTTGTGGGTTTGATATATCACAAACAACATCCATAACCATATCCACATATGGATTTATATTCTCTTCAACACAGTCTTCACTTAAAGGCATTGATGCACTACCCCCCATTTTTCCTCACGATGAAGGGTCCAATTTACATAACCTTCACAAATCCATGGTCATACAAATGTTTTTCCACCGAAAATGATTGATCATTGTAACAGTTTCTACATTTTGCACGAGGACAAGGAATGTGCCTTGCTATCTCAACAATTTTTGCGTCTCTTATAGAAACTTGAATGAAACCATCAACCCCATTTTTGAATTCTTCACTTACAAGCTTCACTTACAAGGCTAGAGCGATTATTTCTTCGTAACATCCAACTTCGATCAGGTCTTATGACTACAAATACTAGATTATTTGCATGTAAAAATGAAAATTAAAAGTCCTAATCTAAAAGACATGTATTACTTATACATGTAGAATCGAAAACAAACATCATATTTAGTGTGGGGGAGGGAAGAGAGATCATCATTATAAACATATGAGAAGAGAGAGAAATATTTTATTTCTAATTTTGCTTGAGTGGATTTTTCCACTCAACAAAATATTTATTTATAATAATAATTATTACAAAGTTAATGAATAACTACTACTATTTCACTAAACATCCCATAAATTTGGACAACTTGTACATAGAAACTAAGTACTACAATGAATAATGATTGCAATTGCAAGTTTGTTAATAAAGGAAAAGAAATATGAACCAAGAAAATGGAAATATGCAACTACAAGATTCAAATGCAACTAGACACCAAAAAAACTAAAATGCAATTATATCATATCATACCCAAAAAACAACTACATGTAAGAATATAGTTAGTGGCAGAGCTTAGTGTACACATAGAGGGGCCATGGGCCCCCAAAGTTATATTTTTAAAATAATTATACATATATATAACTATTAAAAATTATTTATATTTTCAAGTTAATACTAAAAAAATTTGTATAATATATTTAAAATATTCTTCAAAATTATTTATTTATCAATTATCAATAATTTTAAGTTATTAAAATAGGACAAAGAATTTTACAAACAAAGTTATTTATTCCTCCATTATTAATAATTTTAAGTCATTAAAAGAGAATAAAAATTTAGTTTACTATTTTTTAGTTATTAAAAAAGTATAAATTAAGTCAGTAATATTTAGTAAAAAAAATAATTTCATAGAAACTTTATATTAATAATGGACTTTAAGGTTATTTTCTTGAATATATTGAAAAATTCATTGGAAATTTTATGTTTTATTTTAAATTCTATTGATACATATTAAGGAAAAGGTTCATAGTCATACAATGTAGCTAATTTTAAAGACTAAAAGTCTAAAATCACATAAACTTAGAAAGTATAAAAACATTGCAGGAAACTCCAAGAGCCCAACACAATAGGTAGCTACAATCAACTTTGTTGTATATAACAATGCTGAAAGACAAGGTGTGTTAGTAGTGAAAATACACACGATTACAAGTTTACAAAGAATAACAGCTACACAATAATCCAATGTTAGTTGTTTCTTTCATTACATCAGTTACTAAGTGATAAAAATAATGGAGGCTAACTAGCCAACTAACACTTTAGTAAAAGAATTACATTAAGAAATCACACACACAACAATTACAAATATAAAAGAACTACCTTCTTCAAATCGAATTGAAACTAAATCAACTCCATTGAGCTTGACAACCAATCTAAAAAGGCTCAATTTTGGAAAAACTTGAGGACGTCCTTTTACATTGTTTGTCAAACAAACAATTTAATAAATACAACATTTTACATTAGTTATGTTGAAAATCAATGCAAAAAGTACTGATTTTTGTCAAATAATTAACGAATCCTATGGAAAGGATATAATTGTTTCATTTTAAACAAATGAGGCACCAAATTGAACTTTAAAATATAATTAAGGATGAATTGTATAATTAAGCCTTATAGTTATATACAGATTTTAAATTAACAAGTTTATAATTGTCTAGTTATTATTATAAAGAAGAACTATATTTTCTTATAAATTACTCCCTTTACTTTAAAATATAAGAAAAAAAATTGATTCACGCTAATTAAGAAAATAAGTTAACATCATTTGATTTTGATAGCCTCAATTAAAAATTATTTAATTTCCTAAAGTACTCTTTTCATTTAATTGAACAAGACAAAACAAAGAGAAGGTTGTTGGAAATAAAGCTTTGATTAAATGAATGATATTTTGGAGATGATATCATTAAATAAGGGGAATTAGTTAAAATTTGATTATATTTTAGTGGATCACATATAGATTTTTTTATTTATATTTTAGTTTGAAGAAAGTAATACTTTATAATTATTTTAAATAAAGTAAATGCCTTTTATCATATTAAAAGCATAAACATAACATCTTTATATAGGATTTTAATATAATAAATCTATGATTTTATGTATCTATTAGTATTTTTTAGTGTAAAAATTTATTTTAATATCTGCTGTTATCTAGTTATTTTAAAATCATTGGCACCAAAATAGTTAGCCGACAAACATTAGTAGTCAACGATGCAATATAATGGTTGTTTTATTTGTGAATGACAATAACGGCAAAAATGTAAAGGTTATTGAACAAAACATACTACTTGAAATTTGAAAACACTTAAGAGGAAACGAGAAGAAATGTTCATAATAGAATAAATGGTTAAAATCATGTAAACCACAATCTCCTAGATTTTGGGGATAGTGGTTAACAGCTTACACTACTACAAAAATAGGTCTTAACATCGTCAATTTAACATTGATTTTATAAAAAACTGATGTTAACAAAAATGCGATGCCATTTTTGTAAATAAAATATCATTGTTAACATCAGTTTTTTAAAAACCGATGTTGTCTAAGCACTCACAACATCGGTTTTTATAAAATCGATGTTAAGATTCTCATTTTAACATCAATTTTTAAAAAATCGATGTTGTGAATGTTTAGACAACATCGGTTTTTCAAAAAGCCGATGTTAAGGATTTTATAAAAGACACCTACTTCTCTCGCTACCTCATTTCAAACCCACACCCTCTCTATCAAAACCTCCTATTCTCCCTCTTCAACACCATTCATTCTTGCGACCTCTCACCTACTCCTCCGTCGCAGAAGAAGCAGCCTACTCTTGCTTCGTCATCCACCACCGTGAAGTCTTCTTCTCACAAATCCTCATTCTCTTGCTCATTCAGCGCTTACTTCCCGTGCTCCTCCACGCAAGTGCAACCGCGACTGCCAAACGTGGCTGAGCTCCTCTGGCTAGTGGAGGAGCTCTAGGAGAGCGAGTCGCATCTTAAGACGGAGCTGCTGGAGCACAAGTTGCTGAAGGAGTCCATCACCATTGTTCCCATTCTGGAGAATGAGATCACAACGAGAGAAAGTGAAATCAAAAGGAGCAGAAGAAGAGCGAAAGAAGCGAGATCAGAGAAGGAGAGGTTGAGAAATGAATGGTAGGAACTGAAGATGAAAGTGGAAGGAGACTGCCAATAACACTCTCTTTGCATACAATGTCGTTCAAGTTAGCCCTTTTTTCTTTTTTCTTTTCTAATTTTACAATTCAAATCTGTTCATTTTTGCTCCAGATTTGCGATTGTGCTTTACTATTTTTTGATTTGTGTTATTTTGACCATGAAATCTGTGTGATTATTTACTCAATGGGGTTTTGTGAGGTGGTTATGCGTTATTTTTTTTTTGTTTAAAATGTTTTGGCTTAATATGGATTTTAATTGCTGATGTTTAAAACCTTGATTTCTCATACTCTTCAATACCACTCATGACTCTGTTTGGATGTCATGGATTATAGGTATCTAATGGTTGAAAGCAAGACATTTGTGGCCTATAGTTCTAGGTTTGCATTCCCCTCTCAAGAAAGTGGATCTTCATCTACATTCTACTATTCTTTCAATGCTGAAGGCATTCATTTTATTATGCTTGGGCCTTATATTAACTAATTGAACAAGCATTTCCCTATTCTTTCCCTTTAGACTCTGAGTCAGTTTCTTTTCAATGATTTATTTGGGGTTATTACTTATTAGGAAGTATTTTCATGTCCTTCCTTGAAAGACAGGCACAATAGAAAGAAATTATAAAGGAAAAAATGAATTTTGTGAATTTGAAGTTTTGTCTGTGCAGGGAAATCATTGTTAATTGGAATGGATTTAACTGTTAGTAACTTATCATACTACCAGTGAAGTTCCCAAAATTGTGAAGTTAATTAGACTTTCTTACCCTACACTGACTGGGAAATAACTTCAAGTTAGCAACATTAAGTATCTATTGTTTTATATAATAATTGATTTTAGCTTTGTCTATAGCCTGTTAATCATCTAAGATACAATTCCCTTTTGCATAAAGTCAAATGACCATAGGGTTATTGGAATTTTGTTTGCATTTCATTATTTCTTTATTTACATTTGATGTACTTACATTCATATGTTGCTGACAGAAAGAAATTGCAAAGCTTACGTGTGAATGTGAAAGATAGATTGGAACACAATGTGGAGGAATGGATAAGGTTGTACACACCTTTCTTTGTACAAATGTTCCATCTTAATATTAATGCAAATTTGTTCAAATGAAATGTCCAGACATGAATTTTCCTTCTAATCACTCTGATGAAATGGATAAGGGGACTTGTATCATTTTCCTATTTTTCTTTTACAGGAAATCTTTGTCATGGCCAAAACTTGGTGTGCAGAGCTGATTGATTATAATCCAATATATACAACCGATGTGCAACTTCCAGCTGGTGGGAAATTTGTAATAGCTCATTCTTTGGTCGAGTCTCAAAGGGATGTCAATGCCGCTACAAATTATAACAATAGGGTTTTTGAATGCCATTTAGCTCATCTTAAGATTGTATATTTTTCCATTTCTAGTTCTACTCTAGGAATTTGGCAAAGTAATAATGAAAATTAATCATATGGCCTTATATAAAGAAAAAAAAGGAGAAAATTCATATTATCCTTCATTAGTTTGTTCACATATTTATAAAATAATATTAATTCAATTGATTATACAAAAAACTCTTGGTACTCATGTTTGACCAGTGTTAATTGTTAAAAATGATTCTTAATTTATGATACTCTTTTAACCTGTAATGTAAGAGTACAATTTTAACTTAATGGATAGGTAGACTGGTAGAGTCCAATCAGAATAAGTTCTTTTGTAGCTCAAAATTTGAAGCTTTTCATTAGCTATATATTTTATTAATTTAGAAGATCAAAAGTGAATTCCGTTCATTTTAAGATGCTTTTGGTCCTTTAATGTTGGATGTAACATCCTCAAAATTATATTATGAGATATATTTATGATTGAATTATGGAAATACGATGATAATTAAATACAAGAAGAATAGGATAAATTTTATTTGAACATAAGCATTTGTTGAACATGTTTTATATATATTATTAATCAGTAGAATTTTCTGATCTTTAGAATATACAATTTCAGGAGAAATTTGATTTTTTTTCTCGGACAACGTCGGTATACGCAGTATAAATTAGAAATTCCAAATTGAAACAGAATAAGGTGAGACATGACTCATATAATAGGAAATAATTTGTAGAGTTAGAAACTATACAGTTGTGACAGAAAAACCTTAGAATAGAATTTCTATGAATTTTATACGGTAATAACTTTGAAATTTTATTTATGAGAATTCAGGCAGCAGAAAAATATGAAAAAAATGATAAGTAGAATCTGTGGAATTTTCTCTTAATTGTAGGATGTACAAACTTATTTAATAAAATGGTTTGGTAATTTTGATGGTCAGAAGTAGAACGGACCAATCAAAATTAAGATAGAGCAGTCTTGTACGCAAAGCCTGTGTAGCACTCTGTATAGACAGTTTGTGAGCTATTTGTACTGTAACTGAAGTCAGTTTCTGTAAATCTCTAGAGTTCTATTATTTAATCTTATCCTTTAGACAGAAGAGTTCGAATTGAACTTTACTTCCTCCTATGAATGCCATGTGTGAAGACAACTTGGAATTGAATTCTTCCTCTTCATGAAAGATGACATATGGACACAAGGAGATTCTGGAAATATCTAGAGTTCTATTATTTAATCTTATCCTTTAGGTAGAAGAGTTTGAATTGAACTTTACTTCTTTCTAGTAAATGCCATGTGTGAAGCTATCTTGAAATTGGATTCTTCTTCTTCATTAAGGTGACACATGTACACAAGGAGAACCACACAATTTTCTCCTCTTTAAGGGAAATAACTGTAACCACCGCTTCTATTACGTATTTCATTTATTTGCAGCGGATTTTTTTTTTCTTCGAAAAACAGAAAGAACGAAAAGTTCCAACGAGTCTTTGTTAATTTTAAAAACGAGTTTAGAAATGAAGGTTCAAATGAAAATTCCACAATATTCAAATGAGTTTATAAATGATAAGAAAGATACACGTTATGTAACGTGTG
>PYAF01003169.1:37194-60403 GCA_007407185.1 Glycine tomentella | reverse complement strand
TTAACATCGGTTTTCTTTAAAAACATGAAAACCGATGTTAATGTGGACTAGTTAACATCGGTTTCGAGGTGTTTTTAACAAAACCGATGTTAACAAAGTCCATTTATTTACAAATTTGCCACCGCGTTTTCGTTAACATCGGTTTTTCCGATAACCGATGTTAAGCTACCGATGTTAAATCATGTTTTTCTAGTAGTGTCTGACAGTTTTCTCTGGAAATGTAACTACCCAAACAAATCAAATGGGTATCTTTGATCACTGCAGTGCCTTAACTATCACCAACAGCTATATTTTCAAAAATAAGAACGTTAAGAGCATCAATCAAGCCTATAAATAAGAGCCTTGCATCATTGAAAAGCCTTGCACCTTAATCTCTTCTTTCTTCTGCTATATTTAGTCTATTGTCTTTGTGTCTAAACCTCTTTGAAAATGTCTAACCCCACATCTAAACGTGCTAGATCTTCCAAAAGGAAGGTAGGAGAGTCATCTTCCAATCCTCCTCCCCCAAATAGAGTAGACTTATGGTTCTCCAATGAGTCTGATAAAATGAACTATCTACAGTTCAATGCCACAAAACTTGTGTCTTCACCCAAATACCTAGACCTAAATTGGTTTATAAGGGAAGGATTTCAATTCCCTGTATACCTAGAGGCCCAGGGTCTTAGGAGATTCCTAGAAATGAAGGGTACTTTTTACCCTGATTTGGTAAAGGTATTATATACCTGTGCCAAGGGTTCTATGAATGGGACCATGATTTCCAAGGTTAAGGGTGTCACTATGGAGATCACCCATGATATCTGGGAATCAGTTGCTGGGGTGATATGTGAGGGTGCTAGAAAATTTGATGAGGAACCAGAGGGTTATAACAAATTAGATACCTATAGGGTAATGCTTCATGGCCCACATATGCAACTTAGGAACAGGCTGGGTACTGGACCAATAAACCCTGAGGATAGATTGCTCCATTATATCATTACCTATGTGATAACTCCTAGGGCCACTAATCATGCCCAAGCCACAGATGAAGACCTACAACTGGTGTATGGTCTAAAAAACTCTATTCCCATGAATTGGTGTAATTATGCTAAAATCTAAAAGGCTGGTCAACTATCATTTTCCCTATCCTGTACTGGTATCTAGGTTCATTGATCACTTCAACATTGATGTGACAAATGAGGTTATGGACCATACTAATTCCAGTAACAGCCTTATCAAAGAAAAACACCTCACAAAGCTTGGAATGCAGAAGACACCACAAGGATGGGTGATGGCATGCCAACCACAAATGTCTCCTCCTGCTGATGTTGTTGGTGATCAAGTGGAAGATTCTGAAGATGAAGCAGTGGATCCAACTTAGCCCTTGTATCCATAGTTTGAATCTCTTATGTTGCAAAAGATGGACAACCTACTCCTTTTGCAACAAGAGTTTAAGGCTGAAACTAATGTAGCCTTAGGTGAAATTAGAGATAGGCTAGATACCATAGAGGCCAACATCAAAGATGATGCATCTGTAGACTTTTAGGCCTATGATTGTTTAAGTTTTTGTGCTCTATTTTTAGTTGTTATTTTTTTGTTTTAAATTTCATTATGTAATGGCTTCCCTATCTATATAAAAACTTCCATTCTGTTTCTCCTTCAATTATCCGTTGTGCACTTTAAATTTTTGTCTTTAACAAGCCAAATAGGGGGAGAAATAATTGATTTGGACATGCTCTGCATACTACTCTGTTTATCCCTGTTTTTGGTTTCAAATTTTGCCCAAATTTTGATTTGAATGGATTATGGAATTAAGGGGGAGCTAAGTGTTTAAAATGAATCTATTCAGCCTATAATACTTGTAAATGAATGCCACATGAATCACAGATGTTTTTAATACTTGTAGTTTTGGCAAAGAAATTGAAAATTTTCAGGTATTCAAAGCTCAAGCTTTTCCTAAATTGGTTTATCAATTAACTTCAAGTCCAACTATTAATCAATTAAAGATTTGGCATGTTTAAAGTCAAAACGGGGGAGATTGTTGGATTCAGGGGGAGCTACTTAAAGAATGCAAGGAATCAAGCATTGATTTTGAGCTCTCAACATGCAATGGATACCTTGAAGATTAATTAGTGTGAAATGTGTGAGAGGAAAACAATTCTGGTGATCCAAGTGCATTGCATTCATATCATTCAATAATACAACTAACTTGATTAATAAAAATCACAAGGCTTTAGTAAAATGATTAAGTTTTTGATTTGAATCAAAGATTTTTGGAAAAAAGGTTTTTGTACTGATTTAATCGATTACCTTAAAGGTATAATCGATTATTTTGTTCTTAGACTATTTTGGAAAAGCTTTCAAGAACAATGTAATCGATTATCTATCGGAATAATCGATTATTTGACCTTTGTTTTATATAAACTGCCTTGTTGAACATTTTAATCGATTACTAATGGGTAGTAATCGATTACAAAGCTATACATGATTTTAAGTCATGCTGGAAGAATCGATTACCAAGGTATTGTAATCCATTACACACTCTTAGATGGAAAAACCATCTTCCTGTCTTAATCGATTGCCATTTCTAGTAATCGATTACACTATGTGTTGAAAACCATAAATTTGTATTAGATAATCGATTACCACATTTCATAATCAATTACACAATGTATTTTAGAATGCTACAAGCTCCTGCCTTAATTGATTACCAGAGTTTGTAATCGATTACATAGTTCATTCTGTTTTTTAAAAGCTTCCTGGTTTAATCGATTACCAGAGTTCGTAATCGATTACATAATGCATTTTGATATTTTGAAGCTTTCTGTCTTAATCGATTACAAGACGAAATAATTGATTATTTTGCTCGTTGCTCATGCCCAGAAACTTTGTTGAACACTTTAATCGATTACAAGGTTGATTTAATCGATTACATGAGTTAAATAATCGATTATATAGAGCGTTTAATCGATTACTGGCAGTTACAAAAGTTTGTTATAAATAGAACCAATGCTCAGCTTGTTTGGTAACTTGATCAATTCATATTCTGAGCATACACAAGCTTTCTAAACATTTCCAAAGTGATTTTTCCGAGTTCTATGAGTTCTTTCTTCAACTAAAACATTCATGGGTATTTGAGTGATTCTTTAAAGCAAGAAGTCTCTTTCAAAGGTTAGGGAAGAAGAATGTTCTGAGTTTGTTTTTGTCTTTTAACCTGAATTGTTCATTCATTTGCATGTCATTCACTGGATCATCAGGTTGCTTCTTTCCTTAACTCATTGATTGTAATTCTATTTACAAATTCTATTGTAATTGGCTATTGTAATTGGGTTCTTCTTACTTGGGACTAGAGAAGGGTTCTCTAGCTTAAAGATCAGAGTAGTGTTCTCTGGATCTTTCTCCTTAGAAGTCTAATAGGGTTTTAGATTTCTGTTCTTTATCTCGGGTTGATAAAGGGGAGGTTCTTGTAAAAGCTTGTAAGAATATTTTATAATAGTGGAACTCTAATTCAGTGTGAATTAGAAGAAGTTGGATGTAGCTTCATGTTTTTGAAGTGAACCAGTATAAAATTGCTTGTGTTCTTATTCCTATATCTCTATTCTCATCTTATTCATTGATCTTTAATTCTTTGAATCACATTCATTGTTCAATAAGTTCTATTTTGATCTATTGAATCTTGGGCTGTGCTATTTGATTGAGTAAAAGGTTTCTTGGTTTTTGAAAGTGATAAAGATCCTGAAACTCTGATTTGAATTTGATTTTAAAATACCAAGGTTCAACCAATTCACCCCCCTCTTGGTTGTTGTGAAGTATTCCTATTATTTTCATCTTTGTCTAGTGTTGATATAGAGATCACTTGTAAATTGCTTGTAAAAGATTCTTTGATGTAGTAATTACTCTAACCTAGTGTTGGTTGGAAGCAACTGGATGTAGCCTCCAAGGTTGAGAGGTGAACCAGTATAGATTGGTGTATTCTTTGTTCTGATTCTGTTATTTCTCATTGTTTGAATTTGGGTGATTAAGAAATTATCAACAAGATTTATTTTTAGTCATAACTTGAATTGCAAGGGGGATTTTGGTTGACAGAAAGATTATGATTTTAAAAGGTTTTAAGTGATATGATCCATTTAACAAATTCCGCAAATTGTTTTAAGCAAAATTTTAAATCATTGAGATAAACCAATTCACCCCCCTCTTGGTTTGTTTGATTAGCGTTCATTGTATTTTCAATTGGTATCAAGAGCTGGTTCTTGAAAGTTATTCAAGATCACTTTCTTTTCAAAGAAAATGAACACAAATCAAATAACTTTTAGAGAGGGAGCTTCTCTCAATTGTCCACCGATGTTTGAGGGTGAGCATTTTAGTTTTTGGAAAAACAGAATGCAAATCTTTATTCAATCCAATGACCTTGGAGCTTGGAATGCCATTGAGAAAGGTCCTTTAGTTCCAATGAAAACAGTTGATAACAAATTGATCCCCAAAGAATGGGATGAGATGTCAGATAAAGAAAAAAGAGTTGTCCAATATGATTTTAAAGCTAAAAACATGATTTACATCTGCTTTGTCTTCTGGTGAATTTTTTAGAACTATGAGATGCAGGAGTGCAAAAGAAATGTGGGAAATGTTTGAGGTAACTCATGAAGGAACAAATGACGTAAGGAGATCAAGGAAGCATGCCTTGATTCATGAATATGAGATGTTGAAGATGAGCAATACTGAAAACATTTCTTAGCTGCAAACAAGATTTACACATATTGTCAACCATCTTCTTGGTCTTGGAAAGACATTTGATTCTGAATAATTAAATATCAAAATACTGAAATGTCTAACAAGACCTTGGCAACCAAAAGTCACAACAATCAAGGAATCCAAAGCTTTATAAAAAATGTCCATGGCTACACTTTTTGGTAAGCTACTTGAATATGAACTTGAAATGTCACAACCAACCAATGCTGAAGATGTAGAAAAGAAACAAAAAAGCATAGCTTTGAAGGCTGCATCATCTAAGGTTAAGATAGAAGAAGATTCAATTGAAGAAGATGAAGATGACAACTTGAATCTAATTGTCAAAAAGTTCAGTAAATTCATGAGAAGGAACAAGAACAAGAAGTTCAAAAAGTTCAACAAGAGAAGTGACAACAACAACAACAACACCTCTACCAACTATACTTGCTTTGAATGTGGAAAACTTGGACATATCAAATCTGAATGTCCAATATTTTTAAAGAAGCAACAAGGTGAGAGGAAGATAAAAAGGGAAGGAAGGACAAAAAAGGCATACATTGCATGGGAGGACAATGAATCAACTACTTCTGGTTTAGCTAGTGAAGAAGAGGAAGAAGCTAATGTTTGTCTCACATCCACAATGAGTGATGATGAAAACTACTCAAGTACTGAATCTAAGGTAAATTTAGAATACGATAATATAGTTGATGCCTTCCATGAAATGCATAATGAAGCACAAAAGCTAGCTAAAGCTAATAACAAGCTTAAAGGAGATCTAAGGTGACACATCACCAAAATTGCGGAAATGCACATTGAATTTTGTAAACTGAAAGAAGAAAATGATAAACTTCTTTCAAGTTACAAAGTTAATGGGTGCAAATGTACATCTTCTTCTTCTAAGCTAGACAAATACAATATGTACAAAAGGAGTTTGATGAATATAGAAAAATTCAAGGAGAAAAATATATGTTGTTACTTTCTAAAAACAGTGATTTGATTGATCTTTTGAGAAAGCTTTTCAAAGGTAAATGCAACTTAGCAAAAATGTTAAGTGTGCAGAAGTATGCTGGAGATACTTCTGGTTTGGGATACAAAAAGGGTTCAAAGTTCTTTGGCAAAACCAATTTTGTACCATCAAAACAGAAGAATCAAAGAAACTTCAGTAATTCAAAAATCAATCATAACACTTTCTTTAGAAATTCATCAAAACCTATAATTTGTAACTATTGTATGATGAAAGGACATACATCTTTTAAATGCTATGCTAGAAAGTATTATGTGCCTAATGGAGAGTGTATTTGGGTGCAAAAGAAGAAGAAAGTAGCTAACCCCTATGGACCCAACCTAAATTGGGTACCTTTCTTTGCTACTTAATTTGAATTCTGCAGGTGTGTCTAAGAGCAAGAACATCATTGTGGTATCTTGATAGTGGATGCTCTAGGCACATGACGGGTGACATTTCCATGCTAACCAATGTCATATTAAAAGATGGAGGTTATGTCACTTATGGAGATAACAACAAGGGCAAGATAATTGGAGAAGGAAACATTGGAGATAGCCTAAAGACAATAATCAGAAATGTCTTGTATGTTGATGGCTTATGTCACTTATGGAGATAACAACAAGGGCAAGATAATTGGAGAAGGAAACATTGGAGATAGCCTAAAGACAATAATCAGAAATGTCTTGTATGTTGATGGCTTGAAACATAATCTCCTAAGCATAAGCCAACTATGTGACAAAGGGTTTAAAGTTTCCTTCAACAACAATTGTTGTTTGATATGTGACAATCAAAGTGGTAAAGTTATCCATCTTGGCAAAAGAAAGGATAACATTTATGTTTTATCCATTGATCATGCATTCATACATAAATACTAGCTGCCTAATAAGTAAAGTTGATGAAACTTGGTTATGGCATAGAAGAGCTAGTCATATTAATATGTATCACATGAACAAACTTGTAAGAATGGACTTAGTAATAGGATTACCTAAGCTTAAGTTTGAAAAAGATAAGATATGTGAAGCTTGTCAAAGAGGTAAACAAACTAAAAATTCTTTTCAAAGTAAAAGTTATTTCTACCTCCAAACCTCTTGAGTTGCTTCACATGGACTTATGTGGTCTTTCTAGAACTATGAGCTTGGGAGGTAATTTCTATGGACTTGTCATTGTAGATGATTACTCAAGATATACATGGACTTTATTCTTAAGAACCAAGAGTGATGCATTCATTGCCTTTAGAAAATTTGCCAAGGTTATTCAAAATGAAAAATCTTGCAACATTGTTTCAATTAGAAGTGATCATGGTGGAGAATTCAAAAATGAACATTTTGAAAAGTTTTGTGAAGAATTTGGAATTAACCACATTCATTGCCTAAGCACTTTTTGGCAGATGCTATAAGTACAGTTTGCTATACTTTGAATAGGATCCTCATAAGGCCTATTCTAAAGAAAACCCCTTATGAACTAGAAAACCCCCTTATGAACTATACAAAGGTAGGAAACCAAACATATCTCATCTCAGAGTGAGGAAGGTGCAAGAACACTTCTAAATGAAACAAAATTGCCTAAGCACTTTTTGGCAGATGCTGTAAGTACAATTTGCTATACTTTGAATAGGATCCTCATAAGGCCTATTCTAAAGAAAACCCCTTATGAACTAGAAAACCCCCTTATGAACTATACAAAGGTAGGAAACCAAACATATCTCATCTCAGAGTCTTTGGCTGCAAGTGCTTTGTTTTAAACAATGGAAAAGACTCACTTGGCAAGTTTGATTCTAAAGCTGATGAAGCAATTTTTCTTGATTACTCTTTACATAGTAAAGCCTATAGGATCTTCAATAAAAGAACATTGTGTGTTGAGGAATCTGTTCATGTTGTATGTGATGAGACTAATCCTTCCAAGGAGAATTTGGAGTTTGATAATGATGCAGGTCAGAGTGAAGAAAATTTGCAGCTTAATGACTTGAATGAAAAAGAAAAAGCTGAACCAAATGATGAGATGGAACACTCAACTCCTATACAAAAGCACAAAGAGTGGAGAACAACCAAAGATCTTTCACTTGACAACATAATTGGTGAAGTAACGAAGGGAGTCTCTACTAGATCTTCTCTAAAAAAAATCTTTGTTGTGATATGGCTTTTGTCTCTTAAATAGAACCTAAAAATGTTGATCAAGCTTTGCTGGACGAACATTGGTTAATGGCTATGCATGATGAGTTAAACCAATTTAAAAGAAACCAAGTTTCGAAATTAGTTCCTAGACCATCTACTCATGTACCTATTGGCATTAAATGAGTTTTTAGAAACAAGCTGGATGAGAGTGACATCATAATAAGAAACAAAGCTAGATGGGTTGCTCAAGGATACAACCAAGAGGAAGGCATTGATTGTGATGAGACTTATGCTCCAGTTGCAAGATTAGAAGCCATTAGGTTATTACTTGCATATGCTTGCTTGATGAACTTTAAATTGTTTCAAATGGATGTTAAAAGTGCATTTTTGAATGGTTACATTGAAGAAGAAATATATGTTAACCAGACCGCTGGATTTGTTGATCACAAACATCCTAACCATGTTTTCAAATTAAGGAAAGCTTTATATGGTTTGAAACAAGCACCAAGATCGTGGTATGAGAGGTTAAGCAAATTTTTGCTTGAACAATCATTCAGAAGAGGACAAGTTGATAAAACTTTGTTTATCAAGAGAAAAGAAAAGGATATTTTGTTAGTACAGATTTATGTTGATGACATAATCTTTGGTTCAAATAATCAATCTATGTGCAGAGAATTTTCAACATCAATGTAGAGTGAATTTGAGATGTCAATGATAGGAGAGCTTACATTCTTCCTAGGATTGCAAGTCAAGTAATTGAAGAATGGAACTTTTCTTAGTCAAACCAAATATTGTTTGGAAATGATGAAGAAGTTTGAAATGGAGAGTTGCAAGGATGCTGCAACACCAATGGCAACTTCTACCTATCTTGACACAGATGAAAAGAGCAAAAGTGTTGATGAGTCTAAATATAGAGGAATAATTGGATCCTTGTTATACTTAACTGCTAGTAGACCTGATATTATGTTGAGTGTTTGCTTATGTGCTAGATATCAAGCAAATCCCAAAGAATCTCATCTAACAGAAGTCAAGAGGATCCTCAAGTATCTCAAATCTACACCAAGAGTAGGACTTTGGTATCCAAAAGGTACACCTATCAATTTGATTGGATATTCTGATTTTGATTTTGCAGGGTGCAAATTAGATAGAAAAAGTACAAGTGGAACATGTCACATGTTAGGAAGCTCATTAATCTCTTGGCACTGCAAGAAGTAATCATGTGTTGCCTTATCCACTGCTGAGGCTAAATATATTTCTGCTGGAAGTTGTTGTGCACAAAGTCTTTGGTTGAAGCAACAACTTCAAGACTTTGGGGTTGAGATAAAGGAGATTCCATTGTTGTGTGACAACACTAGTGCAATCAGCATATCAAAAAATCCTATTATGCACTCAAGGACAAAGCACATTGAAATCAGACATCATTTTATCAGAGATCAGATCCAAAAGGGTAACATCAAAATTGAATTTGTTGAAACCGACTTTCAATTAGTTGATATTTTCACTAAGCCTTTGGATAGAGATAGATTCTACACTTTTAGAAACATGCTAGGGATACTAGATGAATCTAGTGTGTGTTAGCTTGATATGTATATGCTCTTTGACATGGAATTGCATCTTTGATTGGCCATTAATAACAAAATAACTCATACGCGAAATTTGTTGCATTTTCACTGTTCATTTTGATAAATTCACTATTTTAATCGATTAAGCCACGAAATAATCGATTAAATTGGCTCTAAAACCCGTTTAGAGTGATTTTTGAACTTATGTAATCGATTACATAAGAGTCGTAATCAATTATTTTTCATATTTTTTAAATCAACGTTCACTGGAATAATCAATTACAGATCGAATTAATCGATTACACATATTGAAAAACCTTCTGAAAATTCATTTCTCTCTGGAATAATCGATTACCACAATTCGTAATCGATTACACTTCATCTTCCTGCACTAAACTTCTCTGGTTTAATCGATTACACCTTGGGTTAATCGATTACAGCTTTTCAAAACTTGCATTTTGCTTACGAATTAATCGATTACATAAGCCAGTAATCCATTATTCATGGAGTTACTGCAAATGCTGACAGATTTTTGAAAATTGTAACTGCCTAATTGCTATAAAATTTAAAATTTGAAAAACCTGAGTCTTTATGGTTGTGAGTTAATTCAAAATAACTGTTACACTTTTCAAATTTCAATCTTGGAGCCAAAAATCTTCTATATAAATAGCCTTGATGAATGGGATGAAACACAACATTCTCATCTTCTATCTTAAGCCTTGCTTGAGTCTTGAACCTCTGTCCAAACAGCCTTTCCTCTCTTAGCCATTATGTCTGCTCCTAAAAGAACCAAATCATCTAAGAGAAAAGTTGAACCCTCTAACCCAACTGTTAGTAGATTAGATCATTGGTTCTAAAATGAAACTGAAAAAATGACCTACCTCCAATTCAATGCTACCAAACTGATATGTCCTCCAAAACATCTTGACCTTGGCTATTTCAATAGGGAAGGATTTCAATTCCCAGCCATGCTTGAAACCCAAGGTTTGAAGAAATTTGTGGAAATGAAGGGTACATTTTACCCAGAATTAGTGAAAGTGTTTTACACCTGTCTAAGTTTTCTATGGAAGGGACAATTTTGTCTCAGGTGAATGGGGTAGCCATGGAGATAACCCCTGAAATTTGGCAGGAGGTTGCTGGTATTTCCTTTATTGGAGAAAGAAAATTTGAGGAGGAAGCTGGAGGATACAATAGGGTAGACAACTATAGAGGGATGTTACTTGACCCTCACATGAGACTGAAATTGAGGGTCAGTTCAGGTCCCATGACTCATGAGGAGAGACTCCTTCACTACATCATCACCCACATCCTAACACCTAAGTCCACAAACCATGCTCAAGCAACTGATGATGATATTCAAATTGTTTATGGTCTGAAAAATGGAATGAATTAGATCCTCATAATTCAGGAGATAATGCTTAAGTCTAAGAGATTGATGAACTACCCATTTCCATGTGTTGTCCTGATTTCCAGATTCAATGATTACTTTAAGGTTGATGTAACTAATAAGGTTGTGGATAACACAAATTCCAGCAACAACCTCATTAAGGAGAAACATCTGACGAAACTTGGAAAAGTAAAAACTCCTTATGGATGGTAGATGGAAGGGCAACAATTACCACCAACTGAAGGTGAGGAAGAAGAAGCTGAAGCAAAAGAAGGAGAAGAGGCTGAAGGTTCTGCTCAACCTTCCTACAACCCTTTTGAGTCTCTTGTGATTCAAAAGATGGATGCATTGTTGTCTCTTCATCATGAGCATAGAGCTGAGACAAATTCATCTTTGGAAGAGATGAAATCCATATTGGAGAGCATAGAAGCCAAGCTTGTGCTTGAGGACTTTGACAAATTAGTTTAGGATGCTTCTGTTTGTCTCTATTGTTGCTATTTCCTCTTTTTTTTTCTTCTGTTGCTTAGTTTGATGTTTGCTGGTTGGTTAAGTATGTTAAATTTCTGGTTGATTAATGTACTGGTTAAATTATCATGAATACAAGTGTTTCTGTTTTCTTTCTTTTTATTCCCCTTTCTTTCCTGTAGTTAATTTTTGTCTTTGATAAGCCAAATAGGGGGAGAAATATTTGATTTAGGGGGAGTAATAATTGAAATATTAATATGGTATAGAGGGAGAAAATGGTATGTAGCATGTATTGCATGAATGTTTTTAACTGTGAATGTATCTACCCATGTAAGGGGGAGCAATATTTTTTTAATGAGTGATGCTTATGCTTGATCTTGCAAAAGCTGACTTAGATTCCAGGAATCAGTTATTCCTCTAAAGCAATCAAAAGAATAGACAAATGGACAAATTGATTTGGCATGCTTAAAGCCAAAAAGGGGGAGATTGTTGAATTTAAAAGAAGCTGCAAGGAGATTGAACCAAGGTTGAAGACTTGATTTTGTTTTATCTTTTTACATGCCCAATCACTTGAAGGAATTTGTAATTTGTCTAAGTGGTTCAAGTTTTCCTTGTGATCTTTCATTAGCATATGCATTCACATGATCATGCATTCATGGTTTTAAATCTCAAAGAAATCAAATGGTTTTACAAAAGGTTAAGTTCTCATGGCTTAGTTGTTTAAAAAAGCAAGTCTTACTGCTTTAATCGATTACACAACCAGTTTAATCATTAAAGACATTCAAACTTTTCTGGAAAAGCCTAAAGAACAGTTTAATTGATTACATGTTCATTTTAGTCGATTACATAGTGTTAAAAGAAAACCATGTTTTGCTGACTTAATCGATTAACATTTCTAGTAATCGATTACATAGTCTATTTCTCAAAAACATGTTGTTCTGTGTTAATCAATTACCATGAATAGTAATCGATTACATAAGTGTTTTAAACTTTCATGACTTACTGCTTTAATCGATTACAATACGGTTTAATTGATTATTTTGTTCATGAAACATTTCTAGAAAGCTGATGAACAGTTTAATCGATTATTTAGAAAGTTTAATCGATTACATATGGCAATTTAATCGATTACTCTAGCGAAATAATTGAATACTGACAATTAATTCTGTTTTATACAAAGCTTGGTGAGTCTATTTCGATATAAATAGACATTGTGCGATTTTCTCAGAAGAAGAGTGACTTACCCAAAGATTTCTAAGCTTTCATAAGTCCCCAAATAGCTGTTTTGCTCCGAGTTTCAAACATCATCTTGTGTGATCAAGATTTCTGATTTTTGAAGAAGATGTTTTAGAAAAAGAAGGTTTTCAAGATTGTGATTCTGAGCTATTACTTCTTACAACCTAGAGAATGTGGTAACATCATTTCATTTCATTCATTCATACATGAAAGATATCAGGTTGTGTTTATCTTGAGCCTATTTTTTTAGATGTTCTAAACAATTTCTGTTGTATTGACATATATCATTGTGTTTCTTTTCAAGTATGCTAGAGTAGGGTTCTCTTGTGGTTGAGATTCTGAGTAGGGTTCTCAGTATCTTGGTGATTAGTATTCTAATAGGGTTTTAGAATTTGTATCTTTGTCTAGTGTTGATAAAGAGATCACTTGTAAATTGCTTGTAAAAGATTCTTTGATATAGTAATTACTCTAACCTAGTGTTGGTTGGAAACAATTGGATGTAGCCTCCAAGGTTGAGAGGTGAACCAGTATAGATTGGTGTGTTCATTGTTTTGATTCTGTTTATTTCTCATTGTTTGAATTTGGGTGATTAAGAAATTATCAACAAGATTTATTTTCTGGCATAACTTGAATTCCAAGGGTGATTTTGGTTGAAAGAAAGATTATGATCTTAAAAGATTTTAAGTGATACGATTCATTTAACAAATTCCACAAATTGTTTTAAGCAAAATTTTAAATCATTGAGATAAACCAATTCACCCCTCTCTTGGTTTGTTTGATTAGCATTCATTGTATTTTCAACTTGTATCAAGAGTTGGTTCTTGAAAGTTATTCAAATCACTTTCTTTTCAAAGAAAATGAACACAAATCAAATAACTTTTAGAGAGAGAGCTTATCTCAATCGTCCACCTATGTTTGAGGGTGCGCATTTTAGTTTTTGGAAAAACAGAATGCAAATCTTTATTCAATCCAATGACCTTGGAGCTTGGAATGCCATTGAGAAAGGTCCTTTAGTTCTAATGAAAATAGTTGATAATAAATTGATCCCTAAAGAATGGGATGAGATGTCAGATACAGAAAAAAAAGTTGATGAGACCAAAGATGGTGTTAATTGGCAGTTAGAATTATGGAGAAACACTTTGGAGTCTAAAGGATTCACGATAAGCAAGAGCAAGATGGAGTATATGAAGTGTGAGCTTTCGCGGGTAAGGGATGGTGATCAAGACACAATGCATCTACTTGGTCAAGAGGTAACCAAGAAAGATGTTTTTAGATACTTGGGATCAATGTTGCAAAAAGGTGGTGAGATTGATGAGGATGTAAATCATAGAAATAGAGCAGGGTGGATGAAATGGCGGAGTGCATCAGGTTTTTTGTGTGACCGCAAAATTTTCCTTAAGTTAAAAGGAAAATTCTATAGAACAACTATAAGACCGACAATGCTATATGCAGCAGAATGCTGGCCAACACATAGGCAACATGAGCATAAAATAGGGGTAGCAGAAATGAGGATGTTAAGGTGGATGTGTGGATATACGAAGATGGATAAGATAAAAAAAGAGGATATTCGACGAAAAGGTAGCAGTTGTACCGGTATGTGAAAAGATGAGGGAGCATAGATTGAGATGGTTTGGGCACGTTATGAGACGACCACTGGATGCTCTTGTTAGAACAAGAGTTTGTTACCAAGAGCTCGACACAAAGAGAGGTAGACGAAAATACTATGAACACACTTCAAATTACTAAGGGGGGGGGGAGTGAATTGGTTAAGACTACCTTTAAATCTTTTCTTGAAAACAATTTGTGGAATTTAAAACTTGGATCGTATCACTCAATCACCCTTAATAAAAAATAGATTTTTCTTTCAATCTAATATCACCTTGAAATGCATGTAATGACTGAAATGTCTCTTATTGATTGTATATTGATTTCTAAACAATAGTAATGAAATATATACAGATAAAGAAACAACCACACAACAATTTATACTGGTTCACCTCACAAACATGGAGGCTACATCCAGTGTCTTCCAACCAACACTAGGTTAAAGTTTTCACTATATCAAATTATTCTTGTACAAGCACAGCAAGTGACAATTTCTATCAACATTTGACAAAGATCTTGAATTCTAAAACACTATTAGAATACAAGTCACAAAGATCTTGAGAAACCTACTCAAATCTTCAAACCTATAGAACCCTTCTCTAGAATGCTTTACAAGGAATCAATTTGAAATATTACAACACAACAAAACAAAACTCTTAGAAAATCTAAAAAGAATGATTTAAGATAAACACTACCTGTGATCCTTCATGTTTGAATGAATGAAAATGAAGTGAGATTACCACACAATCCAGGTAGTATTAATTCTATTGCTTAGAATCAATATCTTGAAAACCTCTTTTATTTAGCACATCTTTTCTAAAACTCAGAAATCTTGATCTTTACAAGATGTGTTAATCACTAGAAAATCAATTTCTTGGACACTTTAGAAAGCTAGGTTTTTCTTTGGTAAGTCACTTAGATATACTGTATAATTCGCACAAGTTCTATATTTAAAGAATTGACTTACAAAGGCTTTTGAAAAACTGAATTAACTGACAATAATCGATTATTTGCCATATGTAATCAATTAAAATAACTAAATAATCGATTAAATTGTTCCTCAACAATCTGGAAAAAGATTACAAACAAATTAATCGATTATTTTGCAATGTAATCGATTAAAGTAGAAAAGCAGAGTTTTCCAAAAAGCCTATGTAATCGATTACGATAAATGGTAATCGATTAAAGCA
This sequence comes from Glycine tomentella, assembly GCA_007407185.1. Classification (NCBI taxonomy): domain Eukaryota; kingdom Viridiplantae; phylum Streptophyta; class Magnoliopsida; order Fabales; family Fabaceae; genus Glycine; species Glycine tomentella. The sequence goes on along the minus strand of PYAF01003169.1, from coordinate 45,143 downwards.
TAAGTGTATGGTTTTCCAAAATACACTATGTAATCGATCAATCCGAACAAGGAAGAGTGTCTCGTTCAAACAACGAAGTACTCCACCCTCCCTCGGCCGCCATACCAGACTGTGTGGCAGAAGATAGACCGACGGAAGAAATCACCCACCGCCGCGGACCAGTTGATGGTACTTATCGGAGGAAATATCGCCGAGGACATCAGAATAATAGCCCTTTCGTCGACAGAATTGTGGACGCACAGTTCTTAGAGAACTTCGACGGCTCGTTTCTATCCAAATATGATGGAAGTCAAGACCCACAGGTACATATCGATGAATTTGACATGCAGATGTGTGTGAGAGGCATCGACGAACCCATCATTTCACGGATTTTTGCTACCATGCTAACCGGAGCCGCCCAAGCCTGGTTTCATTCTCTGCCGCCGCGGTCTATTCATAGCTTTGAAAATTTCGGCCAGAAGTTCTTGCTAAACTTTGCAACAACCAATAAGTAGCCAAAATCCGAGTTCGCCCTGGGTAAAATACGCCCAGCAGCTTGGGGAGACATTGTAGAGTTATTTGGACCGATTCAAGGAAGCGGCTCTACAAGTTCAAGGCTTGGAAGAAAAGGTTCATGTCTATCTTATCTCGGCCGGGCTTAATGGATCCTCTCGCCTCACAAAATCAATTTATAAAGACCTTGTAAAATCTCTGAACGAGTTCAGAGTCCGAGCCAAAAACTACTTGGAGTTGGAGCAGATGGAAATCGCTAACTCGGCGCCGAGGGAAAACAAAAAACCCTCGCCACCAAGAAACCGACGTCAGGAAAATCCACATCTCGGGCAGGCCAGTCGGCACCTTGCAAGCTTTCCTGCTAGCCGACCACCACGAAACATCCCTGATCCTCGTGCCCGGCCCGGGAGATACGAGTTGAAATATGACAAGTATGCTCCTTTGAACGCTTCACGTGGTCAAATATGGAAGGAGGTGGCCTTCACTGAGATGAGGAAAGTCGACCGTCCTCCTCCTATAATGAAGAGAGAAGGGTTGGATTATTCTCGGTATTGTGATTTTCACAATGGACCGGGCCATATGACCGACCAGTGTTGGGAACTCCGGGACGGTATAGAAAAGTTCGTGCGAGAAGGCAAACTACGGCAATACGTGATTCGAACTCAAGGACATCACGGCAAAAGAAAGGCCCAACAGGAGAATAAGCAACGAGAGGACAAGAAAAGCAAAAAACACGAGGAGTTCCCAGAACCCGAATTTGAATGCAACATCATCTCAGGAGGAATGGGAGGAGGAGGTGACACAGCCAACCAGCGAAAGAAATACCTTAAGGAAGTGATGTCGGTAAGGGACCGACCCAGGTTCAAAGAAGGCACCAACAAAAATAGCAAAAAAGCCGCGCCCCCGCTAATCTATTTTACTAAGGAAGATTTGAAGGGAGTAGTACCCGGCCATGAGGATGGCCTCGTCATAACAGGAACCATAGCCAATTTCCGGATCAGGAGAATATTTATCGACAACGGTAGTTCAGCCGACATCATCAACTTGAATGCATTCAAGAAGATGAATCTAAGAATGGAAGACTTGAAACCATGTCAAACCATGCTATATGGTTTCAACGGAGAAGGCACTGGCCTGAAAGGTGTCATTGACCTTCAGCTCACGCTGGGAACGAGGGAAGGATTCAAATCAGAAAGGGTCACGTTCACCGTTGCTGAATTCCCTTCGCCATATAACATTATCTTGGGCAGGCCGACATTCCACAAATGGGATATTTTAATGTCCACCAAGCATCAAAAAATGAAGATGATCAGACACCTTGGCAAAGTCATCACGATTTGTGGGGATCAAAAGGAGTCGAGGCAGTGCTATTACAACACGATCAGGGAAACTGAGGTCGGCCCGTCTTCCCCACCTCGAATTCGACAGGAAGAGCCGATAGAATCTCCGAGCAAAGGACGCCCATAGAAGCCGGTTAACTTGGTGGAGCTAGACATGCGGGATGCCGAGGAATGGAGACCAGAGCCGATGGACGAACTCAAAGATGTTCAGATCAGAACCTCTCCCGAGTAGATTACAAAGATAGGGAAACAAGGTGACCTTGAAACCGAGGACAAGTTAATTCAATGCCTGAAGAAAAACCAAGATGTTTTTGCCTGGAAGGCTTCCCAAATACCCGGAATCAAGCCCACTTTCTGTTGCCATAAATTGGCAATATATCTCGGCTCCAAGCCGGTAGAACAAAAGAATCGGAAGCTCGGCCCAGATAGGAGGCAAGCTTTGACGAAGCATATCGAGGAATTGATGGAGGCCGGGTTCATAAGGGAAATACAGTATATGACTTGGCTTTCCAATGTCGTAATGGTGAAAAAGTCCAATGGGAAGTGGATAGTTTGTGTTGATTATACGAATCTAAACAAAGTTTGTCCCAAAGATTCATACCCGATGCCGAATATCAACCAACTTGTAGATAGTTCAGCTGGTTTCCAATTGTTGTCGTTCATGGATGCTTACTCCGGGTACAACCAGATACCCATGCATCCAGAAGACCGAGAGAAAACGGTGTTCCGAGGTATTGAAGCAAACTATTGTTATAACGTTATGCCCTTCGGTTTGAAAAACGCCAGGGCAACCTACCAACGGATGATGAATAAGGTCTTCTCCAAACAGATCGGGTGCAATATTGAAGTCTACATTGATGACATGATCTCAAAGAAGCCGGCGGCCAGGGACCACATCAAAGATTTGGAGGAAACCTTCCAGAAGCTAAGGCAGCATAACATACGCTTGAATCCGCTAAAATGTGCGTTCGGGGTAAGAGCCGGGAAGTTCCAAGGTTTCATGCTAACCCCAGAGGGATAGAGGCAAACCCTGATAAATGTAAAGTTGTCCTGGATATGCGATTTCCCGCTAACAAGAAGGAGATCCAGCAGTTGACAGGAAGAATGGCGGCCTTAACCCGGTTTCTCCCAAAATCCGCGGAAAAGGCCCTTCCTTTCTTCAAGTTATTAAAGAAAGAAGTCAATATAGGATGGAACTCGGCATGTGAAGAAGCTTTCCGGAAGATCAAGGCATGCCTAGCCTCACCGCCGGTGTTATCAAAACCCGAGCCGGGTGAAGTACTTATTCTATATTTGTCGGTTGGTGAAGAGGCCATTAGCGCAGTTCTAGTTAGAGAAGTAGGCAAGTCTCAATTGCTGGTGTATTTCGTAAGCCAAGCTCTCAAGAGCTCAGAACTTCGATATCAGAAGCTCGAAAAAGTGGTCTTTGCCCTACTCACTACGGCAAAGAGACTTCGCCCATATTTTCAAAGTCATACAGTTGTTGTTCGGATGAATCAACCCATTCGACAAGTGCTCCACAAGCCAGATCTGGCAGGAAGAATGATGAATTGGGCTATCCAACTATCTGAGTTCGATATTCAATATGAAGCCCGTCACGCCATTAAGTCTCAAGCTTTAGCCGACTTCGTAGTGGAACTGACCCCGACGTCATCCACCCAACATGAAGATGGGGTGTGGAAGGTGTATGTCGACGGATCATCTAACGCTAAGGGAAGTGGAGCTGGGATCATTGTCGAAAATCTCGAGGGCGTATCCCTTGAACAGTCGTTGCAGCTTAAGTTCCCGACCTCCAATAATCAAGTGGAATACGAAGCACTGATTGCCGGGCTGAAGCAGGTAAAGGAGCAAGGAGCATCAAAGGTCAACGTCTTCACCGATTTACAGCTCGTATCAACACAGATTAAGGGACGATATCAAACTAAGGGACCTTTACTAACCAAATACCTTGCTAAAGTAAAGGAGATCATGGCGGAATTCGATGAAATAGTGGTCGTGCATATCCTGAGAGAAGAAAACACCCGACCTGACATATTATCAAAGTTGGCTAGCACAAAGGGAATGACCAACCACAGGACAGTCATTCAGCAAGAGATCGCCCAGCCTGCGTGCATCATGGTCATTCTGACCGATGAGGATTGGAGGAGACCCATTCTCAATTACTTAGAACAAGGGACAGTTCCTGACGAGGAACTGGAGGCGAAAAGGTTAATACGAGATGTGGCGATGTATGTGATTATTGAGGGTGAACTATACCGTCGAGGCCTCCACACCCCACTACTACTATGTCTAAATTCAGATCAAGCTGAATACGTACTCATCGAGATACATCAAGGGATTAATGGCCAGCACGTGGGAGCAAGAGCTTGAGCGTTGAAAGCTCTGCGCGCAGGATATTTTTGGCCGACGCTGAAGGCAGATGCAGCAGAACACGTCAAGAGATGTGATAACTGTCAAAAACATGCAAAGATATTACAGGCTCCTCCATCCGAACTCAGTCTAATCACCGTGCCATGGCCATTCTATAAATGGGGCATGGATCTCTTGGGGCCATTTAAAGCTACAGAAGGCCAAATGAGATGGCTAATAGTGGCCGTTGATTATTTCACCAAGTGGATTGAGGCCGAGCCCCTCGCTGCTATCACCTCGGCCCACGTGCAAAAATTCTTAGAACGGACCATAATAGCAAGATTCGGAATCCTGACAGAAATTGTTACCGACAACGGAACACAATTTACCGACGGTAAGTTCATGGAAATGATGACCGGCTTCCACATCAGGCATCATTTTGCCTCTGTAGAGCACCCGCAATCTAACGGTCAAGCCGAGGCAGCAAATAGAGTTATTCTCGATGGATTAAAGAAGCAAATGCAGGAAGCCGACCCAAATTGGGTGGAACAACTTTATTATGTGTTGTGGGCATATAGAACTACGGCCCAAACATCTATTGGAGAGACTCCATTCAGAATGACATATGGTTGTGAAGCCATGATACCAGTAGAGATCGGTCAGTCGTCCTGGAGAAGGCAGTACATGTCTCAAACGGAAGATAACAATAGTGCACTAGCGGCCGACCTGGATTTAATAGAGGAGGTCCGCACCGCCGCACATCGCTGAGATTTACAGAGAAAAGGTAAGCTGGCCCAAAGATTCAATAAAAAAGTGAAGTTTAGATCTTTCGAAGAAGGCGACCTCGTGCTACGACGAGCAGACATTGGGAATAAAAACGCCCGAGAAGGAAAGTTTGCAGCAAATTGGGAAGGACCGTACCGGGTTGTCCAAAATCTTGGACAAGGAGCATATTTGTTGGAAACACTGTAAGGCAAACAAGTCAAACGGACGTGGAACGCGGACAAATTAAAGACATATTATAGCTGACAATACACAACTAAGAGAGTCCATGTGTTTTCCTTTAGTTGGCTTTAAGCCCGTCATTGGAATCATAGACGCCATGTGTTTCCCTTTAATTGTCTATTAAGTCCGTCATAGGGATCATGGATTAGTCTCATCATGTGTTCCGCTTTAGTTGGCTATCAAGCCCGTCATTAGGGTCATGAGAGACCGTTATAAGGTTCTCCTTTGTGGGAATCACAATAGATTTATCATGTTTTTCTCATTATTTGATTATGTAAACCGGGAATATGAAACCCGTGCAAATCGGTCATTGAGATCATGAAAATCATGTAATCTTCGAAGAATATTAATAAAATCCTTGTTGTAAGGAAATTTTTGTCGTGCACGAATTTGAAAGCTTAGTCATTGTTCTGTATTATCTCGGCCTTGAGCAAGCCGATGTAACTATTTAAATCACAGATGAATCATCGGGTCGGCCGAAAGAATTACATCTGCAGTGATGTTACGAATACATTAACAGTTGCTAAGTTGGGAATATAATCCCTGAATGATGTCTAAAACCCGACCAATGGTTTGGGATAAATAGACGCTTGGCCATTGGAGCCAAAATACAAAACAAATAAAGTAAATCGAAAATAATGACGGTCAGATAAATTAAAGATTGCAACAAGTTGTGCATTGTCAAAGAAAAAAAAATATACGCAGAAATTGTTCAAAGTAATTACAAATTAAAACCGGCATCCTCGGGCGTGCCCACCGAGTTCACTTCCTTCTCGCTATGGGAGACCGTTAGCAACTGGCCATTCCCGACGTAGGACTTGAAGTGCATACCCGCAGTGTTTAGATTGATGCTAGGGTTCAAGAAGCGAATCTGATTCGTGGCATTGTCAAACGAAGCTTCAATGGACCGTTTTAATTGTGACCGGACGAACATAAGTTCGTTGGTGGTGTCATCTACTTCCTTATTTTTCTTTTCATTAAGGGCAAGCAGTTCATCACAACGGACATGAGCGTCGCGGGCCCTGCCACGAGCCACAGTCAGACTCTGCTCCAGCTTGGCCACGGCGACTCGGGAGGATTCAACTTCCGCCCGGAGGGCTTCGAGTTGAGCTTGGGAGGCTTCAAGTTCGGTGGCCAACTTAGCTGCCACCTCCTGCGCTTCCTTAGTCTCGGCCCGAGAAGCCTCCAATTCCCCGGTCGAGATTTCTGCATGTCCTTGAGCTAGGTCCAACTCCTGTTGAAGCCGCCGGATCTCATCCTCGGAAGCTTCGAGCTCGACAGCCACCTTGCAAGCCTTTTTGTTCAGAGATGCCAGACTTCCAAGCAAGGTGGCACTCTTCAAGTAGGCCAGCTCCATTGAGCTCAGCTCCTCCAACTCTGGGTCCGAGAGGGGGACCAACTCCGAGTATCTCTTGGGCGCCCGGGCAACTTGGAAAAATTCTCGAGTTACGCCCTTGTCCCAAAGAGATCGAGGGGTAAGCTGGACGCGCTCCTCGAGGGACTCAGTCGTCGGGGTAGGAGCGATGACAGAGGTCGGGGCATCCGGTGCGATCTCCTCCGTGGGGGCGTCAACAATCACAAGGGGGACCGCGGCCACAGGAGAAGAACATGGCGGAGAAGCTAAAGGGCCGTCCGAAATCGGATCAGCAGAAGTCGGGGGCGGGCTAGATTCACTAGCCTAAGCCTTGCCTTTTCCCTCGGTCAACTTGTGTCTCTTCCGAGTCCTGAGTGTGGAAAATAAGAAACACTCATACTTAACCAAGAGGGGGGGTGAATTGGTTAACCTTGGTAAAATAAAAGTTTCTTTTAACAATATCAGAGTTTGAAATCAGAGTTTAATGCCCTTTGGATCTTTATCACAAAACCAATTGAAAACTTTATCCAAAAATCAATCCAAGATTTGTTATGCCTAAAGAATAAACTTTCAAAGAAGAATTCACAACACACAAGATATGATATAAACTGCAAAATATAAATCAAGAGACAAGATTTATACTGGTTCACCTCAAAACCTATGAGGCTACATCCAGTTTCTTCCACTCAACACTAGAGTAGAGTTCCACTATTGCAAATATGTTTCTTACAAGTAATTACAAGCTTCTCTTCCTCAATCCTAGAAGAAGTTCAGAGATCTAAAACCCTATTAGATCCTTAGAAGCCAAACCCACACTGAGAAACCTACTCAGCAGACCTTGGAGAAACCCTATCTCCCTTGGAGAAACACTATCTCCTCTTGCAAGAAAAACTAAATACAATAGAATCAACAAAATACAAAGTTACTGCAAAAAACTTAATACCCACAAAGAGTCAAGAAAGAATTCACCTGATGATCCAAGATTGAAATGCATATGAATGACAAAACTCAGGTTGAATGCAAGACAAATATGCATAATAACTTTCCTAGACCTTTGTGAAGGAATAGTTTGCTTCACTAACAAGATTAGTAACCCATGAATGACTTAATGGAAGCAAAGCTCAAATAACCCAGAAGAATGCCTCAGTGATTCCTTAGAAAGCTCAGAACATCAAAAAATTTTAAGATCAATCTCAATCTCTATTGTTTTTTATCACACAAGGCAAGGGTTATATATATAGTTATTTTCGTAACGTAAATAATCGATTAAAGACGCTCCAGACGCTCTTGTAATCGATTAAACCGACCTTTGGTATTCTCAGGATTTCATTAAACGGGTTAAATAATCGATTAACCCGTGGTGTAATCGATTAAAGCAGACTAAGCTAAAATCCTGATAATGAAGTGTA
>PYAF01003169.1:0-14696 GCA_007407185.1 Glycine tomentella | reverse complement strand
GTGACACTCCAGAACTTTGTTTTCTTCTTTCTTTGGCCTTTATTCTCCTCTTTTGTCCTGAAATTGCATAATTGATATTGAAATAAGATAAAATAAAATAATATTAATAAACTAACAAAAACTAAACTAAATCCTAATTATTTAATCAAAACATAAGCTAAAACTATTCTAAAAATAAGATGTGTTTGCAACACATCAGCCACTCCTCAAGGTAATAGCCCACTCACATTCTTTGGATTAATAATTGGTTGTGCTGGAATGTTACCAGAACCTTGCTGCTGCATCTGGTTGATAGTTGTAGCTAACTGTCCAATCTAAGTCTACAGGTCTTGGATGGTGGCACTGACATTTTGTTGAAAATGGATGCTGCTGGTTTCCATTTGCTTCATCAAATCCTCCAAGGAAGGTTCAAAGCTGGTGTGCACAGGTTGTGCATGTATAGGTGCAGGTTGCTGGAATTGTGGTTGTTGTCTGAATGGGGGAGGTTGATATTTGTTGGAGGAAGGTTGATATTGCTGCTGCTGCTGAGGTCTGAATGGCTGCTGTTGTGTTTGCTGTTGGTTTTGTGGACCAAGACCATACCTCAAATTCGGATGATCTCTCCAACCAGGATTATAAGTGTTAGAGTAAGGATTATAGTGTTGTTGAGGCCTGAATGGTTGTCCAAGTTGTATGGCAGAAACTTCAGCAACTTGTTCTGTTTCTTGGAGAGTGGGACAGGAATCTGTTGGATGATCAGGTGCACAACAGATACCACACAACCTTGGTTGATTGGCTGCCATTACATTCTGTTGTTGACCAATAACAAGCTGTCTCACAAGGGATGTCAACTCTGTTAATTTATTCTCCAACCTCTGGTTATCAGCAACCATGGAAACAGAAACTTCATTTGTAGCAGCCTTGCTTGTTGCAGCACCTCTAGTACCAAATTGTTGATAATTAGCTGCCATGTTCAAAATCAACTTCCTTGCAACATGAGGAGTCTTGTTCATCAAAGCGCCTCCACTGGCTGCATTTATCATACTTCTATCCATCAACATCAAGCCTTTATAAAAATACTGGATCAGTAATGGTTCACTGATTTGATGGTGAGGACAAGTAGCACACATCTTGTTGAATCTCTCCCAATACTCATACAAAGTCTCTCCAGGCAGCTGCCTTATACCACAAATTTCCTTCCGGATGGATGTTGTTCTAGTGGCAGGGAAGAATTTCTCCAAGAAGCTTCTCTTCATGTCTGTCCAAGTGTTGATAGGATCTAGTTGAAGGTACAACCAGTCCTTAGCAACACCATCCAGAGAGAAAGGAAATGCCTTCATCTTGAAATAATCCTCATGAATGTCATGTGGTCACATGGTGGAACACACCACATGAAACTCCTTAAGGTGCTTATGTGGATCTTCACCAGCAAGTCCATGAAACTTTGGAAGCAAATGGATCAAACCAGATTTGAGCTCATAACTAACCTCAGTCTCAGGATATTGAATGCACCAAGGTTGATAAACAACATCAGGTGTAGCCAATTCCTTAAGAGTTAAGTTGTTATCAGCCATTGTATCAGTAAAATTTTCAGAATCAAGATGTGCAGAATGAGAACTAGATGCAGAAATAAAAGACTCAGAAAACACTACACTACTATCTAGAACTACACTATCAAAGTCATCTAGACTACTATTATGCCTGCTCAATCTATGAAGTGTCCTTATTTCAGGATCATATGAATGCAAATCACTTGGTTGGGACCTAGTCATGCACAATTCAGCTCATCAAAGACAGAATCACAGAAATAACAAACAACTACCCTACCAGAAATATTATTCACAATATCTGCCGAAATGAAACAAAAATTGGAAAACTGCCTCAAACAATTTTTTAAAAATTCAAAAACACCTCAGTAAATGTCTATAAATCATGCTTGATTTTTGTGATTTTTTTGATGAATTTTAAAAATGATGAAAACACAAAATAAATTCAAAAGTGGTCTAGATCAATGAATTTGGCAATTTGGACCCCCCTGACCGTGTTCATCCTTCACAGGGTCACCTTGATGTATTAATTTTCTCCACATTCTGGTAAATTTTCAGCTCATTCTGAGATAGATTACTGTGAAATGACCAGAATGCCCCTGTACCAAAACTGCTAAAACTCCTACTTAAAGGCCGAATTTGCCAATTTTAACCCACACCTAAACCCTTAAGGGGTTATGGGGATATACTTCGGACACCAAGTTTCAAAACCAAACCCCACAGTACCGAAAATTTCTGGACAGCAAATTGGTGCACCTACAAACAACTACACTACACTAATTCTCTCCCTACTACTACATTGTTTTTTCCTCTATTTTTTATTGTTCACCTTTGTTTTTTTACAGCAATACATCCACTTCATCATCCACACTTCATAACGAACAATAGCAACAATGCAAATATGTAACAAAGTACAATTGTGCAACAAAATGTCAATATGCAGTGAATGAATGCAAATATATATTTTTTTTTATCTAATTATGAGTGAATTAAAGCTAGCACACAATGAACTGTATCATCGGCAACGCCAGTTTTGATAAGCAATGTCGTATCGCTTCAAAACAATTAAACTACACTAATTTTGTAGTACAGGATTAACCTAGGTTGACTCAGAGACACTATCAATATGGTTCCAACTTTAATTCACTAATAAACAATAGGGGATTTTTGTCAAACAGTTTCCATGCGATAAGTAAAAATTGCATAAAACGTATAAACTAATGCGAATTGATAAGAGGTAATGTAAAACAAATTAAAAAGCATCAATCCAATTCACCAAACCAAGCAATGGTAATTATCATAGTTCTCAGATAATGATTCTGTTATGCAAGTTCATTCAATTTCATTAGAAGCAGTTCAATCTAATTAACTCCTAAATTAATTGAAATCACAAACCTAATTGAAATATCATCCAACTAATTTGTGATTAAAATTCAAAATTAGGAAATGAACCCATAACCTAATTCTCTTCCAACCCTAAACACATTCATAATCATGAAAATTGAATAGAGGATTGAAGAAGAAAGTGAACATTCACACAGAATTTGAAATATCAAATCAGAACTCAAATTCTCCTTGCTTAGGTTGGATCCTTGGATTGATTGTTTGTTTAGCCTCCCATGATCATCATCAATGAAAGCCCCATGAAATTGGTACACAAAAATGGAAGAACAGAAAACGAAAATGAAGAACAATGAAGAACAGTTGAGAGAAAATAAGAGAAAGGGTTTTAATTCTTAAAACTTTAAAAATGAAATTTAAATCCATTTTTTGCTAAAATTGTAGTGTAATATTCACTCACTAATTTCACTAGAATATAGTGACTAAGTTAGAAGGAAAGAATGGACCATGAATAGGCCTATTTATTCTAATTAATTGTGCTATTTACACCAATAAAAATTCAACTCGCAGCCCAAAATTCAACTGCAGTGATTCTAACTTCAAAGCCTAAAATGATCCTCCAAATGATGGAATTGGCCTCGGCTTATCTATAACAAACTTGTAGATCTTTTCCTTATCTTTCCAAGAACTACTCATATGCTCCATTCGGAGTTATGTAGAGCTCTATAAGTCCTGTACAAGGAAGATAGGTCAAGTGAGCATAAAATCCGAAAATAAGCAACAATTAGCAATAAAGCCTACTTGCTTGCCTAAGACAAAAACTGAATTAGAATGAGAAAATAAAAGTCCAAGAGAAGTCAAATAGGCTAAGAAGAATACAAAAATATTTAACTAAAAATGCTCAATCCAAGGAAGTGCTTCAAGCTCACCAAAGGAAGTGCTTCAAGCTCTCCTTCTAGACCTTTAGCTTGCCATGGACCTCCATCATCTGGTCTTGAAGGGCTTGAATTCTAGCTATTGTCATGGGTCCTCTCAAGATAACCAAAGGAAGTGCTTCAAGCTCTCCTTCTAGACCTTTGGCTTGGAAAGGACCTCCATCATCCCCTCCTTCTTGAGAGAAACTTGACCTCAAGTTTGCTTCCTCACTTGTACTTGGCAACTCAAATTTGTAAGCATTGTTGTTGATGTTGTAGCTTTTCCACTTGTGTTTGTATGTCTTTTGCTTCCATGGAGGAAGTCTCACCACTTCCTTGAAGAAGAGATTGGCTACTTCACAAGCATCATCACTCTTGTGACAAGGAATGAAGTGTGCCATCTTTGAGAACCTATCAACAACAACAAAGATAGAATCCTTTCTGCTCTTGGATCTTGGAAGACCAAACACAAAATCCCTAGAAATGTCAACCCAAGGGGAGTAAGGAATAGACAAAGGTGTATATAAATCATGAGGCATTAATCTATATTTAGCTTTATGACAAGTAATACATTAAGATACTAGCTTATGCACATCATGCCTCATCTTTGGCCAATAGAAAGGTTCATTTAAAATAGCCAAAGTTTTACCTACACCAAAGTGTCCCATTAAATTGTTCTCATGAGCTTCCCTCATGAAAAGTTCTCTCAAAGAGTTTTTAGGAACACATAGTTTCTTTTCCTTTTCAACATGTAAACAAGGAGAGGTAGAAACCATATGATGAAGAGGTTGTCTTGCTAATAACACTCTCTTGACATCTTTTCCTCTCAAGAAAAAATCTCTTTAATCTCATTAATTTTTTTGCTCTCATTTTCTTACACTTTTCTTTTCTTTTCACTAGTGTTTCTCTTGGGTAGCTCACTATTATTGCCTTTATCAAGTGCAGTATTTTTTTTTTCAACTCTTGAATTCTCTTTTCTTTCATCTTTATTTGATCCTCATACACTTGTCTAGGAATCAAAGGCCTCAAAATAATTTTCTTGCCTAGGTGCTCAAACTCAAAAGTGTTCTCCATGCCATTGTGTAACACTTTTCTATCATATTGCCATGGCCTACCAAGAAGGATATGACCAGCCTCCATAGGAACAATATCACAAAGAACATTATCATGATAAGCATTAATAGAAAAAGGAATGAGCTCTTGAGAATTTACCATCACTTCTCCATTTTCACTAAGTCACTGTAGCTTGTATGGCTTTAGATGCTTTGTGGTTGGCAAGTGTAATTGCTCCACAAGTCTTGTACTAGCCACATTGATGAAGCTCCCACCATCAATGATAAGTGAGCACACCTTGTCTTTAACCAAGCACCTTGTGTGAAAAATATTTTCTCTTTAAGTCTCCTCTTTTTCTAGACAAAAATTGTTCAGCATTCTCCTTACCATTAAGAGATCACCCTCTTCGGCCTCCACTAGTGTGAGTTCTTTTTCTTCTTCACTTGAAGAACTAGTTGAGTCATTTGAAGACCTTATGCCTCCATCCTTAAGCAAAATCATAGTTCTCTTGTTGGGACATTAGGAAGCAATGTGACCCTTACCAAGGCACTTAAAACACTTGATATTGCTTGATCTTTTATGAGTTGGTTCCACAATTTTTTTGCTTGAGCTCCCCACCTTTTCTTCTTTATTTTTCACTTGAGAAACTTCCCTTCTAGTCTTGTCCTTCCAGCTAGAAGTTGCAGCCCCATTGGCCTTGGAAAAGGAAGTTTTTCTCTTTTTTAATTGTTGTCCACTTTTTGAGCTTTATGGACTAGCTCCTCAATTGTTGCATATGATTGTAGCTCCATCACATCTTGAATTTCTCTATTCAAGCCATGAAGAAACCTAGCCATTGTTGCTTCTTGGCTCTCCACAATTTCAGCCCTTATCATAATCAATTCCATTTCCTTATAGTAGTCATCAACACTCTTGTAACCTTGGAAATGTCTTTGGAGCTTATTATGGACTTCCCTTGCATAATAAGTGGGAACAAATCTCCCTCTCAAGCATACCTTCAAGTCATCCCAAGAATTTACTCTTTTCCTCCTCATCCTCCCTATGTCCATATGAATTTGGCTGCACCATGTCAAAGCATAGCCACCAAATTCTAAAGTTGCTAGAGTAACTTTCTTTTCTTCATCAAATTGTTGGCATGAGAAAGTTTGTTCTACTTTTATCTCCCACTCAAAGTACTCTTTGGGATCATTATTTCCAAGGAATTTTGGAATTTTTATTTTCACTCCATTCCTCCCTTCTCTTTCTTCTATCCTCACCCTTCAATCTTCATCATCTCTATTATGCCTCCTAGGATTGTATCTCCTATTTTCTCTTCTATCATTTTCTCTCCTATCCTCCCTCTCACTCCTCTCATCATAATAATTTCCTCCATGAGTGGAAGCATACTCACTCACCCTCCTACTATTATGAACCTCTCCATCCACACTACCATTTGGACTACTCCTTCTTTGAGTCTTCCTTTGTAACTCTTCAAACCTTGCATCTATTTTGGTTTGCAAGTCTTCTGTTTGTTTTGTCATAGCTTTCATCAACCTAGAGGTCCTAGGTGACAAAGCCTCTCCTCCACTTGAACTCATCCTTCAAAAATATGGTTAGCAAAAACACAAATATATAAGGAAATCCTCACCACTCTCTAAGTGTGTGTCACTCTCACTTGTGTTTGCACACTTTATCTAGACTATTTCTCTAATGTTCTCTCTTGCCTTTTTCCACTCTTATTCCTCTCTATAGTTCTTAAGCAAAAACTTCTAATCATATCAAGCTCCTTTACTATAGTGAAATAGGAAATGATTCTAGGCTAGACTCAAGAGTCCAAGAACTAGAAAACTCTAAGACAAAACCTTGGAAATTTAAGAGACAAGCAACAAAAGAAAAAAAAATTAGAAAAGCACAACTCTAATTGGAATTTATGAGACAACTCAAGGAATACTATGGTTGTACCAAATTGCACAAGATATGCCAAGTAAATTCAATTGCTAGAAGCCAAATTTCATCAAATTTGTATGTCATACAAGTTCATGTAATTTTGTGGTTCAAAGAAATTTTGAACTTGTAGCTTTTGTAACTTTGATTTGCTTCTAAATTCTGTTTTTCTTTCACTTTTTCCAGCTACCAATCAATAATGTCTTTGGCTGTACCAATTTGATACTACTAGATGTATTTTTTCTTTTGCACAATTTTAAAAATTCTTAAAGAAATTCAATGAATCAATAAAAAATAATGTATAACAATTGTAAAATATGCTTCTAACAACTCAGTTCAGTTTAGGCATAAGAGTAGAATAAAAACAAGTGGTCATACAACACAAAAAACACTACTAACAAAAATTGATAAGAAGCATGAACACATGAAATCACATGAAACTTGAAGGAAACACAATGGCTGAACACACAACAAGCCCACACCACCAAGAATCAAAAGAAAACAACAAGAAACAAGGAATTGAAATGGAATTTTCATTTTTGGGTTTGGTGCAGATTTTTACCTTTGAAGAACTTTTAAAACTGAACTTGAAGAAGAATTCCACAAGGATTAGGCTCTAGATACCACATGAAGACTGTCTAAGATGTAGCTATGATGTATAGTTGAACGCATAACCATTAGTTTTCCCAAATCTACCTTGCAATGAAATCCAAACTTCAAGTAAACTCCAGAACACAAGCAATCAACACTTCTTGTGAAATGGGTATATTTAGAGGTTTATAATTGCAGAAATGAAAGATGGAAGAAAGGTTAGGGATGAAGGTGAAGACACCATGGAGAAGCTTTACAATAAGTCTAGCAAGAATCACCACAATAGCATTAGGAAGCCATTGATAAGACTCAAGAAGTTCTTCAACAAGAACAAGAGAGAAACTCTCTCAACAATTTTCAGAATTATATTAATGAACCAAATTTAGTTACAATCAGTTTTGGAACCTTATAAAAGCCACAAAATTACAAGCTAAATGTCACTAAATGTAAGGAAAATGCAAATTGAAATGAAACCCAAATGAAGCTTGAAGTGCAAGCTTCCTTAAAGTGACCCTTGGCTACTTCAACAGGTGTAGTGCAGACTCAGTGCTGTTGTAATCGATTAATTAGCACTTTTAATCAATTAAAACATAGTTATTTACAAATTTCAAGATGATGTAATCGATTACAGATGTCTTGTAATCGATTAAAATAGACAAGTCTTGTTTTTGTCTGAAACTGAATTGCTGTAATCGATTACAGACCAATTGATTAAAACAGTGGAAAACTGAATTTCTTCTAACAAGTGCTTGAATTTATTGAATTAAATTGGACTTGAGACATCAAAATCCAGCTCTTGTCATCCTTTAGTTGGTGTGCATCCTCATGCTTGTCCAAATTAGCTTGAATATAGGCTTGAAGTGCTTGAGTCCTAGCTATTGTCATTGGTCCTTTAAAGCTCACCAAAGGAAGTGCTTCAAGCTCTCCTTCTAGACCTTTAACTTGCCATGGACCTCCATCATCTGGTCTTGAAGGGCTTGAATTCTAGCTATTGTCATGGTTCCTCTCAAGATAACCAAAGGAAGTGCTTCAAGCTTTCCTTCTAGACCTTTGGCTTGGAATGGACCTCCATCATCTTTTAAAAAATCTTTAAAGAAATAGAGTTATCAAGATCGTATCACAAATGAACCAAGAACGCACCAACCAATTAAACCACTCAGCTCAAAAATGCAATTACAAAACTTTCACTTGATGAATAAGAAATGTAGCACCAAATAATGATCAATTACAACAAAAAGAACATATTAGAAAGAAGTATTCAACACAGGGAATTATACTGGTTCACTTCTTACCCTTGAGAAGTTACATCCAGTTCTTCTAACCACAAAGGTTAGAGTTCCACTAATAACAAATTATTCTTACAAGCTTTTTACACAACCACTCTTAATCACACCTAGATTAAGAATGAGACTTCTAACACTCTTAGAATCTCTATGATCAAGACATAGAGATCACCCACCTCTACTTTTACCCCTAGGAACACCTATCCTAGTAAAGCTTTAAGAAATCCTATGTTATTAATACAAAAAGAATCTCAAAACAATACACAGCAAAGTGTAAAAAAAGAAATCACCTGTGATCTAGTGAATGAAGTATGCAAATGATTTACCAGACTTGGATTAAAAGGTGGAAGAAGTTACTTCAGAACCTTCTTTACAAAACTTCTTTTGAAAGCTTGCCCAAGAAGAAATCCTCTTTTGAAATCTTTGAATCTTGAGGATTTGTGGGACTTGACAGAGTTTAGCACTTGAAACCTTTTCTTGCTTAGAAAGCTAATGAATGTACTTTGTAATTTCGTTGTTGTAATTTCCAAAACATCCAACAGTTATTTATAGAAATCAGTTTGTAACTGTTAGTAATCGATTAAAACGTTAATGTAATTGATTAAATACTATTATGTAATCAATTATTAACACATTTAATCAATTAAAGTGTTCTTGAGCTTTCTGAAAAATATTTATGAACAAAGTAATCGATTAAATCGTCATGTAATCGATTATCACATGCAGTCTAAGTTTTCAAATACGCGTCAAGTAATCGATTACCACAAATCATAATTGATTATCACAGGAAGACTTTTCTGTGACTTTGTGAAGTGTAATCAATTACCATTCTCTTGTAATTGATTAAAGTGTTCTTCTTAAGTAATAGATTACCACAAGTTGGTAGTCGATTAAAGCAGAGAAAAATCGTTTTTCCAAAACCTTAAACTTTGAACACTTTGGCTTTTATGCAATCATGAAAACCATTTGTTTCAGAAAAGCTTTTTCACAAGACTTGTGCTTTTATGAAAACATGAATGTAAAAACCATTTATGAGCTTTATGCAATGGATCATAGGAAGTTTCATCTCATACACAATTTACAACTGCCAATCAAATTAATTTGGCATGTAAAAAAGTCTAAACACTTTGTAGACTTAAGACTCAGTTTCTTGATCCTCTTGAGCTCCTACTGACTTTAATAATTTCCCCCTTTTTGGCTTCGATCATGCCAAACTTCAATTGAACATGTTGAACCTTAGAGTTCTTCTTAGGAGAGAGTTTCCAGGAGCTTTTACTTAAACCTGAAAAATAATAAACCTCTAGCCAAGACCAGGTGTTAAATATACTTTGCATAAACGCAAAACATTATAAGCATGTGTATTGTTCCCCCTTTCTTATGTAATTTCATACCAAGTTAGATTAAGAGCACAATGCTTATGTTCATTTAAAATAGAGTAAACATTTATCAATCAGTTAGTTAAGCATAACTCTCCCTTATACTAGATGACATTGACGATTCCACAATCAGTTAGTTAAGCCCTTTTTGTATTTTGTGTTTTTTGATTTTGGGCCGTAAAGGCTTTTGTAAATCTGACAATCATTCTTCTTTTTTAATACAAATATTTCCCTTTTTTGTTGAAATCTTTCTCTACTTGTTCTTCATTGTATGTCTTGTATGTTGTTGTCATTTGATTAGGCGATGCTCCGTAATGGCAAGGATAAGTCGTCTTGTCGTGGCTAGTGTCCTTGGGTCATAAGAGATAAGACCTTGACAGAGGCTAAGAGTCTTAGGTGACACGAAATCATCTCAAGTTCAATTTCAACCTAATTAAAGGTCTTTTCATTTACATGATGGCACTTCTTGTCGTTTTGCAGAGCTTCTCCCCTAATGCTTATGAGGAGGTATTATGAATTCCACCTGGTTGAAGGTCTTGCTAACCTTCGCTTTATGGAGCTTTTCCCCTGATGCTTATGAAGAGATAATTTGAATTCCATCTAGCTGAAGGTCTTGCTAACCAGTTTGGTGGTGTCTTGTTTTACCCCTTGTTCTAGGATAAATGATTGAACCTTTGGCCATGCTTGTCGTGGTTCCAAAGGAGTGGTACCAAGAGTGTGTCTTGGGTTTAGTGCACCAAGGGCGAACCTTGGATTTTTGGTTCCTGCAAACTTTTACTTCTGCAAAAAATAATGTTTAGGAATAATAAAGCACGTCTAGGGTGGACCTTGCATACCTTGCGTTTTCGTGTAAAGGAAACTTAGCAACAAAGAGGCTGACCAAGGGCGGACCTTGGGTTTGACGAGCCTTTGGATAGCGACGTTCACCAGGGTCGGACCTTGGATTTTGCAAACCTTTGAAGATCGACCAGCAACGCGTCTGTCCTGCATTGTGCTGAAAGGTTCACCAATGGCAGACCATGGGTTTTGCTGAGAGGTTCACCAAGGGCGAACCTTAGGTTTTGTGAACCTTTGGAGAATCGACCAATAACATGTGTCCATCCTGGATTTTGCTGAGACTCACCAGGGCGGACCTGGGGTTTAGCGAGCCATTTTCGATGAATTGAATCATTATCACTTAATTTCTTAATTACAACAATGTCACACATCGAAAATGACTATTGGTTTGAAGGTCATCGTGCATGTATTCATTCCACTTTTAATAAATTCTTGTTTCTTTTACTTTCCCGTATCTTTCTAAATCTTTTACTTATTTCAGTCTTCATTTCTTCTCTAAACCTTACTTTTATCCAATCTCATTTGCATGTTATATTTAAAATATCTCTCAAAATATTAATTGAAAGAAACTGCTGAAATTACTACCTATATCGAAATAATTATTACTGAAAACATTTAAAAATCATCTTACAAACTTTTATAAACAATTATCATTATCTATGATGTCTTTATCGAAATTATTGTTACTATCTTCATTAAATATTAGATAATTCTCTTATATGTTGAAAATTATAAATTACTTGTTTGACAAAAAAGAAAACTTATAATCAAAAATAGATTCTTTGTCTCACTTCTTAAAAAATTATTTATTAATAAAATCATTAATAAAAATTACTATTTTACAATTAGAAACTATTTTTGAAAACTAATTACAATTTTCATGGTTAACAGACGTGTACTTAAATTAATCTTTAAGTTTATACATTTTACATTAAATGAAAGCTACAGTGTATCAAATTAATTATGAAATTTAGCCAAATGAGTAATTGATGGCAAAGCCAGTGGGAACTAGGAATGGACGGACACAAACAAATTGCTACATGACAATGCAAACAGAATCACCATGTTAACATTGGCGTTGCATTATCCAGTTAGAAAAAAAACTACACTTTGTTGGACCATAAATTAACACTAACAGGAAATTTTGTGCATAAAAAAATTTGCTATATTATCCAGTGTCTAATAAAAATAGTTTGGATAAATTAACAAGCCATAGCCATGGCGTTTCCTGCCGCCCAATATATATGTAGTATTTTTTATTCATTATAACAAACCACACGCTGCCATTTATTTTACCAAACACTTGGTACTTGACATTTATTCTATAGTAAGTTGTTGAACTGTGTTTGGCTGTGGCAAGACACCAAACACTAAGCTGAAAGATTAATAATGCCTTGGATTATCGAAGGACGTACACTGAAGGAGATTTTTGAGATAATATGTGCACCAAAAGTCAATATACCAAAGCTCTTGCTATTGTGGCTTGTGGGGTTCCGAAATTGTTTTTCTTTTTTTGTCATAGTTTTATATTAGAATTGTCCTAATAATTTAAAAAAAAAATCACGATCACAATTTCGGTTGTAGTTTGTTCTCGAATATTGTATGGTCCCATAAACACCCAATGACTTGTTCTCATATTGAAAGTAAGAGTAAAGTCAAATGAGAACTTTAAAGTTAAGAGTAGCCCACCACCATTGAAGGACTAGCTAGCACACTCTTATGTTTGGTACACCACCATTGAAGGACTAGCACACTCTCATGAGACCGCGAAGTACATCATCATTTTCTCCTTGACTTATGCTGAACACATTTTGTATGTAATTTTCTGTAATTTCATAATCAAAACGTTGCCATAACCACAATACAAATTCATGATTCGTGTGTTTAATATTTGATTAAGTAAAAGTAGTAGCAGATTACTGGAGAGTTTGTTCAAATTTATTTTTTAAAATAAATATTTTTTAATAAGATAATGTAGTTTTTTTCTTATGTATTTGTTTAATCTGATTTTACTTAAAATAAATAATTTTACGTTCTTTTAAAGAAATAAATCATATTTGTTTCTTAAAAAAATATTATTTTTAAAAGAACTTATTTTAAAATTGTTTCTTTCACATTTAAACAAACTCACCCTATATTATCAGGGTGTGGTGGTGGAAGGAAACCATAATACTACAACCCCCAAATTAAATGGAAAAAATTGCTCGGTTGTAGAGGTGTATGTGCACCTAAACTCAGT
The DNA here is from genome assembly GCA_007407185.1 of Glycine tomentella. Lineage (NCBI taxonomy): Eukaryota > Viridiplantae > Streptophyta > Magnoliopsida > Fabales > Fabaceae > Glycine > Glycine tomentella. The sequence goes on along the minus strand of PYAF01003169.1, from coordinate 1,613 downwards.
TTTCCTGTCAAGAGAATCTATCTCAATTACTTAAATAGGATACAAAAGTATTATAAATTCTCTAGTGTTCATTTTTCATGCATAAAAAAAAGTTAGTTTCTCTAAACTGGTAATACAATTTAATTATTTTGATCCAGGCATTATAAACTCTCTACACATATTCCACAATGCATACATAGTTTATATGACAAAAAAAATCTAAATAATACAATTTAAATAAAAAATTATGAATTTGGGACTATTTGGAAACTAATTACAAATCTGGGGCAGTAGGTCACGCCCAGAACTGGGCATGACTGGTCACGCCCAGAATTAGGCGTGACTAACGGGGCAGTCACGCCTGGTTATGGGCGTGAGCAGTCATGCCCAGTTCTAGGCATGACCTACTTATATAAATGCCCCTGATTTTCACTTTTCCCTCATTTTTGACTATTGCGCCTTCTTTGTAAAAGTTCCAGAAGTGTAGTGTGAGTGATTTTGCAGCGCGAAGCTCTGCCAACAAGTAAGTTATTTGATTAATTGTGTATATTAGTTAATATGTTATATTATAAAATTGTAGTGACATGTGGAATTGTTAATGTTTAGGGTTTAGTTTTGTTAAAAAAAATGTTTGGTATTAGGGTGCACGATTTAGTTTAGGTTAGGGTTTAGGGTGCATGACTGAGGGTTTACGGATTAGGGTTGAGTGTTTTTGGGTGTAGGATTTGTGGTTTAAGGTTTTGGGGTCTAAGGGTACGGTTAAGGTGTTAGGGTTTACTGGTTAAGGTTTAAGGGTCTAAGGGTTAGGGTTTAAGGTGTTAGGGTGTAGGGGTTAATGGTTTAAGGTTTAATGTTTTAGGGTCTAATGGGTAAGGTTAAGGTGTTTAGGGTGTAGGGGTTTATGGGTTAAGGGTTTAAGTTCGAGTATCTAAGGTTTAGGGTTTAAGGTTTTGGGGTTTGGGGTTTAGGGGTTTATGGGTTAAGGTTTAGGGTTTAGGATCTATGGGTTTAGGGTTGAAGGTGGTAGGGTTATGGGTTTAGGGTGTAAGGTTTAAGGGTCTAAGGGTTAGCGTGCAAGGTTTTGGGGGCTAGGGTTCAAGGTTGAAGGTGGTAGGGTTATGGGTTTAGGGTTTTAGGTTTAAGGACTAAGGGTTTAGGGTTTAAGGTGTTAGTGTTTAGGGGTTTATGTGTAACGCCCCAATTTTCTACTCAGGGTCATTACCAAACATAAACCACAATCTATCATATAAACAATCAGAGTTTAAGCAGTTTGGAAGCATAAACATGAGTGACATAACCAAAGGGTCACTATCATCAGCACTGTACACTATAATATGATGAATATACATATAAGTTTCTCTGTGCAATACAAAACTATACACTATCCCCTCAGGGTACATCAAAATACAAAACATAAAACATCTGAGCCACATGTTCATGTCCTCTAGCCTAAGGTGTCCGTCAGTAGCTAATCCTGCATAGGCTTCTTGCCTTGGGATCTATCTGCTACTTCTGATGAATCACCTGCATCATAAATCCCACAAACGGGGTGAGATATAAAATCTCAGTAAACTCAGGGCCCTTGAAGGTATTTCCTTCCCCTGGTTCACTGACCACAGATACATATCACATAA
>PYAF01003168.1:4694-29497 GCA_007407185.1 Glycine tomentella | reverse complement strand
ATCCTCCTAGCTCACACATACAAAGACTAGGACAATATCCTAGCTTTCACACATCCCAGCCATCTGGGTCCATAACTGGATGCTCTCAGCATCAGAGGTATTCCACCTCATCCTGGCTCTCTCAGCCGTCTCACAGAGATCAAAGCCATCATCATGGCATCAATATCTCATCTAGGCTCTCATAGCCTGTCTCACAGACGTCTCACAGAGGTACCTATCATAGTGTCTCTCACTAGACACTTTCCATACCAGAGAGGCACCGCCTCTAACCACACAAACATTGCCTGAGGAGATCCCTCCACTCAGGACTTTGAGAATACAGATATGGTCCATCTAAGAGGCCCTAGGCTCTAGTCCCCCCTCGGGAAGCCCTCTCTTAGAGATACAACATATCTGCCTATCATTTGGCCTGGTAAAACCCTCCAGGACTTTCATAACACATGCCTGGGAAAAAACATCCATATAGGGCAATCACCTCCAGGACTTTCACACACACTGGCCTGAGGATAATCACTCAGGACTTCCCAACATCTTTGCCTAAGGAGGAACATCCACACAGTTCCTTCTGGCCTTAGGACTTAGGTGGAGAGCAGTGGCACCTCCCAAGGAATCTCAGCTATTCCAGGGAGTCCTCAAACTCTACCTCTGGCTAGGGAACCTCAACTAGTCTGATACTCATCCAGTATCCTCTAGGTTCCATCACAGACCATCTCATGATCTGCATTCCCTCAAAAGGCTCACAGCCTCACACCTGCCATATCAGGTGTCTCATAACCCTCACACTGTCTCAGTGTCTTTCCTAGGGTTCATCTTTCTAGAACGGTCTGAGTTCCACTCTAAGCACCGTTCTTAAAGCCCTTCAAGCTTCCAACACATATATTATCAAATAACAGGTCATATTGACCTTCCTCACAACTGCATGCATAACTTATATATACAAAACATATATAATTCAACATAGCATGCCATCTTCACCCCACTTGGGTGACAAACCAAAATAGGGAAAAACCCTAGAACAATGAGCTTACCTGGCTAGCCGTGCCTCACTGCTCTAGCCTCCACTGATGGTCTGCTCCTCTGACACATTCAATGTCAAGCCCTACCAAGGCATACAAGCACACATCACAGACCATTCAAGCATATAAACATGCACAAGCTCATCAAGCAGTCATCCACTGCCTCTGGGAAAGGAACCACAGTCCTTCCCTCAATCCGAGTCAACTACTCAAAGGTTCATTAGGCTCATCCATCACAAGCCTTTCCATAGACGCTCAGTGGTCTATCTCAGATCATCTATGGCCTCAGAGTCATTCCAGACTCAAACCAAGCCATCATCAGTGAGCCTCCAAGCTCTCTCAACCCAAACTCTCAGGGTTTCTCAGGGCTTGGACGGTCTATCTCATCAGACACCGTCTCCATGGCCTATCAGGCACCTCAAGCCCATCACAAAAGCTCTGGCATGTCTCATATCAAATGACTCAGTCCAAGTCACACATGCCCTCACCTAGAGCCAAAACCAACAATCACCAAATCACAAATTGAAAGCTAATCCTTCCTCCTCACATCATTCTAAACACATCTCTCAACTGGACCCAGAGCTAATTCTAGCTCTATCACAGATGGGTCACTATTCATCAAAACCCCCAAATCCAAAATCAACCGGAGAAACTCGAGTTTCTTACCTCAGAACTGATGAGGAAGGCCTCTGGGCTACTCTCCCTAGCCTTGGTGCAGCTGAAACACCACCGTTCCTCGCCCAATCTCGAGTTCTCTGCAACCTCTCTCAGAGGATGAGTTCTCTGGGGTTTCAAAGGCTCTGGAGGAAGGATTCTCGCTCTCACTCGGTTTCTAGGTGATAGAAAGGGTTCAAGAGGTGTTTAGGCTCTCAAATATGGTCCCAAAAAGCTTAGAAGCACCTCTAATGGAGGTCTAGGTCGTGAGGAAAAAGAAGAAGAAGAAATGGCCCAAGATTTCGAGCTTTTGGGCCTTATATAGGCCCTGTCGTGCAGCCCACGCTCCAAGCGTGGCATCCCACGCTCCAGGCGTGGCACTCCAGTGAAAATCCACTTTCTGGAGCACTTCCCACGCCCCAAGCGTGGCACACAGCAACAACCCCAAAAATTGTCCTTTTTTCAGCAACACGGGTTATTATAGCGCCAAACTCGCTCTGATGCTTGCGCCGTTCGCAGAATGACTTAGGGTTATTATATGGTTCATGCTTTGCAGTACACTCTGTTCTACTCTGTTTTTCTGCACAATTTTTTCCCAAATCTTACTTTAAGGGGGAGCTAAGTGATAAAAATTAACCAATTAAGATATAAATGTAAATGAATGTTGGATTAATCAACAGATGCTTTAACACTTGTTCCTGGCAAAGAGATTGAATTGTTTTCAGGTTTGCAAAGCTTAAGTTTTCCTAACTTTGGTTCCCTCAATTAACTTCAAGTCCAACATATAATCAAGAATTTGGCATGTTCAAAGCCAAAAAGGGGGAGATTGTTGGATATAGGGGGGCATCATAAAGAATGAAAGACTTTGATTCAAGAAATGGTTTTGAGCTTTCAACATGCTTGAAGTGCCTTGAAATTTTGTAATTGATTCAAGTGTAAGAGAAAGGCAATTTGATTGATCCTTGCATTGCATTCATTCATTCGTTCATTATTAAGCTTAAATGGTTTTCATTAAATCATCAAAGGTTTTATCTTTTTGGTTAAGGTTTGAATCTGATTAAAAGGTTTTTGGAAAAATGTTTTTCTTACTGTTTTAATCGATCATAATGAAATAATCGATTATTATGTTCTTCGTTCAATCTGGAAAAATCTTTATGAACAAATTAATCGATTACCTATCGGATTAATCGATTATTTGACCTTTAATTGAAAATAAACTGCTTTGTTGAAAGTTTTAATCGATTACTTACTTAGTGTAATCGATTACATAGTTAAAAGATTATTTTAAGCCTTGCTGTGATAATCGATTACCATTATCAGTAATCGATTACATAGTTCACTTGGAAAATGTCTGCTTTCTGATTTAATCGATTACCAAAAATTCGTAATCGATTACACAGTTCATTTTGTGAAACATAGCCTTCTGTCTAAATCGTTTACAGCTCGGTTTAATCGATTATTTTGCTCGTTGATGAAACCCAGAAAGCTTCTCTAACAGTTTAATTGATTAAGTGATAATTTAATCGATTACATAAGAATTTTAATCGATTATTAGGCGCGTTTAATCGATTACAGTTAGTTACAAATTCTGTTATAAATAAGATTGAAGGCTTGACTTGTTTAACAACTTGACCACTTCATATTTCTGAGTATACACAAGCCTTCTAAGCATTTCTAAGTGATTTTCTCAGTGTTTTTACTTCTTGCTTCATTCAAAACATCAATGGGTCTTTGAATGATTCTTGAGCAAGATTCTTTTCAAGGTTAAGGAAAAGCATGATCTGATTTAGTTTGTTGTTCAACCTGACATGGTAATTCATGTGCATAACATTCATTGGATCATCAGGTTGTCTCTCTCCTTAACCTTTGTGTGTAAATTTGGTTCTGAGTTCTTATTGTTTTGGCTATTATAAAGTGGGTTCTTCTTGCTTGGTTCTAGATAAGGGTTCTCTAGCTCAAGAACAGAGTAGTGTTCTTTGGTTCTTGCTCCTTAGAATTGTAATAGGGTTTTAGATTTTTATTCTTTATCTAGTGTTGATAAGGGGGGGGTTTGTAAAAGCTTGTAAGAACAGAAATTTATAATAGTGGAACTCTAATCTAGTGTTGATTAGAAGAAACTGGATGTAGCTTCAGTTGTGAAGTGAACCAGTATAAATTGCTTGTGTCTTTGATTCTATTTCTCTATCTCTCATCTTGTTCATTGGTCATTGATTCTTTGATTCATTTTCATTGTTCAACTAGTTTTGTTTTGATTTATTAATTTCTTGGGCTGAGTTATTTGATTGAGTAAAAAGATTTCTTGGTTTTGAAAGTGATAAAGATCCTGAACTCTGATTTGAATTAGTTTTTAAAATACCAAGGTTTTAACCAATTCACCCTCCCTCTTGCTTATTGTGGGTATTCCTATTATTTTCAGACATCTACAGCAAAAGGACCATGACTGTGTTGGAGATTGAAGAGGTGGATAGTAAGTTATCTAGGAGTTCTCTTAGTTCCTCTAGTGAAGTCAAGAATGATGGTTTTCTTCAACCGGAAGAGGGAAATCTTTTGATGGTAAGATGCCTCATGGGAAGCTTGTGCAAGGATTGGGATGATACACAAAGAGAAAACATTTTTCATTCTAGACTCTTGGTTAATGGAAATGTTTGTTCTCTAATCATTGATGGAGGAAGTTGCACAATGTTGCAAGCACTAGATTAGTGCAGATGCTTGGTTTAAAAATTGGCCCTCACCCTGAAACTTATAAATTGCAATGGTTGAGTGACAATGGTCAGTGGTTGTGGATAAGCAAGTGTTGCTTACATTCTCCATTGGAAAATACGTTGATGAAATCCTTTGTGATATGGTTCCCGTGGAAGCCAACCATTTGTATCTTGGTAGACCTTGGCAATATGATAGAGATGTTGTACACAATGGGGTCACCAATCGATACTCTTTCCATCATAAAGGTAAAAAGGTAGTACTCTCACCTTTGTCTCCAAGTGAGATGTGTGAGGATCAAATAAAAATGAGATTGAAAAGAGAAAAAGAAAAGAAAATCAAAGAAGAAAAGAGTCATTTGAAAAGAAAAGTGGAAAAGAAAAAAAATGACAAAAAGAGTGAAAAGAAAGAAAAAACAAAAATAGAAAAATAGAGTGAAAAACAATTGGTGACAAAAGAGTGTTTGTTCATCAAACCTAAGTAGGTAAAAAGAGTGATACTAGGTAGATAACAAATGCATTTACTCATTCCAAATTATATGTGCTTGTCTTCTAGTGCCCTTGAGTTGTCTCTAGGTATTGATACACTTCCAAAGGAGTATGAGGATGTCTTTCCACAAGACATACCCTATGGCTTGCCTCCTTTAAGAGGAATTAAGAATCAAATTGATGCAAGTACCTATAGAAGTAATCCGGAAGAGACCAAGGAGATTCAAAAGCAGGTTGAAGAGTTAATGCATAAAGGCTGGGTGAAGGAAAGCTTGAGCCCATATACAATACCGGTAATCCTAGTCCCCTAGCAAGATCGCACGTGGAGGATTTGAACGGATTGTAGACCCATCAACAATATCACTACAAGGTATCAACATCCTAATCCTAGACTTGATGATAAGGTAACCAACTTTACCACTTATTTTTCTCCTTTTGAGGTATTTTATGGTTTTAACCCATTATTCCCTATTGATTTAATCTCCTTACCTAATGATTCTTCTATTTTGAGTAAGAATGGGCTTTCAAGAGCAACTTTTGTAAGGAATTTCCATGGAAGGGTGCAAAATCAAATTGAGAGGAAGATGAAGCAATATGAACGACTTGCCAACAAGGAGAGAAAGACCTTGGTATTTGATCCCAGAGATTGGGTTTGGGTACATTTAAAGAAGGATAGGTTTCTCTTCCAAAGGAAATCTAAACTCCAACCCAGGGGTGTTGGTCCTTTCAAGATCCTTGAGAAGATTACTGACAGTACCTTCATGATTTACTTGCCAAGTGAGTATGGGGTGAGTCCTAGTTTTAATGTCGCCGATCTTTCTTCTTGTGATATAGGTCTTTTGAATGCAAATCCGAGGACAAATTCTTTTCAAGAAGGAGGGGATGATAGACGACTATCCAAGGATCATGAAGTTCTAGAAGCACTCTGATGAGTCACTATTTACCTTTATTTTCTCATCTTTCTGTACTCATTTTAATCCCTAATTTGTGTTTAATCGTTTATATTTTGCACTGTTTCTCATTTAGGATTTAATTAGACCGATAATTCAGATTTTAATTAATTTGGATTATTTTAAGTTTAATTATTCCAATTTGATTTTCAGGGCAGATCAATAATTAAATGGGCTTGGAATTAATTCATGGACTTGAAGATTGGGATGTCGCATCAGCATTATTTTCCACATCAGCTTGGAATTTTTGTTTTATTTTATTTTCATTTTTTGGGCCAAAATTGTTAGGAAAAGCCCATTTTCATTTAGGTCAGTCTCTATATATTTCAAATAGTGTGCCCATGCAGAAAGGAGAGCAGACAGACTATTTTCGTTTAGGGTTTTAGCATTTTCGTTTTCTGCTTTTCTCTCTGTTTAGGGTTTTCCGTTTCTGTTGATGATTTTCATCTTCAGAATACAGTTGCGTTTCAATTTCAGTGCTATTTCGTTTCTGTTTAAAGTTCCAATCTCGTTTTCGTTTTCTGCTATTTCGTTTTAGGTTTTCGTTTCTGTTTAATTTCGTTTTTGCATTTGAATTTCGTTTCTCTTCTAGTTTCGTTTAATGTTCAGTTTCGTTTCAATTCACGTTTCCGTTGTTAATTTCGAATTAATGGAAGGCTAAATCCTAGGGTTGGACCCTAGGACAGATTGCAAACCCTTTAATGGAGGTTCTCTGTAATTGCAATTCGTTTTCTGCTTGGTTCTTCCTTGTTGGGTTTCTGTTCTATAATTTTCGAATTAGAGTCATGCTTAATGATTCTAATATTGATTGATTCAGTAATCTCAGGTTGCTTAATCCTGAGAGCTTGCCCTGACGAGGTTCACGTTTGCTTAATTCGTGTAATGAAGTTTTAGGTTAATCTTCGCTTAGTAGATTAACCTGGACTGATAAGGATTAAGTAGGATAGATTATCTTTCGTGAACCAAGGATATTAGAGGCGCAATTTGTTCTAAGGTCTGGCTTGTTTTAAATCCCTGCAATTAATTAGTATTTCTGTTTTATTTTAGAATTTCTTTCATTCTGTTAAAAACCCCCCCTTTTCAAGTTTTTAATCCCTAACGCAGACAATTGGTCCTTGAGAGACGACCTAGGAGTCACTTCCTAGTACTACATTTAAACTGTATTAATTTGGCCGAGTACGACCTCGATCACACTCCAAGAATTGAAGGGTCCAATGACATGGTCCAAAGCCAAGCTTCTCCAAGAAGAGATGGCCAAGAGAATCATGGCTGGACTAGTTAACAAGGGCAAGAATGAAGGAAGACACAAGGAGCTGAATTGGAGCACCTTAAAGATTATTGTAACATCCTCAAAATTATATTCACAGTTATAATTAAAATGTGGAAGTGTAATGATATTTAGATACAAACATGTTTAAAGAGAAATGACAATATCGCTCTTTCCTTAAATCAGAAATTACAGAAATGCCCTTGAAGTAAAAATGATGATAATGCCCCTGGATATTTTTGAAAATTACAAAAATGCCCCTAGATATTATAGTGAGATATTTTAAGGTGGAAATTACATATATGCCCTTGGATATTTGGAAATTACAAGAATACCCTTAGATATTTTATGGTGGAAATGACAATTATGCCCCTAAGATGAGTGATGAAATTACCATAATGTCCTTCAGGCCAGAAATGACCAGATATCCTTAGAGATTTTGTGAGAACATGATGAAATTATAGAATACTCTTGACTGGCAGAATATTAAAATAGTCCGTGACAAGAAACTCTAGAATAAAATTTCTATGAATTTTATAAGGTGACAACTTTGAAACATTAGTTAGAAGAACTCAAGCATCAGAAAAATATGGAAAAATGATAAATAGAATCTATGGAATTTTCTCTTAATTGTAGGAGGTATAGACCTATTTAATAAAATGGTTTAGTAATTTTGATGGTCAGAAGAGGTATGGACCAGTCAGAATTAAGATAAAAGCAGTCTAGTATGTAAGGTTTATGCAATACTCTGTATAGACTGCTTGTGAGTAATTTAAACCATCATTGAGATCAATTTCTGGGAATCTCTAAAATTCTATCATTCAATATTATCTTTAGGTAGAAGAGTTCAAATCAAACTTGACTTTTTTTTTTTAAGAAAATGCCATGTGTAAAGCCTTATTTGAAACTACATTTTTCTTCATCATAAAAAATGACAACATGCAACATGAAAGGATGAAAAATTTGTCTTCCTCCCCTTTAGATTGATGAATCACGTGAAGCATGGTGTAGAAGGAAGGAGAAAGTTCTTGAATAACCACTTGGAAAGACAAGCCATAGGATGAATACAAGTGGAAGGACACTTGTACGACATGGATACAAGTAACATGAAAATGAAGCAAACATCTCTCTCCATTTATCTAGTCTTCACGTGAACCATGTAGAAGATGGGAGAATCTTCATGAAAGTGGACAAGTGGTAGGAGAAACTTCAAGAAATGCTAAGTAAGTGGACACTTGGAAAGGGAGGCTTATGATGAAGACAAGTGTAATGACACTTGTAAGCAACATAATGAATCTTGAAGATTTTTCATAATAAAGTAAAAGAATCATAATGAACTTAGTTAGAATCTAATGGAATGAGAAGTAATTAAGTTAGAATAGGACTAAATGAAGGAAATTAAGTTAGGATGGAACTAAATGAAGGCATTTAAGTTAGGAAGGGCAAAAATGTCCTTGAATATTATATCATTTTCTAAACACTATATAAAGGGAGGGGGGACCTTAAGTGCAAGCCATTCTCAAGGCACTTCCTATACCTCATTCACGTGAATCTCTCCCCTCACCACCTTCATTTCATTTCATCTTTCCTTTTAAAGCTTGAATCAAGTAAGAAAAGAAAATCCACCATCTTGAAGAAATATCGTGTAAAGCTAACAACCTTAAGAAGAGTTTGATAAGCTTGGTAGAAGGATATCAAGGCATCATCTCTTAGAGGATTCTCCCAAGGAAGGAAGCCATTTATCCATTCCATTTTCTAGACTCAAACTCGCTTGAGGTAGGCTAAGCTTAAATCTCTTGCTAATCAATGGTTTGGATTAGTTCATATGCTTTATTAGGTAAATTTATGGTTATCATTTAGGCTTGAATTTCATGTCATTTGAAGGTTATTCTTTGATGAGAATATGTTGATTTAAGCCATAAGATAGGTGGTGATCTATACGCATAAATATTAGTGATGTATGAAAGGCCATTTGATGATCTTTGAAGGTGATTTTGATGATATTTTGGGCCGTCTGTTTATATTTTTATGGAAATGTTTTGAATTAATTTTTAGAAGTAGAGGATGAATGGGTATGTAGATAAATGGTTTAAATACTTGAATGATTCAATTTTGAGGATTAACTAGTGAGGTGGTAGGTGAAAGGAGAATTAAGATGCATATTAGGATTTAACCTTTTATTGTAAAAATTTAAAGGGATTAGAAATTATTTGAAAGACATATTGTGGATTTTTAGTCAGAATACTAATATGATTCTTCTGTAGTTGAGGATATTCTCTGGTCATGCCTAAGTTGGTTATGATCTTGCTTGGTTAAAGTATGATGATTTAACCATACTTATGGTATGCATAATGTTATGATAAAAATAATTTCCATAAAGTGATGTGTATTTTGTTTATGGATTTTATTATGGATGGATATTGATGTGATGATAGGTTGATTCATGTTTCCAAATCCAGTACGAGATTTTTTGAAACAAGAATCTTATACTACATACAGTACGATATGTAGTACCCAGGTGCAAATACATGGCAAAATTCATACATGTTTGCGTAAGACGATCACAGCGTCTACATCTAGTACGAGGTGTAGCTACATACAGTACGATATGTAGAAGCCATTTGCACCCTAGGATAGTTCATTTCATGCATTCATATAGTTTGCATTATTTTTATGGATTTGTTTGAATATATTGATGATTTACTAACATACTAACGTGTTCGATGATTTAGCTTTGTCTACTGAGAAATTTTATTTCTCACTAGATTTGTTTGACTTTTTTTAGATGGCAACCATGGATGGTTTCCTTGATGCCCGGGATTAGTGAAGGAAGTTATGAATTAGGCTGGAATATGGAAAATATTGTATCTATATAATAAAGACTTTTTGTAATAAAAAACTATGGCTATGTATAATATATCAGTTTTAAATCTTTTGTAAATTTTACGTTTTGGAATTTTTACTAATATACGTTTCTTAGAAATTTCACCCTCATAATAATAATAATAATAATAATAATAATAATAATAATAATTAGCATAAAATTTAGGTCTTTACAATTATTGGTGAGCTTGCTTAGCGTGAAGCCTTGGCTCGTTTAGTGCGCCTATTGCGCTTAGCCCAATTCCTTGGCCGAGAGTTTTTTAGGCTTAACATGCATTGCTTGCTTAGCGCAATTCCTTGGCTCACTTAGCATGCCTATCGCTCTCAGCCCAATTCCTTGGATGAGATTTTTTTAGGCTTAGTGCACATTTCTCGCTGAGCGTGATGCCTTGGCTTGCTTAGCACGCAATGGCTCACTCAGCACACCACCTCTGCGAGGACTTTTATAATTTTGTTTATTTTTGTAATGGGCTTAATTGTTACCAAAATTAGGCTTAAACTATGCATTTTAGGTGTTTGTTAGAGGCCTAACTCTATAAGTTCTTTGTTATTTGCTATTTTTGGACAACTTTGATTAATGAAATTAAGAATTTGCTTGAATTGAGAGTTTAGTCTCTTTGTGGTTCTTGACTGAAACCAAATCAATTCTTATCAATGAAGCTTTCCTTTGTGGCGAATCCTCCTCCGACTTATCGCTTTGTTACGGATCGTGGCATCATTCATCATCATTTCTTAATCTTCTCAATTTTTTTGTTTAAGATTCAAACAACAATTCATGGAGTCTTGAAGTTTGCAATCCGAAAATGATCCAATCCAAGTATTCATGTCTTGGTAGTCATAAAAAAAACTCTCTGCCATGGAATTGGGCTGAGTGTGACAAGCACGCTAAGTGAGCAACGCACGCTAAGCCTAAAAAACTCTCAACCAAGGAATTGGGCTGAGCGCGACAGGCGTGCTAAGCGAGCTAAGGAATCGCGCTAAGTGAGCAACGTGTGCTAAGCCTAAAAAAACTCTCTGCCAAGGAATTGTGTGTCAACCACAGACACAAAATATAGGGTAAGTTTATGATAAACATAATTTAAGCAACAAATTATATTCAAGATGCAAAATTCATAACAACATCCTCAAAATTGTAATTCTAATTTTTATATGATGCATGATTATCTTAGACGCTTATCATGTGGTACCAAATGTCAAGATAGCCCCATCCCAGTGGCACAGAACTGATCCGACCAGTCAGGGTCCCCCGGTGTTGCACAGGTTCTCACCCACACTTCATGTGATCATCAAGGGTGGCGTGATTCCCCATCGCAAGAGTCACCTCCCAGCTCATACTCCTCTTGTCTGAACGAACGGACTCAGTTCCTGTAGCTATCTGACACACCTCCTCTCTGAGGCACATCTCCACTCTGAGGCAACTTTTATGAGACACATGAAACTGATTCACTTATGTATATCTCATTCATTTTATAAACTCAAATTTATTTTCAACATCAGTCTCCAATCACTGTCTCACATAATTTACTTAGAAATTCAACATAAATCATGTACAGAACTCAGCTTATTACTCATGTACGGAAACTCAAAATCATTCATGTACAGAGAATCATAGAACACTAAGCAAATATAAAACTTCATTCAGGCACTCAATCATATAACTATAACTTAAATCCAACAATTACTCAGATACAAGTCATACTTCACAGAACTTCAAACACTTATTCAAACACAAGTAACACTTAAACTATCCTTATCATAAAACTTCCCTATACATACCTTATAACCTCTTACTAAGCTTGTCTATCTCTTCCTAAAGGTGCTAGCTTCTACACATGATTATTCAAAGGAAGTTGGGTCTTCTTCTTACTTGATTTATGCTTTCAAAAGGAAAGGATGAAAGTGAAATGAAAGAGATGGGAAGAAGAGAGATTCATGTGAGGTGTGTAGAAAGGAAGTCTTGAAAATGACTTCCACTTAAGGGTTCTCCTCTCCTTTATATAGGGTTTGGAAAATAATAAAATGTTTAAGGACATAATTGCCCTTCCTAGCTAGTTACTCCCATCTAGTTCCATCATAACTTAGTTTCTTCTCATTCCATTACATCTTAACTAAATTCATAATTACTCTTTTAAATATCTTTTACTTTATACAAAAATCTCCTAAGTCATGATGCCTTTTTTACAAGTGTCCCTCCACTTGTCCTATGTCATGAAGGCTCTCCTTTCTTCTCCCTTTTCGCGTGGCCAACAAAGGAAGGAAGAGAAGATTTTCTTCCTTTGATGTTATCTTGTAGAAATATTTTTCAAAGCATGATAACTTCTTAGCCTTTTTCTTCTCTTCTTCACGTGAACTCTCTTTAGCTAAGGGGAAGATTTTTATCTTCCTTTCCTCCTTCTATATCATGTTTTATTTCCTTTAAAGAAGAGAAAATTGTGTGATTTCTTTTGCATACATATGTCATCTTTTGATGAAGAAGAAGAATCTAGTTTCCACTTAACTTCACACATGGCATTTTCTAGTAGGAAGTAAAGTTTGATTCAAACTCTTCTACCTAAGGATAATATTGAATAATAGAACTCTAGAGATTTTCAGAAACTCACTTCAGTTACAATACAAATAACTCACAAACAGTCGATACAGAGTGCTACACAGGCCTTACATACAAGACTGCTTTTATCTTTATTCTGATTGGTCCGTTCTACTTTTGACCATTAAACTTACTAAACCATTTTATTAAATAAGTCTGTACATTCTACAATTAAGAGAAAATTTCACAGATTCTATTTATCATTTTTCTATATTTTTCTGCTTCTTGAATTCTCTTGGATAACGTTTCAAAGTTATTACCTTATAAATTTCATAGAAATTCTATTCTGAGGTTTTCTATCACAAAGTATTTTGGTAATTTGTCATTCAAGGGTATTCTGTAATTTCATCAAGTTTTCACAAAATATCTAAGGGTGTCTTGGTAATTTTAGCCTCAAGGGTACTATGGTAATTTGTCATTCACCCTAGGGGTATGATTGTAATTTCCAAAATATCCACAGGTATTTCTGTAATTTTGACCTTAAGGGCATTTCTGTAATTTCCACTTCAAGGGAAGGGTGATATGGTCACTTCTCTTCAACTACTTTTTGTAATGTCTCTAATTAATATTTCACACAAATACTTTACATATAAACCAATCAAATCTCACATAACCTAACACTCATGTCAATAATTGCACAAGAATAACTCATACAACATACATTTGCAGTTATTGAAATGTCAGGGTGTTGCACAAGTCCCTGTGGAGACGACCATTGATAAGTGCCACATTTTAGTAAAAATAGGACTTATAGGATGGCACTTATCTATTCTTTTGATTAAATTTATTTACAAATTAACCCTAGAAACCTAGTCAAATTGTAGTTGTATGAAATTAAGTTATGATTTCATGTTTTGAGAAGATTCGTCCAAATTAATGGTGTATTTTGATAGGTTCAAAGATTCTAAAAGTGTTGAGCGTATAAAAGACAAGAAAAAGGGGTGATCAAAGTAAAAATAGAAGTTTCAGAAGCAATCCAAGCCCAACAATCAACAAAGCCCAAAGAAAACTTCAGCCTTAAGATATAAGCTCGACCAGGCGACCACATCTGGTGCATTTGGCTCGCCCAGGCGAGCTGCAAGTTCCAAGGGGATAAGGGTTAGCTTGCCCAGGCCACCAAAATGTGAAGGAATCACTCGCCTGGGCGAATGGAAGCAGACAAGACTTGCATCTATAAATAGGCCACGGATTTTTGAGAGCAAGGGAGTTCCTAGGCACCATTTTAGCTACTTAATTCATATTTTAGGCTTAGGATCCTTCCTAGTTGAGAGTAGAAGGTTAGGGAAGTAAGGAAAGTGAGTTTTTGTAGTGGAGACTCTGCCGAAAAGAGGATCGATGACAAGCTATTTAGTCAGTGATTCTCTTGAGGAAGTTCTTCCGATGCTCGCTTAAGTTTCTCTAGGATTGGACGTACTCTTCTTATCTCTATGCTCTTTTAATTTCTATGCATTATCCTATTTCTTATTGGTGACTTATTCTATGCTTAATGCTTGATTCTAAGTGATCGCTTGTTTCATGAACTTACCCTAAAGGCGACTGGAAAGTAAATTTAGGGTTTGAACCGAATGATTTTACTCATCACATATGTTGCTAGGAATAGGGCATAACATTTTGATCGTATTAAACACGTGAATAGAATCTTAATGCTTGGGTATTTAATTAAATATGCGAGGAATCAGTATTTAGTAAAATATCCTTAGGACTTTAATTGCGAGGAATCGAATTAGGGTTACTTAAACGTGTGCGTCAATAAGAAAGAAAAATAATGCATAGGTAAAATTAATTGAAGGGATAAGTAAGATGAAATCCAATCCTATGCTTTCCTTGACTTAAACTTGTTTATTTATTTCCGAAATTTTATCTTTGTTTTACGATACAACATCAAACAAATGAATCTTCGCTCTAATTGTTTGTACATAAACTATTAAACTGGTAACTATTTAAACTAATCTAAGTAAACTCAAATCCCTGTGGAGAAGAACTTTATAAATTTGTAACTGGCAACGATAACATGGTACACTTGTCGTAAGTTCCTAACAAGTTTCTGGCATCGTTGCCCGGGATTTGATTTGTTTACTTAGTTGTTTAAATATAATTTCAGTTTAGTAGAATTTTTCTTGTTCTTTATTTCTTGTTTTGTATATAAATTTTCCTGTTATTTTGTTAACCTTAGTGCTTACGGAATCTTGTAGTTTCTTCCTTTCTCTTTATGCGAGATAAGTCTTCTACAGATAAACCTTAGTTTGATCCAGAAATCTCCAAAACCAAAAGGAAAATCAGAAAGAAAAAATAAACAAGAACCCAACAAGCATTCTGAGGAAACTTCGTCTATTGATCCTCCTTCACCCGAAAAACCCGTGGTAAGAGACAACATGGCTGATCGTGGCGGAGAAGAAAATAGACCAGTAAGAAGGACTATTGGTGACTATGCTTATCAACAAGGTCCCAAGCACTACAACAGCATAGTCATCCCTCAGTCTTATTGGCTCACATCCATTTGCTAGACTAGACCATGAGGATCCTTATACGCACTTGTCTACTTTCATGGAGCTATGCAGTACAATGGGAGCATCAGACGAAGATAGTCTTATTGGCTCACATCCATTTGCTAGACTAGACCATGAGGATCCTTATATGCACTTGTCTACTTTCATGGAGCTATGCAGTACAATGGGAGCATCAGACGAAGATGCTGAAGCTATTTACCTCAGAGCTTTTCCTTTTTCTTTGACAGGTAAAGCTAAAACTTGGCTTCAGTCACAACTAAATAAAAGTCTAAGCACATGGGACGAGTTGGAGGAGAAATTCATCGCCAGATTCTTCCCTCCATCAAGATTTATAAGTGCAAAGTCAGCTATTGCCACTTTCTCTCAAGGTGTAGATAAACCACTCTGTGAGACATGGGAAAGAGTAAAGTCACTACTAAGGAGATGCCCGAACCACAACTTTGATGATGCTGCATAATTACATATCTTTTATAGTTGTTTGAGGCCCCAGACCAAGATGATCCTTGATGCTTCGGCTGGAGGAACAATGATGTGAAAAAGCCCTGAGGAAGCCATAGTAATCATTGACTCCATAGCAGCAAGTGACTACCAATCTCACCATAATAGATCACCAATTCAAAGGAAAGGAGTAATAGAGCTCAACACTCAAAATGCCATCTTAGCTCAAAACAAGCTCTTGACACAACAATTGGAGGCCTTAACAAAGCAAATAGGCCAACTTCCTCAACAAATTCAGCAGGGAGGATCATAGAAATCTCATACAACACACCAAGTTCAACAAATCTTGATATGTGACTTCTGTGGAGGAGACCATCAGAATGCTGACCATCAAATGAAATGTGAATAACCCGTCCTCCCCTCTTTGAAACTTTGAAACAAAGGGTGCTTCCGGAATAACTGTCGTAGCTCTACCCTATCTTTTATTTCACCCATTGCATAGTACCTGGTGATTGTCCACAAGAAGAGGAAGCTCACTACATGCAAAATCAATCAAGACCTCAACAAAATTATCAAGGGAATTACCAAGGTTATCGCAGTGGTCCAGGTTCTAATCAACCTTATAATTGGAGGCAAAATAACAATGCTTATAATGTCCCCACTAACCCTCCTTTTGCAGGTCCTCCTAACAATTCTTTTGCAAGTTCTTCTAATTCTTTTTCAGGTCCTTCAAATAGAAATCCACCACAACAAGCTCAGTCTGACAGATTGACAAAAATGGAAGACACTCTTACACAATTCATGCAAATGTCCATCAATAACCAAAAGAACACTGAGGCTTCTATCAAGAATTTAGAAGTACAAGTAGGGTAACTTGCAAAACAACTAGCTGAGCATGGAGGTGGATCTTTCTTAGCAAATACCCAAATCAACCCTAAAGAACAGTGTAAAGCAATTATCACTAGAAGGGGAACTGTAGTTGGTAGGAAAGAGGAAAAAGAAGAAAAGGAAAATGAAAGAAATGTAGAAAATGATGATGTAGAAATAGAAAATGAAAAAGAAAAAGAAAAAGATGAGGAAGAAACAAATGAAAAAATTGAGAGGAAAGTAACAAGTGATGAGAAAAAGAAAAGAAGTGATAAAGGCAAAGCTGTCTTGACCCCACCCCCAGTCCAAAGTATACCATATCCACACGCTCCATCCAATAAGACAAAGGAAAAGTAATATAAGCATTTTCTTGACATTTTCAAGCAACTACAGATAAATATTCCTTTTTCTGAAGCATTGGAGCAAATGCCAACATATGTCAAGTTCATGAAGGTTCTCCTTACCAAGAAAAGAATTTACACTGACGAGGAGACCATTGAGCTGGATGCAGGATGCAGTGCAATCATCCAAAAGACCATTCCAGAAAAGTCTAGAGATCCAGGTAGTTTTACAATCCCTGTTACTATTGGTAACTTATCTGTGGGGAAATCTCTTATTGACTTAGGTGCAAGCATCAATCTCATACCATTATCCATGGTTAAGAGGATAGGAGAGGTTATAATCAAACTAACTAGAATGACTCTGCAGTTAGCTGATAGAACCATTAAGCATCCCTATGGCATCATCGAAGACGTGTTGGTGAAAGTCGACAAATTCTTCTTCCTAGTCGACTTTGTAGTCATGGATATGGATAAAGACAGTGAAGTTCCATTGATTCTTGGCAGACCTTTCATGAAGACTGCCAAAGTTTTAATTGATGTTGATGAAGGAAAGCTCATTGTCAGAGTGCAAAATAATGAAATTCAGTTCAATGTTTTTGAAGACATAAAGCATCCTACAAATAAAAAAGAATGTTTTAGAATGGATGTCTTGAATGCGGAAGACTCAGAAGCCGATGACTCATCCATATTGTCCAAATGCTGGGAGCCAAAGCCATAGCAAACTCGTCCAGCTAAAACGACGTAAAAGAAGCGCTTCTAGGACGCAACCTAGTAAGTTTTTAATTTTTCTTATGCTTTTTATATATATAATATAGTAAATATAGGCCAAAATATAGGTAGTATCATTTTAAATACATTAAAAAGAAACATTTTTATTCTTTTTTATTTCTTAAAAAAAAAACAAAAAATTTGGGTTTAACTCGCCCAGGCGAGTACACCTAGTGCAAATTGCTCGCCTGGGCGAGCAAGCGTCTCCTGGCCACAATACAGCAAAGGTAAAACCCAAATATTCAAACTCATTTTTTACTTTTACTTTGTATCTTCTGTACCTTCTTTTCTACCTCCATCAAGCTCGCCCAGGCTGCTGTGCATATCCATTTTCGTTGCTTTCTTCTTGCTTTTGGATCCAAGTAAGTATCTCTCTCTTAAATCAAATCAATTTCTGAACATTATCCCTCTCTTGTATGCTTGAAATACTTGTAGTAGTATTCTTTTACTTCTCCTTGCATAACATGTCTAGCTTATCAAAATATTAAATTATGATTCTGCCATGTTTTGATTATTTTGTTGTATATGTCTGAGATTGGTCATCTTTCCCTACTCTTTCTTTGAAAATTTTGGGTGTAGGTATGTGCCAATATGACCATTTCAAAGTCCAAAATTGTGTACACACCAAAATATTTGGTGATTTGCCACAATGAAAACAGTTTTTATTTGGCACATTGTTAATGCACAAAACATGTTCCATGCTTGTCCTAAACATTTTTCACACATGCCATTGATCATAACTTTGGCCTAGCATTCAAATAGAGGCATCACTTTTTTCATTTTGTGTATGTGCATGACTTGTCATTTTGAGCCTAAAATGGTGAATCATTAAAATACCAAAGTTGTAACTTAGAAAATTTTAGCATTAAGTGTCATTCCCCAACCATGGTTATTGTATATAAAATGAAAACCATGGATTGAATTACTTGCTCCAACTTGTGCATTAGAAACATAGAAATTTTTTTGCCATTTTGAAAGTGTCTTGATTTCACATAAGGCTGCCACCTATACATTCACTAAAACATCATGCTTCTCACATACTAAAATATGTTTTAAGCTATTATTTCAGATGGCTCCTAAGAAGTTACAGGCTAAGAGAGCTAGCAATGAAGATTCCAGTGCACCTCCACCTGAGGATTTTATATATGATGAGCAGAGGTTTAGAAGCAAAGAACACCAACTCAGATTTGAAGCCATAAAAAACTGGTCCTTCCTCAAAGACAGAAGAGTTCAGCTATTGAATGATGAATACCCAGAATTTACAACCGAACTTGACCGGCGTAGATGGGGATCCTTGGCAACACCTCTGCAAAAGTTTGATCCTGAAATTGTCTTAGAGTTTTATGCCAACGCGTGGCCATTAGAAGGAGCATTGTTTGATAAGCACTCCTTCGTCAAGGGCCAGTGGATTCCCTATGATGCTGATGCCATAAATCAGTTTCTAGGCAACCCACTAGTCCTTGCAGAAGGACATCTCTGTGAATATATGGAGAGGCGTAATAACTTTGATGAGGAGGCAATGATTTAGCTCCTATGCATCCCAGGGTGTGACTTCGCACGGAACATAGCAGGTAACAGGGTAAGATTAATGAGAACAAATATGACTACCCTTACCCAAATATGGATGACCTTTTTGCTAAGTAACATTATGCCTAGTGACCATAACTCTGACCTTCCCATGCTTAAGTGTCAACTAGCCTATAGTATTATAACTCAGCTTAGCATTGATGTGGCCCAAATAATCTCTGATGCAATTCACCAATTTGTGATCTTAGAGCCACCTAGGCATCCACTAAACCCTGAGAGAGCCAATAGGGCACTTGGATTCCCTGCATTGATTACTGGTTTATGTCAGTTATTTGGAATCCAAGTACACCCCTCTAGGACCATCTGCCCTCCTATTAACCGTGCTTTCATTGAGAAATATTGTTTAGCTAGACAGGTCGAGCAGCAGCCCTTCCCAGAGCCAGCTTCTTTGGAGTCCATTTCTGCACATTTGTAGAGAATGGAACTCCAAATGAACACCTACATGCAACACTTGGCGGAGCAGCAAGCTGCAAATTTCAGAGGTCAGATGCAGCTGAATGAGAGCTTCTACAACTATACTCTGCACCAGTATTGGCAGGATCCTAGCCCATTTCCATGGCCCACTCCGGAGCAGTTCAGAGCACATGTAGCATGGCCTGGGGACAGGCCAATATTTCAGGAGGAGGCAGCAGGTTCTAGAGCCCAGCAGGACCCTGCAACAGAATAAGGACCTGCAGCTGCAGCAGAGGGAGGAGAGGCAGCAGATGATTTAGAGCAGGATTTGGCAGCTTACCTTACTGATCTTCAAAATATGTGACACTACCTTTGACTTATTTATCGCTTTCTTTATAGCTTTTGAAGTACTTTAGTTACCTTACTTATGCACTTTTATTACATGGTTACTTTAGTTACATATGATTACCTTTGTTTGAAATATCTTAGTTACGTTATTATTTTGTTATTATTACGCACGTAGTTTATGCTAAAGCTGTGCACATTTATGAAAACATTTTGGTGTTGTGCACAAGAAAAACTCTTTTTTGAAAGATTTCACACACTTTTTGCTTATAAAAAATCACTTTTGTAAACAAAATAGTAATTTAGGATATAATTCAATTTTTGGGGCATAAAAATGAAAATTTTTCTTGATATATTATGTTTTGAAAAGAATAAACAAAATTTTTTGAAACTTATTTTTAAGATCAGAACGCAACAAAAACCAATTTTTGTAGGAAACCTTGAGAAACGAAAAACAAAATTAAATGGTTTTTCAGAAAAATCAAATAAAAGGCAAGTCTTTTTACTTGGAATCGATAAACAACATCAGTGGGAAACATTGATTTGATTTGAACATGAAAACAAACCTTTTTAATCCTAATGAGTGTGTGCATCCAAATAGAAGATATACATTGAGAGTCCTCACTGATATAAATTATAGTTAATTTTGCATAAGTTTCTAATTGTCATAACATATGATTCATGGACATGAGTTAGGCCTTCTTTCTTAAACATCATTAAAAGCCACTAGCCAAAAAACTACCCTAATATATAATGATTTATCCTTTGCAAAGCCCTTTAAACCAAACACTTAATATTTTATTGGCACCCTAACCTAAAATAAGAAGTTTTCACCTTGCCTTAGGTTAGGAGAGCAAGGAAAGATTTTTGTTGAAAAGTTTTATCAGTTGGGTAGATGATATGATACAAAAGACTTTTTGATTAAAAATATGGCTATACATGTGATTCTAAAGCTAAAGAAAATAAAAAGAGAAAAAGGAAACAAAAAAAATTCCTTATGGTTGAATAAATAAAAAGAATGATATGAGAAAAATGGATATCCAGGTAGAAAAAGGAAAAAGAAAAATGAAGTGATGATAGCGTGGTTTTCCTGATCTTTGTTTGCTCTCCTACTCTTAAAGGTAATTTTTTTGAATATCCAGAAAAACCATGAATCTTTTCTAGCTAGGCCTACCCTAAAAAGCCCTAAAGATCTATGATGATTATGAGCTATGATTTGATGGGAAATGATTTGCAAAATTATCTATAAAATATCAGTGATGGAATTGAGAGTAAAACACTTACCTGGGAGCACTAAACACCTATTGAGAGGTTTTCCTTTGCTTAAAATCAGTCAAATGTTTCCTCTGAGGTTTTTTAGAAATGAAGTGAAAATTGACTCTAACCTCTGTTAGATATGATGAAGAATATGTTGAGGAAGATCATGGAGAATCAAGTCTAGATAATCATAAGTTTTGATTTTACATGCCCACTCAAATTGATGGCATATGTATTTTGTTCAAAATCTTGGTTCAAGAAAGATAAAATCTCTTATTCTTCACATAGGTTGATTAAGTCATGCATACATTCATTCATTAATTCATGATTAAGTCACATAAAACACATGAATCATTTGGCATGACATTAAAGCATTGAAGTTTTCACAAAAAGTGTTTTTCACTATTTTAATCGATTACTGATCATATTTAATCGATTAATTGCATGTTTACAGAACTGCATATTATCATATGAACACTTGAATCGATTACCAAATTCTTGTAATCGATTATATTAGGCTGACTATGTTAAGTCGTTCTATGATAATCGATTTCTTGACGGATTAATCGATTATATGTGCATCTGCATAATTTTTAGAAAAATTTTATCTGGTTTAATCGATTACCAGATTGTTGTAATCGATTAAATATGCATTGATGAGTTTTTCACACTTCCTGTGATAATCGATTATTTGAGCGTTAATCGATTACATCAGTGTTTTAGAAAATCCAGATCTCCTGGAATAATCGATTATGACAGGAGTTAATCGATTATTTGTTCTTGAGAATTTTTTCAAATTTCAGATGAACACTTTAATCGATTATTTTGGAACTTTAATCGATTACACTAGTTAAAATAATCGATTACACTTACGGAATAATCGATTACAGGCAGTTAATTCTGTTTTTTATAAATAGATGTAGCTCATTAAGTGAAATGAGATTTTATGAGTTTTCGAAAAAAGCCTTGTAAAACACTTTCTGGAGATTTCAAAAGCACCAAGGCACATTAGAAACATTCATTCATAATAGTTTTAAGAATCATGAAGAATCTCATTTGGTGAGTTGCATATTTCATGAGAAGCTTGTGTTAAAGCACTATTTGTCAAAAGATTTCATCAAGAAAGATCATGGCATTCATTCTCAGTCTAGTTTGATCATTTAAATTCATTCATTTCACTAAGGATATTCAGGTGATATCTTTCTTGAATCAATTTCATTGTTGTATTGTTTAGAAATTGATTGTTTTGTTGTTGTTTATTCATATAACAATTTGTATCTTTAAAGCATTGCTAGATAGGTTTCTAGTGGGTAGAACAGAGAGGGGATCTCTGGTTCTTAGATCTTTTGAGAAGTCTATAAGTTTAGATTTTGAATTTTACCTAGGGTGGGTAAAAGAGATCTGTGTCTGCTTGTAAAGATATTCATTTTGTTATAGTGGAAACTCTAATCAAGGCTGATTAGAAGTAAAACTGGATGTAGCCTCCGAGGTTGAGAGGTGAGCCAATATAAATCTTGTGTGTAATTGTATTTTTCTGTTCATATTCATATTGTTCTTGAAGTATTATATTTGTTTACATCACAAGATTGGTTGAAGCTCAAGAGTGGGTTGATTGAGATAAAAGTTGATTTCAAAAGATAGATTTCTTAATTGGTTAAGATACATCCTTCTTTCAAAGTCTTCTGCTGTGTTTAAAATTTGTTTTAAGTTTTAAAAACTCTGAGGTAAGACCAACTCACCCCCCCTCTTGGTTATTTGCATAAGTGTTCATTCTATTTTCAACCTCATTTGATTTCATGAAATTCCATCTTTTTGTTTTTTCAAAGTATCAAGGTTAACTACTTTTGAAAATTTTGTTCTGATCAGTCTGGAAGTTGATTCTTGTCAAAATATGATACTCTTACCTTTGCTTGGGGATAAGCAAGATTCTAGGTTGGGGGGAGTTGATAAGTGCCACATTTTAGTAAAAATAGGACTTATAGGATGGCACTTATCCGTTGTTTTTATTAAATTTATTTACAAATTAACCCTAGAAACCTAGTCAAATTGTAGTTTATGAAGTTAAGTTATGATTTCATGTTTTGAGAAGATTCGTCCAAATTAATGGTGTATTTTGATAGGTTCGAAGATTTCGGAAGTGTTGAGCGTATAAAAGGCAAGAAAAAAGGGTGATCAAAGTAAAAATAGAAGTTTCAGAAGCATCTAGGCCCAACAATCAACAAAGCCCAAAGAAAACTTCAGCCTTAAGATATAAGCTAGCCCAGGCAACCACATCTGGTGCATTTGGCTCGCCCAGGAGAGCTGCAAGTTCCAAGGGGATAAGGGTTAGCTTGCCCAGGCCACCAAAATGTGAAGGAATCACTCGCCTGGGCGAGTGGAAGCAGACAGGACTTGCATCTATAAATAGGCCATGAATTTTTGAGAGCAAGGGAGTTCCTAGGCACCATTTGTAAAATATGGGAACACTTCACACTTAACCAAGAGGGGGGTGAATTGGTTAGGCTTGGTAATTTAAAAATTTTCTTGAACAAAATCAGAGTTTTTCCCTTTGGATCTTTATCACTTTTGAAACCAAGAACCTTTATTCAATCTAATGCTCAAAGGTATGCAATAACTCAAGAACTTTGTTGATAACAAAAACTCACAATCAAGAATAACAACATTGTAAGGACCCTCTCTGTGGCGCTGGTAGCGCCAGGTCTCGCGCGGGTAGCGCGGGGACCTTCTTTAGAAAACCCTGCAGAGGGTGCGGCGCGGGTCGCGCGGGAAGTGGCCTGGAAAAACCAGATTTTTCTCTAGTCTTCCACGCGGGTCGCGTGGGGTATGGCGCGGGTCGCGCCAGAGTCTCGGCAGGTTCACGCTAGTGGCGCGGAGTCGGCGCTGATGGCGCCACAGGCTTTGCAGCCCGCGCGGATCAGTATTTAAGGAAAGTCGCGTTTTGGGGAGAGAGAAAAATGTTTCTCTCTTTCCCCAGCGCTCCAACCTCCATGGGAGAGCTTCTCAAGCTCCCATATCCCTGCCATGAGACCCCACACACTTCCTAAGCCCTTTATATCTCTTGAAAACCGAGGGAGAGCGAGAATCCTTCCTCCCTTTCACCAAAACCCCAAGTTCTGAGGAACCTCCAGAGTAGTTGAGAGAACTCGAGATTGAAGAGGAACGGCGGCTACCCACAGACACCAGAGCTTGGAGGAGCATTACAGAGGTCTTCTGTGTCGCCACTGAGGTAAGATACTCGAGCTTCTCCGATTGATTTGGATTTGGGGGGTTTTGGGTGAATAGTGACCCATCTGTGATAGAGCTAGAATTAGCTCTGGGTCCAGTTGGGAGATGTGTTTAGAATGATGTGAGGAGGAAGGAGTAGCTTTCAGTTTGTGATTTGGTGACTGTTGGTTTTGGCTCTAGGTGAGGGCATGTGTGACTTGGACTAAGTCACTTGATATGAGACATGCCAGAGCCTTTGTGATGGGCTTGAGGTGCCTGATAGGCCATGGAGACGGTGTCTGGTGAGATAGACCGTCCAAGCCCTGAGAAACCTAGAGGACTTGGGTTTTTGGAGCTGTTGAGCTCACTGTTGTTGGTTTGGTTGAGTCTGGAATGACTCTGAGGCCATGAATGATATGTGATAGACCACTTAGGGTCTATGGAAAGGCTTGTAGAGGATGAGCCTGATGAACCTTAGGTAGAGGACCTGGGTTGATGGGAAGGACTGTGGTTCCTTTCCCAGAGGCAGTGGATGACTGCTTGATGAGCTT
>PYAF01003167.1:167144-179788 GCA_007407185.1 Glycine tomentella | reverse complement strand
CAATCAATTATTAAACTGCCCTGAAAATAAAAATAGGAATAATTAAACTTAGAAAAATCCAAATTAGTTAAAATCTGAATTATCGGTCCAATTAAATCCTAATTGAGAAACAGTGCAAAATACAAACAATTAAGCACAAGTTAGGGATTAAAATGAGTACAGAAAGATGAGTAAATAGTGACAAATAGTGACTCATCAATGACCGCCACAAAGCCATTCTCAGACCCCACATTACGAGCCCACTTCAATACGGCATCACGCGATTCAAAACACCTACACAAAAGAATAATTCATATTTAATGTTCCAAACATACTCATTTAACAACTTTAATTACACTCCTATTCTTTAAGTTTAAGTCATCAACATAATCACCTCATCTGTTTGGAACGCTGCAGAACAATCAATAAAACATTCATTGTCCTCAATGTCAGCAGGGTCTGGTCCAATGTCTTCATTCATGTAAATATCTTCATCCATTATACTCTCGTACATCCATTCATCGCTGTCCATTCTAACAAAACAAAAAACAATTTAACATACCTTGTAAAAGCACATACACGCTAAATAATAACATTTACTAACATTATAATCCCATACAAAAATCATATTCATTAAACAATTAATACAAAAGCCTCTGAAAGGGTAAAATGACATAATAAATTATTTTTTTAAATTAAAATGACCTTAGTTATATTTAAATTTATATTTTTCAATTTAAATTTCCATTTTTCAATATTTTTTAAACTTATTTTCCTATACGGATTGGACAATCCGCATAGGTCATACGGATTTCACAATCCGCAGGACCTATACGGATTGGTCAATCCGTATAGACCGTACGGATTATGTAATCCGCAGGACCTATACGGATTGTCCAATCCGTATAGGTCCTGCGGATTACATAATCCGTACGCACATGCACCATACAGCACGGATTCTTCAATCCGCCAAGCTACCACGGATTATCGGATCCGTATGGAAAAAAAAATGACTCATCTCAACGGAAGCCTCCGCGCTTCCTCTCCGACGACACCAAACCTCCAACTGCAGCTTGCACACCTCCAAAAACCTCACGAATGGCGATTCCAACCAATGCCACAAGCTCAAACAATGGATCCAAAACTACAGCAGCTCACAGCTTTCTCCCTTTCTCCCGTTTGCTTTACTTAACGTTTATATATTATTTTCTTTCATTAAGGCTATTTTGGGTATTATGAAAATACCAAATGGTGTATAAGAAAAACCTCTGGTGTATGAAGCACACCGCAAACTTTTATGTCTCACCCTCGAACCACCTCATGACTACCATTCGTTTCAAATTCTAAGGCCAGCCCGTACCCGTAACAAGTCTGTTTCATCATTCACAATGACTTGGGTTAAATTACAAAATTTCCTGTTTGAACAAATTTAAGAGCAATAGGATAAAGCACTTTATGTGGGGGCCAAATGGGGAGGTGTCAGTTCGTAGGTAGGTTTAATGTAGTGTCTGGAGCCTACAAGAGCCACGAGAATTCAGTAACTCAACCGATGCCTGATGTCACCACCGTGTTTGCAGTACAAGACATGGGATACAGAAGGGGAGTTGCATGTCAAGATTCAACAAGGCAACAGTGATAGATACACAGCTTTGGGTTTTGTATGTTTTGGCTTTATTTTTTATCCTTTTCTACCGTTTTTGCCTTTGGGGGGTCCTAAGCCAAAAGAGTTTAGTCAAGCAAGCACAAGCACAATCCCCTCTCCCTGCCCCACAAGAAAGTGAAATTACAAACACGTTGTCTCCTCAGATTCCTTATTTTTTTCCCCACTTCTAATGCACATTATCCCATCTCTACTTGATTTCCCACATCCACTGGTGGGGACTGCCATGTTTTTTATTTTTTTATTTTCCTTTTGTCAGGATTCTCTTTCTTTTCACTCACTATATACCCAAAGGAGAGGCCTGGAAGAGTTACAAAGAAGGCCTCCGCCTCTCACATATCCATCACCAGGAATTAAAAAAAATAACAAACTAGATACTCTCTGTCTGTCTCTCTGTCTTCCCTTTTGGTTTTATCTTTCTCAGATGAATACAGTCACAGCTAGAAGCTCTAAAGAAATGTCCTCCAAGAGGCACCACTTTCACTGGACAAACAAGGTTGGCACAGAGGATGGTGAAGTTCCGACTTCAGAATCATTCTTAACACTCTTCCAAGATGAGAAAAAAGATGAACATAAGGTTCCTGTTGCTGCTGCTCCTGAGGCAAATGCTCCAGCGCCAGCATCACATACTGTAGCAAGGAAGAAGCTGCAAGCAGTGGCAGTCTCAAGAATCCGGTCTGTGCTGACCGTGTTCAACAAGAACAACAACAACAACAACAACAACCGTTCCAACTCAGCTTTGGGCCTTGGCTCGCGCGTGGTCGGAACCCTCTTCGGCTACAGACGCGGCCACGTGCATTTTGCATTCCAGAAGGACCCCACTTCCCTGCCAGCCTTCCTGATAGAGCTCGCCACGCCCATCAGTGTTTTGGTTCGCGAAATGGCGTCTGGGCTGGTCAGAATTGCCCTTGAATGTGACAAGGAGAAAGGAGCAGAGAAAAAACAACATGTGAGGTTGCTTGAAGAGCCTGTGTGGAGGACTTACTGCAATGGCAAGAAGTGTGGCTTTGCCACCAGAAGAGAGTGTGGCCCAAAGGATTTGGATTTTCTCAAAGCAGTGGAACCAATTTCAATGGGTGCAGGTGTTTTGCCAGGAAATAATAATAACAACAATAATAGTGGAGCTGAAGCAGGGTCAGAGGGTGAAATCATGTACATGAGGGCCAAGTTTGAGAGAATTGTTGGGTCCAGAGACTCTGAAGCTTTCTACATGATGAATCCTGATAGCAATGTTGCTCCTGAACTCAGTGTCTACTTGCTTAGAGTCTAGAAACCTTGCAAGCTTGCAAGATCTGTTTATTATACTTAGTTTTCCTCTTTTTTTGGGGTTATTGGTATACTACTTGCTTAGCTCTTCTATCATGAACCATGGTTGATCTAGTCTTCTCCAGATTTTTCATTTTTTTTTTTATGGTTGTCTGAGGTGGGTCATGAAAGGTGTATATGTGTAATTTTCTTTTCAATCCTTTTGATTAATGATATGAGGGACGGAGGATAATGCAAATCATCATCATTGTCTTAGCATTTTTAGTTGGTTAAAATAGCCTTTCATCATTTCATCATGCCATCCTATTGTGAATTTGCCCTCTTTGCCGTTATGAACTAATTGCTTGTCGATTAATCAATTAATAACCTATAATTGAAGTGCTGCCATTTTGGTTCAGGTGATCATCCACTTACGTTGATGTATTACTCTTGGATTTTTTAAAGTACCCACACAAAAGAAGAAAAAATAAATTGTGTTAACATCTTATGTCCCTATTATTAGGGTATAACATATTTTGTAGTGCCTTAATATGTATTCTAGTGCCTTCTTTCCCTGTTTAGTTAGGACGCCTTCTTTCCCTATTTAGTTAGGACGCTTTATCGGTATCCTCCCAAATCCCACAAAAATTCAGTATTTGGTCCAAAAGTTACTATTCTTCCAATATTTTGTTTCTATCCACAATTTTGTGTGAATATGATCCCAATAAATTTTATTGAACCCCAATCATAGAAGTCATAAAAAACAACGTGTATAGCATGTTAAAAATTACTGACAGCAGATCCCATCTTTTTCTCCTTTTTTCCTTTTGTTTATACATTGGCTCTTAGCTTTACCTCTTGTTGACTGCTTTTCTTTTGTTTGTCTAATTCAAATCGGTGTGACATTTTCTTCGGTTTATGGCACATAGTAGTTTGTGCAGCATGAGTTTGACACTTATAGACTAGCCCCAGTGCCCACCACCATTAACATGGTTGTAAGAAGATGGAAATTACTTTTTGCAACTTTCTTTTTTTAGTTTCACCACCCTTTTTTCAATTATTTATGGAAATTTAATTGCAAAATAAAAATATTAAATACTCTTTCAAAATTAAATTTATTATGCAAAAAAAAGGAAGGTGCGACTAACAAAAAGAGTGATGTAATAAATAAAAGAGTGATGTAAAAAGTAATTCCCAAAACAAAGATCTTTTATGTGGCTAGCTGGCTCACAGTAGTGAAACGCTTTTCCTTTTTCCATTTCCTTGTTTTCAGGCTTTCCATTTTCTACTATTTCGTTGCAACTTGATAGAACATAGTGAACCTGAGAATATATGGTTTACAGAGAGGTCAAAACCAAATTCCTAAGATTTCTTTCACTCAAACCAAAGTTATTCACCATCTAGTCATCATTCTTCTAAATAAAAGCCAATTGCTGCACTGCACATAAGGTCTGGCCAATGCTTTATGACCATTATGGCTCCAATTAGTGCACCAAAATCCTCTAACCCACGACTGAGAAAAGAGATAGAAGAAGAAAATGGAAGAAGAAAGCATTAAGGAATTGAAACATAGTACCATTCAAATCAACAACTAGTTAATATCCAACTAATAGTTTAGTGGATAACCAAATGATTTCAACAACAAAAAAAGAAAACCAATAGAAGTACTGACCACCCTGGTGGGCTACATGTCATTATGAGTTATGTTATAATTGAAGAAGCACATCAGGTTGTTGTTTGATTTAGGACACTTTTGTTTATATTTTCATAAGGCGGCTACCCCATATAAGGACTTCAAGGCATCACCACCACTTGTCTATTCTCTGGGTTATGTGCTGTCTTTTGGCCTACTTGAATGACTGGATCAGATATTTGATTTCATTAAAAGATTCCAATTTCAGATGGAATGCAATGCAAGGCCAGAAAATTTCAGTGTAGGCGTTGGCAAATTTTTTGCTAGGCCCGCTAGACCTAGGGAATTATGTTTGCTTGGATGAGTTTGTTATGCCTACAGGATGAACATATGCTTGTGTCTTAATCCAAACGTAGACAGCACTAGCAAATAGCAATAGTTCCATGCTTAATGAATGCAGAGTATAGGAAACGTGTTACATTGTCTGTAATGTTATGATCAAGCAGCAATTGTGACCGTAACATCAAAGTTTTTGGAGTGTCGGAAATCACATTGTTGGAGATACCAATCACCAGTATGACCAAATTAACGTATATAAATACGGGACAATCCTCAGCCTTTCATCTTATAAGTCTGTTTTGTAGAGTTAAGTTAGGCCTAATCCCAAATTTTAAGACGCATTGCAACGGTATTGGGCACATTTATATACAGTATCGAGGTTTTTGAACATTCTAGCAACAGTGACCACAAAGTGAAACCATGGCCGTAGTTAATTCATGCGCGATGGTTTGACTGAACTTTTGGAATGCAATTCTGAAATGAACACAACTTTAAAAGAACAATCACCACAATTTGGAATGCTATTCTTAAAACAACAATGACCACTCAAGGGTATTTGGTCATGTTCAGTTCTATTGCAAAAGCGAGAGTGTAGAGATAAATGGAATTTGTATAGATGTTTCAGTTTTATTCATTCTGTACTATTATTCCATAGAAAGCTTAGTAAGAAAACAATTTCATAGCAGACCGACAAAAAGTTTTTGACTTTGTTGGTTAAGATAGGGACTGAATCTTTGAATGTTATTTTATCTAACAACGGAACTTAGCTATTACAACAGAGGATTTTTCTCTGTAAAGCATAAAAATATTAGAAAGAGATTAAAAGTAAAAAAGATACTAGAGACCGCAATAAGCAATCTCGTCCCAGGCATATGGACACCATGTTTACCCCGAAATTCTCCTTACACCCTATAAACGTTAAGTTCTCTCCCTCGGCCTTTCCTTCCATAGAATACACACCAACCAAATTAATTCGAAACCTCAAATTACAAAGTTTAGAATTTGGGATAATTGATTTTAAAAGAATAATTTAAAAATACTTTCTGATCTTATTTCCTATTTTCACTTTATTTTCTTTCTTTTTTTTTTTTCAAAAGATTACTCTTTGAAAACATTTAATGGCACTTATACAAGCACATAGGATGTTAAAAAGAGTGTTTCGACGGAGCACTACATATCAACAATGGCAGATCAAGTATACACATTCAAAATTAACTAACTAGCAATCTTGAACTTACAAACACACACACACCCACACACAAAATAATAGAAATCTGTTAAAATTAATGGGCTATAAAACTTTTCTAATTTACTTTTAAGTGATGTAATTACGTTTACTTATTTTCAGTATGTTTGCTTGTGTCATACTTAATGTTTAGGTTTGGGTTTGCTTATTTTGGGCAAAATTGCACTCTTAATGTTAGCGGGTATCCTTTTGATGACAACATGCATGGTTATCATGATGAGTTGTCATTTCTCATGTATTTACACTTAAATATGAATCAAAGAATGGAGAACAATATGATTATGCAGCAAATACGAAAATTGCTCTTTTCCTCTTCAGCACTCTTCTATTTGCAAGTTATGGTTCTGTTTTATGGTTCTTTGATTTGACAAAATCACATCCTCTTGTTACAAAGAGCCATGAGCTTTTGTTCGTTTTCTTTTAGTTATTACTTTTGGATTACCACGTCCTCAACAGAAACTCGAACTAAAATGATATAAAATCAACCTATGGTGGTTATAATACTATTGCTATAAAAAAAGGCTCTAACAAGCTCTTGTTGGAAGGGAGAAATGTGATGGAAAGGGGTGGAAACTGAGAAAATGATGACAGGCAAAAAAGAGAAACTAGATAGTTAGGGAAGAGATGAAAATGGTGGCTGGAAAAGGAGTAGAGAAAGCTGGGAATAGAGGTGATGGGCGGAGGGGGAGGTTATAATACTATGCTTTTTTTGTATTTATCCTCTCCTTCAATGATATTTTGGCTTTTCTTAGGGAGTTTAAGAAGTGGATGCCAACATAGTGTGGAGATGCATTTTCTTTCTCAGGACTGCAGTTTGTCATTAAAAAAAAAATCATTATTTTTATTGTCATATTGATTTCAGTATAATAAATAAAATACAGAAAACCATGTCATTCTATCATTGCATTTAGAAAAAGGATTGAAAAGATAATCTATTCAATTATTTTTTTTTATAGAAAAAGCTTCATTCTCAGTATATTATAGTATTATGATACGAATAAGCTACGGTGCAATTATAAATTTCTTTATATTATTTTATTTTTTATTTTTTTATGATTGTTTTTATTTTTTCTCAAAACTCAAGACTAACAATTATGTTTACCGCCATACTTATTTTAGTGTAACAAATACATAAAAATAATTGTTATTTTATTATTTCATTTAGAAAAAGGATGAAAAATAATTAATGCGATTATTCTTAATATGGAAACGGGTTCGGCTTTGGTGGTGGTAGCTTTTAAAAATGTTTGCGTTTCTTGAAATATTGTTAACAGATAAAAAAACTGTGTTAATATTTTGTTGGACAGAAATTTTAGACTTTCTCACATTTATAGAGAAGAAAATGAGTGCGCGAATCCTTTCGCTAATAACAACCCAATTTTAGATGACTTTTTTGTGGTTTGATAAGTTACCATCATTTAGTAAAGAAGCCTTCTTTAGAAATAGGCTTGGCCTTCGTAACTACAGGTTTACAGCAAAATTAAATAAATAATACAAAAAAAATAAAATTTAAGAAAATGGGACAGTTTGAAAACAATTTAGAAAAATGGAGCTGTCCAACACGCCCAAAATAGACGTGTTTAAACACGCCCAATTTAGGCGTGTTTAAACACGCCTATTTTAGGCGTGTTGCAGTCCCTTGGTTCTATAAAAGCTGAACATTGATAGCCTGTATATGCATTGGTTCCAAGTAGTGGTTTTTTGTTGGGTTCATTGCCTGTGGTTTGGTTCTAGTTTAAGCGTTTTCCAAATATGAGTTCAGGTAGTCAGAATGTTAATGTTATGTTATTTTTTAATGGAAGAAAAGTCAGAGGGCGACATGGTGTTATTTTTGAAGATAACAATAGATCGACACGTATCAATCGAAGATCCACGTTAGTGAATTACATGAGAAGATACGCAGGAAATTAGGTTTAAACGACAACCAACGTATCAGTTTGGTGACGGCAAGATTATTGCAACACGATCATTACACGGGGAGCGAACTGCTGGATGATGAAGATGTAGAAATTGTAATCGACCGATTTTTGAAGCAGTCAAGGAATGAATTGTTAGAATTGTACGTGGATTACGTCGCAGTGGAGGATGATGTTTTACCCTTAGCCATGAGGTCAGTGGCTTTTCCTTCTGCAAATAATGAAGCATCATATGCTGCTCCAGCTGGAAACGTGTCTGAGGAAGCTGAACATGACCCAACTTGGGTTATGGACGAGGATGATGAGGACGATGATGATGAAGATATCGCGATGGAAGATTGTCTTCTTGAGGAGGATGCTAGTGCGTGCGAAAATGACGAGGATGCAGACGTGCATGCGATTTAGTTCGAAGAAGACACTGGTGTGGGGTCGTCTCAAAGGCGTCATCATGCGAACGTTGGATCTAATCAAGTAGAAGAACCTGTTGAAGGTATGTTAGACTGCTTTAATCAGTGAAACTGTAGTGATATATGTTTTATGGTTTAGGGTTTATGTTGCTTATAATAATTGTTTAGGGTATTGGGTTTGGTTTCTGGTTTAGGGGTTAAGGACTCATTTGGATGGTTAAGGTTTTATGTTCTATGGTGTTGTGTCAATGTCGCTTAGGTTGAGATTAGGGGTTTATGGTGTTAAGAAAATGGGTTTAGGGATTAAGGAGTATACCGTATGGTTTAGGTTTATGATTTAGTGATGATGTTGGTAACCAATATTCTAGGCTACTTACAACACAATGATCATGCATGTCTCCCTCCTTACTTGGATTTGATTGGTTCCACCAACGATAGTACCTAGACGAAGTAACATTAGGGTGATGGTAGGCACATAATGAAGTAAGGAGGCGGAAATTGCATCCATTACTGGCTGATTGCATCCATTACTGGCTGACTATAACTTATCCAAGGATTGTCATTGTAATGTGCTAGCATAGCAAGAGAGTGTTACTCCATTCCAAATTTCTTTAACCCCACAACAGAGTAACCCCAACAAACATTGATATCCTCCAATGTTATAGTTGCTTGTCCTAAGGAAACAGAAACCTGTTGGTATTTGAATATTGTTTAGTGTACACAACGAAGGGTTTGTGTGTTTGGATAATGTGTAGTGTTTGGATAATGGGTTTAGGGTTGCCTTTGACTGTTTTGGCTACATGATTGTACATACATATTCATTTTGAATATGTTTTTATTGGATTGGGATACATAATTGGAAAATTCTTTAATCGGGGTTTTATGCTTGCCTTCCTGATATACATGTATTTTATTTGGCATATATGTATAGGTGCTGAGGTCGTTCCTTTTTGGCATGGAATTCCACATTACACGTATATTGATTGGAGTCATCCATGCGACGAAGAATAATCATTTACAGGTTCTGCTTCGGGTTCGGGTTCAGGTTCAGGTTCAGTGCAAGGTCCTTGGCAACTAGGGGATGACTTGTTTGTTAAACAGGAATTTCCATCGAAAATGGAGGCCCAAATTGCAATTAAATGGAACCTCATGAAGGACCATCAAGAAGCAACTGTGGTTGAGAGCAAGCCTACCAAGTTTACGATGAAGTGTGTTCAACACAAAGATGGTTGCCCTTGGAGGGTTAAGGTAATCAAACAACGTACGGTGAGAAGTGGGTGGTTTCAAGATGGGGTGGCAAACACAATTGTCTGAATGATCATATTTCACAGGGTCACAAACAGCTTGACGTTGATGTTATTGCTTCACTTATAGTAGGTATGTTTCTAATAAATTTTGTTAATATGAACAATATTATTTTTAGAGGTATGTTGATAATGTCAATGTTACCATTTGATTCTTAGGAATGGTCAAGGAGGAACCATTTATGTCAATTGCATTGGTTCAGGAGAGGATCACCAATACCTATGGCTTTAAAGTTTCATATGGCAAGACCTGGTATGCGAAGCAGAAAGCAATGGCAATGATTTATGGGGATTGGGAAGAGTCTTATGCATTTTTGCCGAGGTGGTGCAACTACATGCTTCATTTCTCACCAGGTTCTTTTTATGATATTCAAACAAATGCTTATTTTGTGGCAAATCGACTGGTATGGGCAAAACGTGTGTTTCTTCGCATGTTTTGGACTTTTAGGCAGTGTTGCGAGGCTTTTAACTTTTGCAAACCAATCATCCAAATTGATGGGACTCATTTATATGGGAAGTATAAAGGTAAATTGTTGAATGCCACGACTCAGGACGGAAATAATGAGTGTCTGCCATTGGCATTTGCCATTGTTGAGGGGGAGACACTGGAAGCTTGGGAATACTTCCTTGCCAACATTTGCCTCCACGTAACCCAAATGCAAAATATATGTCTCATTTTAGATCGGCACCGGAGCATCATATATGCTGTGGAGAATCATGCCGGATGGCAACCACCTCATGCGCATCACGTGTTTTGCCTTCGTCATATTGCTAGTAATTTTAATACAAGGTTCAAGAGTGCAGGATTGAAAAAGGCCCTGATGACTTTAGGTATGTTAACATGTATTTCAAGTACATTAATTTGAGAGGAATACGTAAACAGAATTCTGTTAAATGTTATTATTATTCTGCAGGTTATACTCCCAATGTGGTTGATTTTGACGCTGCGTTTGAATGGTTTCGTGATACCAGTCCCGAGGTTGTAGAATGGATTGATGGTATATCCCTAAGGAAAAGTGGACACGTGCATATGATGTAGAGGGGAGAAGATATGACCACATGACAACAAACTTGTCAGAATCAGTCAATAGGGTGTTCAAGGGAGCAAGGAACATGCCTATCACCGCTCTTGTGAAGCACACGTATACCCGTTTGGTTCAGTATTTTGTATGTAGAGGACAGACGGCCATTTGAAAGCTTCAACATTCATAGCGACATTGTAAAAATGTGGTTGACGCCATGAGGCATAACCAGACCGTTGCTACAGGCCACCATGTAGGCACATATAATCTTGAGCAAACGGTATTTCAGGTGGAAGAGGGTTGGGATAGGATATATTCTGTCAACCTTGCTGAGCGTTATTGTCAGTGTGGCAAGTTTAAGGCATTCAAATACCCATGTAGTCACGTTGCAGCTGCTGCTTTACATGTTCGTCAAAATCCTTATCAGTTTGTGGATGATGTCTTCCTGGTAAACAACTTGGTTCAGGCTTATTCATTGCCATGGTAGCCAATCGGTAATGAACGTGCTATTCCACCAACTGAAGATCCAGTTGTCATACCTAACGGGGAGATGTTGCGTGCAAAGGGTCGTCCAAGGTCCACTAGACTACGTAACGAGATGGACGAAGTGGAAACAATTCCAAGACGCGTGAGATGCGGAATTTGCAAGCAGGTTGGACATAATCGGAGGAATTGTCCTACTCGTGGTGGTGCTTCATGAATTTGAATTATGTGTTTTTAATTAATGTGATGCTAATGTATTTTATTTAGAAAGACATGTGTAACCCTTTTATTTTGTTATGAGACATGATATTACCTAAAACCTAATTTTATACCATTTCTGTTTCCCTACTTGTAGACCGAAAGACTATACCATAAATAGTAACCTTCATTTAATAAGTCAAGCTTTGATCGCTAATGAACAATATAAAAAACAGGTGTCCGGTCCACGAACATGCCATGACTAAACACGCCTGATAATTTTCTGATACCTAGGATAGTCTAGATTAAGCTCTTTTTAACCTAACTTCCATAATTCATAGAAATTCTATCTTGGGGTTCTCTGCCCTCCACATTGCTAATAATTTGTTGTCTAAAAGTATCTTATCCTATGCTCAAGTTCCAAAATAAAATTTGCTTCAATTATCTCTTAAGTCATTTATGACTACTAGCTTATGTGCTTTGTTCTTATTGGTTAGTCAATAGCATGGCTTGTACCACACACTTCTCCTTCTCCATATAATTGCACAGATGCATAGCCTTTGGAGAAGTTCAATTTGTTTTCTTCCTCCAAGCATTTATGAAAGATTCTTATCCTATCTTGCATTTATGAAAGATTCCCTTTGTCTCCTTTTATTCTTCTTATCTTATCTTATCTTTGGCATTTATGGCTTTGTCTCTAATTATTTTTCTAGCTTTCCACTTGCTTGGTTCTCATTGGCTAATCTCTTCCTTCACTTGCTCAATTTCACGTGGACTTCATTGCATTGGCTACCAAGATTCTTTCTCTTTTTTTTTTCCATATACTAGCAAAATTCTAATTTCTTATTGGTCCATATTGCCTTTAAAAATTACTAATCCAACTTACTAAATTAGTCTATTTATCCCCTAATTAAGAGAAAACTCCATAGATTATATTTACACTTTTCTTATAATTTTCTGATACCTGAGGTTGTCTAGATTGAGCTCTTTTCAAGATATTTTCCAAAATTCCTAAAATCACAGATTATGATTTTCTACCACCAACCATGTTGATAATTTGTTGTCTAAGAGTATTTTATCCCATCCTCAGGTTCCCACAAATTTCTAAGGTCATCTGGTCCTTGTTTGACCTAAAGGGGTATTTTGGTAATTTTACCCCTCACCCTAGGGGTAAAATCGTCATTTCTGAAAATGTTCAGGGAAACTCTGTAA
>PYAF01003167.1:127539-160173 GCA_007407185.1 Glycine tomentella | reverse complement strand
ATTCTTATCCTATCTTGCATTTATGAAAGATTCCCTTTGTCTCCTTTTATTCTTCTTATCTTATCTTATCTTTGGCATTTATGGCTTTGTCTCCAATTATTTTTCTAGCTTTCCACTTGCTTGGTTCTCATTGGCTAATCCCTTCCTTCACTTGCTCAATTTCACGTGGACTTCATTGCATTGGCTACCAAGATTCTTTTTTTTTTTTTCCATATACTAGCAAAATTCTAATTTCTTATTGGTCCATATTGCCTTTAAAAATTACTAATCCAACTAAATTAGTCTATTTATCCCCTAATTAAGAGAAAACTCCATAGATTATATTTACACTTTTCTTATAATTTTCTGATACCTGAGGTTGTCTAGATTGAGCTCTTTTCAAGATATTTTCCAAAATTCCTAAAATCACAGATTATGATTTTCTACCACCAACCATGTTGATAATTTGTTGTCTAAGAGTATTTTATCCCATCCTCAGGTTCCCACAAATTTCTAAGGTCATCTGGTCCTTGTTTGACCTAAAGGGGTATTTTGGTAATTTTACCCCTCACCCTAGGGGTAAAATCGTTATTTCTGAAAATGTTCAGGGAAACTCTGTAAGTATCACCCTAAGGGTATTCTGATCATTTTTCAAACATCCAAGAGTATTTGTAAAATTTCCTCCTTAAATATCTTGCTAAAATACCTAGGGGCAATTTGGTCATTTAAAAATATCCAGGGACATTTTTGTCATTTTTTCTTAAATTTCCGTACTGCCTCTAATTAAAATTTTACTCTAGTAATTGACTGTGATTCCCAAAATTTTGGGGTGTTACAGGGCGTGAGTTAACACCCCGCAATAAGGCGTGAATTAACACGCCTAAAATAGGACATGACTTAACACGCCTTGAAACGGAGTGTTATGTCACGCCGAAATACGGCGTGACTTAACACCCCTAAACTGGGCATGACTTAACACGCCCAACAAATAGGACGTGACTT
This sequence comes from Glycine tomentella, assembly GCA_007407185.1. Taxonomy (NCBI): domain Eukaryota; kingdom Viridiplantae; phylum Streptophyta; class Magnoliopsida; order Fabales; family Fabaceae; genus Glycine; species Glycine tomentella. Next base: position 159,192 of record PYAF01003167.1, on the reverse strand, counting down.
AACACGCCTTGAAACGCCGAAATAGGCCGTCAGTGACCTCTATTTAAGGCAAACACTCCCACTCGCAGACTACATGCCTCCGGATTCAAAATTGAATCTGAATAGTATGGCTTTCTTAGGAGAAACCAGCAGTCAGAATATTTGTAATTCAAAATTAGCATTCATTTATCCGAATGGATTAGTGAAACACAACGAAACAGGCATTTCTTTTGAATGCCCATCTCCAAAATCAATGCGAGTGCCTAATGGCTGTTCTTTGCAAACACTCAAGAGCAGGATGCACGAACCCTGGAACTTCATTCTGACCAGTGTGTTGACGAAATCTATTACCGACAACCATCCATACATGCAGGTCAGAAATTTTTCTTTCATTCTTTAAAACTCACTACTGATGACGATGTTTGCACAATGTTAACATGCAACAACCAGATGTCAATTGCTGGCCCCATAGAAATATTATGCACCATCAACAGAACACCCGACGGTATACTGAACCTACTTCAGTCCACCATCGTCCCTACACACGATGCAATACTATATTACAACGACAAGTGGCACACACCACGACAAGGCAATTTTGTGGGTTATTCGTTCACTGGAACAAACCCAATAAGGTTTGAAATTCCTTCAGGATGCAACATTGAAACACTAAAGGAAGTCATAAAGCAAGTTGCACCTGTTGGGGTTCCCCCTGATGGCATTCAAAACTCACAGTTAGTAAGTAAATTGTTTTTCCGACAGCCCCGCAATGCAAAATACTCAAACCACACAATTGAATATCATATCATAGAGTTGACAAGCGATGAAGACGTGTTTAAGATGTTAGCCGAATCACACTATTGGAAACGTTATGGTCCAATAGAGATTTTAGCGGTTTTTACGAAACCAGTTATCTAAGTAGTGCTTATCAACTTTCATTGCATGCAATTGTTGTTGTAATTTAAAATGTCAATTACGTTATGTCATGTTATGTTATGCAGTAATGTTATTTGCCGATTGGATTGTTGCCTATGATATCAAGTAATGTTTTTCAAAACGTTATTGATTAAACAAATTTAAAAACAAAAGTAAATGAAAACATTAAAAGTAGTACAAACTGAATTAAAAAACCACAAATGGCCTACTCAGGCAGATAGCGGTGGCCACTGATAATGACGGGCCATACGATCAAGTAGCTTTCGTCGACGGGGTAACGGGGAAGGGTCTGGCTCAGTAGGGTCAGGCTGAGGATGCTCTAGCTGGGACGGGTATGTCTGGGAAGGGCCTTCCGCATACGGGTCTACATATGATGCTGAACATGGAGTGCCCTGCTGTGGATATGACAGCTGCGGAGGGTAATCATCTATGGTGGGTAACGGTACACCTAATGGCCAACAACCTTCACCAGAATAATCAAATGTGTCGAGTAGGTCGTCAATGTTGGGACCCTGCCAACGATCATGAGCTGCTGAACCACTTGTCCCAATATCCGCTGATGCCATCACCATTGTTGTAGCCACATATACAGGCTGCGAGTCGGGATGTAGAGGCATGTCACTCTGTGTACTGGTGCCCCCGTACCCCATGTCACCCTGTTGCTGAGACTCATAATATATGGTCTGGTTGCCATATGTCGATCCTACATGTGGAGGCCTAAAATAACCAGAAGTACGAGGCTTGACAGCAACAATGGGCTCTGAAACAGGATGCATTGGTTGCCGTCTACGCTCTAGCCCATGCCCCTCCCGTCTTCTATGGCCAACGGCAACAAACACTTGTGGCTCATCCTGAAGCTGGGTGTCTGGTGCATGTGGCCCTGCCTCCTCCAGGCGACAACTCTCTCTGAATATAGAAAGTATACGTCCAACTTCCTGCTGCGCCCACTCGCGACTATAACTCGGCCACTGATCATGACTAAGGGCGAAGTACAACATCTCCAGCCCATCAATCTATAAATTAAGAAACAAACATTAGTTTCATTCATGTGTTGTATCATAATAAACATAAATAGACAAATGATAAACTGAAACAAAACTTACACCACGACCAGTCTTCGCAGCCATCCTCGATATGTGCCGCTTCCCATTTTCCCTATACCAAACCATGTACTCATGGTTTGGCGACATCAAGCCCTGAACCAGAGGGTGAAGCTCGATGTGTTGGTCCCGAACCTCCCACCGTCTAATAAACGGTCTAAGCTTACGGACCCAATTGTCTTCGCGTTTACCACGCAAAGAAAGGTCATGCACACCCCTAAGCTTCCTTGGCCTACGTGGGATTGGCTAATCCCCCCCCCCCCCCCCCGAATTGGCGCATGCATCTGTCAGGCTGGGAATACTCGACGGTGTGGAAGCAAATAACAGGAGTAGTTGCCATCCACAACAGTCACTGCTGCTCAGAAGCACCAAGAAAGTCGTAATGCATATATGGTCGCCAAACCACCTGCACAGACATAATAATGACACAATCAAATAAAGACATGGACCAAATAATCACAGTAGTTAACACTTACAAATAACTAAACGTACCTCATCCCGACTGAGAGATTCCAATCTCATCCTATACCAAAGAAGCTCATGTACTCGAAACCAGCCTAAAGCATTAAACCTTAATTCAAAATAATTGCCATTAGAATACTATAAGACTGCATTACAGAAATTGTTTAAAAAAAACAAATATCGTCAAACATACCGGTGTCCAAAATACCAATCTGGGTGAGTGGCAAGCGGAATGACTGGAGCAATGGGGGGAACCTGAGCCACGCCCAAGCCTGAAGCAACATGTGACACCCACCAATGTCGCTTTTGTTTGGATCTGTGCACTCGCACATTTGTCTGAACAAATGTGCAAGGACCGCAGATCCCCAGCTATGTGGTCCAATGTCATCGAAGTCCCCAGCAAGCAATGGGACGTAACGGGTCGCGACCATGCTCCCCCCAGATCTGTCGCACAGCAGCCATGATCCAATAAGACGTGCAATGTGGGCCTTAGTAAATCGCGACACATCGACAAAATTGTTATGAACCTCACCCCAATGCGCAAAGTGTCTGTCAAAGAAAGACAGCCACAAATATCCGCCTTTAAGCTCAGTGTCTGCATCAGGTTCATGACCAAATACATCCTCAGTGACGGTCTCCCAATCCGCGACCGTGACCCCTGTGACAACTTTGCCCTCCGTGGGCAACCCCAAAATACCCGCCACGTCTTCCAACCCGTCATTTTGCCCTGCGTCATGTGGAATGTATGGGTCTCTGGTCTCCACCGCTTAACCAGAGCACTAATCAGCGTATGATCAATCTAAAAAAAACAAATCAATTTATATGCATTAATGTTAGAAAATTGTGTTTTACTAAACTACTTTCCAACTTGCATACCTGAATATGTCGCATGTGTGCAACATGTAGAAAGCCGACACGTCCTAACATATCACTGACAATGTCAAGTATATCGTCATACTGTGGCCCCCCCGTCGCTTTACCGCTTCGAGTCTTCAACAGGCAAGCTCTATCCTCGTTCCACACAGCTTGTGAAACATGGGTCCGCTGAGTCCGCCTACGCAGAACACCCTACTTATACGGTGTAGGGATGACATGTGTCGTCGGATCCATGGGCTCACCCTCATGATCGGATCCAGAGCGCGAAGAATCACTCGAAGATGAGTCAGCCATGTAACAACTATCTTAATATAAATAAATAAAAAGTAAAGTTAAACTTAATTTTTACTTCAGTTGATAATACATTACAAATAATTAGCATATAAAATTAATAAAAACTAATGTACATAACTATCAAATATTTTATTTTTCTCTCTAGATCTTTTCCATAAGACAAATGTACAAAAAATTAAAAATCTTCTATACTATTCCCTCCAACAAACAGGAATTTATGAAACACAAATAATGGAAGGGAGACAAGACCCTCTTTGCAAAAGTGTCGTTCAGACAGCTCAAATTTTAAATCTGATTTATGAGATGCAACATCAGCCCTCTGATATTCATAGTACACTTCTATTAATACTAAAACATTCCAAAAGTAAGAACCTTGACGTACATTGTTTCCACTTGTGCCAAGTCCATCATCATATACATAGAGAAGAAGCAAAACAGAACAAGAAATAAAACGTGTGATCATGTCTTTCTCCCATTCACCTTCTTCATCAGCTCATGCTCATAGTCCTCAGAGTAACCCTTTAATCCCCGCAAACTGCTCTCAACAACTTGGCAAGCGAATACAGCAAAGCACTTGTTACAACTGTGATAAGTGAGGACATTAGTCTTATTGCTGTCCTTCCAAAGCCCCCAAAACCAAACCTTTCTCACCTACAAAAGATTCCACTATTCCTTTCAACACGAACATACAATGTCCTTGTGGCTATGGCTCTTGCAGAATCAAATCACACTACCCCTTAGCCCTAAACCGCTAAACCGAACCCCCTAAACCATAAACTATTAACCTAATCCAACTGTTTATCATTAACCAACAGCCCTAAACATCTAAACTGAACCCCCTAAACCCCAATCGGTAATTATACTAATCCAAAAGTTAATCAATAACCCAAAACCCTAAACACATAAACCTTATCCCACTAAACCCTAAACCGTTAACCTAATTCAACAATTAATCATTAACATAAAGCCTTAAACCCACTAACCGAACCACTAAACCCTAAACCATTAACCTAATCCAACAGTTAATGATTAACCCAACGCCTTAAACCCTTAACCCAATCACTAAACCCTAAACCGTTAACCTAATTCAACAATTAATCATTAAACCAAAGCCTTAAACCCACTAACCGAATCACTAAACCATAAACCATTAACCTAATCCAACAATTAATCATTAACCCAATGCCTTAAACCCCTTAACCCAACCACTAAACCCTAAACCGTTAACCTAATCCTACAGTTAATCATTAACCTAAAGCCTTAAACCCTGTAACCCAACCACTAAACCCTAAACCATTAACCTAATCCTACAGTTAATCATTATCCCATAACCCTAAACCCATAAACCCTAAACCGTTACCCAAACCCGCTAACCATTAACCCTAAACCCCTAAACCAAATCCCCTAACCGTAAACCATTAACCTAGCCAACATCAACCCTAAACCCTAAACCCTAAGCCATACACCATACTCCTTAACGCATAAACACAAACACAATAAACCCTAAACCCTAAAGCCTAAACCATAACCCGTAACCCATAAACCGTTAGTCCTAAACCCTTAACCCTAAACTTAACAATCATGAAAACCAAAACCTAACCATCATCTATAAACATATAATCTAAATTCCTAACACTAACATTAACGAATCTAATAATTTTTTTTCATAATATCTACGAACTTAACAATTTTCTACTGACCTAACATGTACGTCATTAACTAACATGTGCACCCTAGTAATTTTCTAAGAATATATAATGTACCACGCTAACAATTCAATAATAAAAAATAATCAATTATAAAATGCACTTACTTGTTGACAGGGCTTCGCCGCAAAAACAATATACCCAAACTCCTTAGCGCACCAAGCTACACTTTTTCACCCAAGGTTGAAAAGCTACAAATGAGGTAAAAGTAAATTTTGGCCGTTTATATACATGCAAGGGACTGCAACACGCCTAAATTGGGTGTGTTTAAACACGCCTATGTTAGGTGTGTTTACAGCCCCATTTTTCTAAATTGTTTTCAAACTGCTTCATTTTCTTAAATTTTTATTTTTTTTTGTATTATTTATTTAATTTTGTCCAGGTTTACATTATGTATATATATTCTTTTGGCATGGGTTTTGGTTGTTGTCCCCCGCTTTCCGATTTTTTAATCTTTTTGGGCAATAATATAATTTTCAGGTGTGCTAACGATGGTTGAGATAAGAGGTGCCTTAGTAGTTGGAATGCTCTATCTCTTTGTCATTCCTCATCTCACGTTTTCAAAAAAAAAAAAAAAAAAACCTAGCTGGATACCCGTGCTATTACATGGGTTATGTAACACCTCGTATGCATCCGGTTTATTAACAATTGCTTAATCAGATTAACGCCGTAAATAATTTAAAAACCAATTAGGCAAAAACAATGGAAGCGTTTTCCTTTCAAAACCATATTTCTTGATTCAGTATGTATGGTGAAAGATAGGGCCTTGAAGCCCGAATGCATGTGAGAAGAAAAACAAAAAAATTTCAAAGCGGAAACACACATACCATTCAAAAATCATTCTTTAGGACATAGATGTTACCTTGTTTATATTCGAAATTGATGATCAAGAATAGGCTTGAAGATACAAGCCCTCTAATGTTGATCCACACCACTTCTTTCAATACTCAAGAACACTTATTGAATGCCACCAACAAACACCAAAGGAGGCAAGCTAGGCGCACCAATGGATAGGAAGAAGGTTAGGTTTTAAAGTGTTTTACTTATCTAAGAGACTCACCAATAGATGATATTGGTGGCTGAATTTTCAGCCAAAACTCACACAAAGGGGCACATGAAAAGGAGGAAGATAGATGGGGTTTTTCTCAAAAACCATTATTTTAGAACTGTGATCACAAGAGTGTATTTATAGAAGAGTTTTAGGTCAGATTTTAAACCATAAAATTCTGATCATTAAGCATCTCACACGTGAAGAAAAGATAGAGTTGTTGTATTTCAAAAATTGCCAACAACCTCCTATCTTATCTTCTAAAGACCAAGTCAATTACTTGGAATTTATTTTGCCAAATAATAATCAAATATCCAGCCGTGTGATAAGCCTCTAATCAGCCCTCAAACTTCTTCCTAAAATCTAGGATATGATCGTGATAAGATGCTAGTTGAATTCAAATTCAAATCTAATAATGTCTTGGACTATCCAAGCCCATTAACTCCATTCATGCACCCTTTTCTCTTTAAGATAAGTTTCTAAACTCTTTCTTCGGCCAACAACCATTATTAGGCCCAAAACCTTTAATGCTATAATGTCATGACTATAAAGTGTTAGTATGTGACCCATTAGGCCCAACATAGCTACTGACATAAATGAGTTTGGGCCCAACAAGGCCTCTACCATTTAATGACAACACAGAGCACTAGCAATGCTTTGTTGCCCTAGAACTATTTAGGTAACTGACAAGATCATCCTATTAAATCTATTTGGTTTTCGTATGTATTTCCTTTCGTCTCGGTTACCTTCCCATAAAACCTAGGGTAAGGAAACGTATCAGCCCTTGTGGTGTAGGGTAAGCTTTAATATGAAATAGGGAGTCTCCAATTTTACTTACTCTAAAGGCAAATCATCTCATGATTTTTTTTACTATGCATAGATTCCCGAGTCCTGTAAATGTCATCCCGATTTCTCCTGTTTACAGATAACCTAATCTCTCACAGAGATTTGACAAATTCCTTCAGCTAGTCACGCTAGACTCGTGTTCTTCCAGGACATGCCCAAAGGTATACCTATGTGTCTCCATGTTTCAGGCAGACGAGGTATACAATCAAAGCATATCTTCTAGAACACAGTCTAGGTGAAAACTTCTGGTCTAAGGAAAGACACACCCAAATAATAAGAGAATTCTCTAATGATACTATCTGTGAGATTTTCTCATAGAGTCTCTTTGTGGGTCTGTTAAGTGCAAGCTATGCCCTTATAGGTACACCCACGACTTTAGCTAAGACATCTCCATGTCTGTAGCTCATGAGGTCTTTACCTTGTATCTGCATACAAGTAGATAAGCTGTGCTAGTCTTACCCGAAACCACTGATCCCCATTCTCAGTGTCTCTAGACTAGGAACTTAAATTTCGGAGTAGACATATGGTATCCATGAATCCTGATGATTGTGATCCCATCACTGATATTCAAGAGATACCTATTCTATTCCAAGGGTTTTATCCAGTTACTCACATATTAATAATAATATCGAGACAAAATATGAAACAAGATAAAGAGCGCTTATAATTTATTCATGACAATATGAAAAGTACATGTACGTCCGTATCTAATGAAAAGATTGTCTCTAGGACATCCATATACTAACATATGGTACGTACTTCAGTTAAATATACAAGTTCCAATATACTAAATAGCCGGCCTCATAGATCCAAAAACATAAAGAACGACAGATACATCAACAATATATATACAGATATATCAGGAGAATAAACCACGGGTGTATACATATACACATCATCTCAACCACCACTGTGGCGATACAAAAGAATAGGCATCCATTGCCATGATCTCACAGATCACATCCTCCGAGAGGGCATACAAAATCAGCAGTGTTTATACATCATCAACATAAACATAAACATCACATGTGTACACACACATCTTCCCTGAACCAGGGGTACAGAATACATCAACATAACAAATGAGCCACTATGCTCTCAAAATGTTGTCAAGCAGCTACATAGAAACTGTCTCTACTGGGGCCTCCTGCCCTGAGACCTATCATCTTTGTCACATGCATCACCTGTAAACACATAATCCCCACACGGGATGAGATACACATCTCAGTAAGCTCAGGGCTCTTGGAGGCTTCTCCTCCCCCCTGGCTCACTTCCATGATACACCACGTCAAAGGCATCACAATCAATTGGCCACCTGGCCCTCACAATAATAAATAACCACCATCTATCTTTAATGTATATTCGCGATACTATGTCCGCCACAAGATGCATCATCATCAGCATCTGGGACTCTCAGTCCCTAGTGTGAGACTGAAACTCACACCCGTGCCATCCCATCGGGAGCTACCCCTTTACACATGGATGCACGTATATGGCACCTCCGAGAATAGGGTTCAACCGCGACGAGACCACCTATCTCTTGGTCTTAAGGGATCATCATCACCCTTTACATGAGCAAACCAAACTAGGAGTTGCACTCTACTCCTAGGGAGGTCCATATCTATCTAACTAGCCAGAAGATCTATTCAACAAGTAACCATACACGCAAAGCATAGAATCATGCATACATATTATCATGAGGAAACTGTAACAACCAATTCAATGCACATGCATCATGTATGCAACCATCACTCCCTCAAAGTATGATGGAACACAGGCAGCGGGAAACATTCCCCAAGAGCAAAGAACTTACCTGGCAAAGCCGCGCTCTGCAGTTCAACCTAGAACGGTGGTCTACGCCACTAACACCCTCGGTGTCATGCCCTATACAAAGGCACACAGGCACAATCAATAATCAACCCCACCTTACAAGGCATTAAGTACATAACAACGGTTCTCAACTGTTAAAATGAAAGGAAACATCATTCCTTTCCATTTAAACCTCTTTGTCCTCTATCTTAAGGTTATCAGAACTAACCAATTCAATAGATAACTCACAGACCCTCAGCAGAATCTATCTCGGCCTAATCAAGGCACTAGAGTCTCTTAAAGACTCTACATCAATCAAATTCAGAGAGTTCAACATAACTCAGGCCCAAAACTCAAGGATTAGCAATATGGCTAAAACGGTTACTTCAACACAATTCACCATTTATGTAGCCTCCTGAGCACATATTATACAAGCATTAAGGCTCATGCATGTCCTACAATCACCAATCTAACCAACATTCTTCCTACACATGCATTTCTCAGAGCCAAAAACCAAGGTCCATGAAATCAATATTTCAAAGCTAATCATTCATCACAACAACCTTCTAAGCATACTTTTTTAAAGGACCCAAGCCTAATTCCAGCTCTAACTCAAATGGGTCACTATTCACCTCAAGAACAAATTAACAAATCAATCGGTAAAACTTGAGTTTCTTACCTCTAAAGCGACAAGGAAGGCTAGTGGACAACCTTTCCAAGCTTGGGTGTCCGTGAATCGCCTCCTTTCCCCGCCAAACTCAAGTTTTGGAAAGTTCCCTAGAGAATGCGATCTCTCCGTTTGAAGGTTTTTAGGGAAAAGTAATGAACGATTCTAGCTCATAGGGTGATTCCCTACAAGTTTCATGTTGAAAGGGAAGTGTTTTGATGAAGTTTGGTGAAAATATGGAGTTTCCCTAGGCTCTAATGGCAGAAAAGGGTCAGAGGAAGAAGAAAGGAAGAGTTTTGGCCCAAAAATCGCATGAAATGACCTTATATAGTGGTCCAGCCTGAGTCCTCGCACTGATCGCGCCACTTTGGCACTACTCGCGCTAACTTGTAGTATATCTAGCGTTAACCGCGCCACTCTGGCGCTACTGGCGCTAACTTGCAGTACCTGTGACGCTACTCGCGCTAATCTGGCGCTACTAGCGCCAACTTGCAGAACCTGTGGCACTACTGGCTCCAGATTTTAGTCGTCGCTAAATCCGTTGCTAATTCTGTCGCTAACGCTTTTTGCAACAGAATTTTGAAATTTAAACTTTTCTTTCTTTCTTTTCTTTTATTTATTTAGCCTTGGTTATTATAGGTTACATTGATTTTTATTCATTTTTTAAAATCACTTGTGTATATTATTGAATTCACATCCCTAGTTTTAATTATAACAAATTATTAACAATGCAAATTATAAAATTGATAGATTTTATGTGATGACTAACATTTTTTTAAGTGTTTCAGTGCTAAACTTATTAAGAAGCAAATATGTTCATTGATTTAGGGGTGCTAAGAGTGATGCTCAAAAAAGTTGTCTTAGATCATCTGTTAAAGTTGAGAACTCAAAAGATTCCTTAAAGCCCATCTACATGACGAAGAATGATTCCCTCTAAGTACTTGTTTATGGCAATGGACAAGACAACAAGGCCTTAAATAGAAGATTCATCAAAGGCTACAAACAGAGCATCTAACATAAGAATGAAGCTATTTCAGAGTCTACATCATAATGATGAAGAACTTCAAAATGTAGTTCAGAATGCACCTCAAAAGACTACATCTCACTTTCCATATGTTGTCACACTCACTGAGGGTACATCAGAAAGTGAATGCTAACTGCATGAAAAGATGCAATGAAGTTGAAAGTTAAAGTCGTCCATGAGAAGAATTGATATATATCATCAAAATGGAAGATTGGATACATTAAATAGTCTAACCTTGGGCAGAACACTAACACACCAACAATTGTTGCTTCACTTTAACCTTAAGAAGCAATTTACTTAAGAATGCTTTGAGCTGTGAATATGTGTTAAGATTGATGAAGTTATCCTACTTCGAAAAGACATAACAGTTGAACTTCATCTAAAGGATATAGTTCAAGTATAGATCCTTTCTCAACTAACGTCATAATTATCATTCTAATGTTACTTCAGAATGCTCATCAGAAAGGTTCTTGAGAGTGACCACCTTAGGATGACCCCATTAGTTCTCACTTCATGACAATTGCCATTTCTATCTATTTCCTCCAGAAGCTTGTCAATTGAGTGGACCCCTCTTCAACGATCTTCTTTGGGGCTTTATGAGGTCATCATGGAGCATGATGAAGATAAGTTGAAGCCTTCTTGACGAGAGAAACTCGAGCCAAGTTCTGTGTGAGAAATTTGTCATTGTTGCTTCAACCTTCTCATTAGAGAGTGATCTACTTTTGTAAAAAGCTTGTAATATGTAATAAATCTAAGATAGAAGGGAAAGATTGTAATTTACTAAGTGGAAACCCGCTTGTGAGATGAGATCTATATACATGTAGTCAAAAACACAAAAACTCTTGCGTTGTTGAAAGTCTAGCAGTGGCTGGCAAAGATTATAACCAAAGGTGTTACTAGTCTAGTTGTGGCTAGGAGTGAAGTCCAATGGGAGTGCTAACAGGTTGTTGAAAATCAATGGTTTGTTGGTCTAGTAGTGACTGTTATGTTAGTAAAATCTCATTAATATGCATCTAGCATATAATGCTTCCAACCTAAAAGAAGCAAGGAATTAGTCACAAAAGAGCAATAATTGTCTACATTTGCTGGAAGTATTGAGTATTCCTTGTCAATCATACTCTCACTCATTTTATACATTTTTATAGCAGAAAACCAAGGAAAAAAGTGAAGAGAGTAAGATCAAGAAAAGAAAAGCAAAGGTTCCTGCGCCATCAGCACGAGAACTGGCGCCGTCCACGCCAAGGAAAAGAATTGCAATGTAAGACTCTCTGCCAAGCCACACCATTAGCGCGAGAACTGGCGCCATTCGCGCCAAGGAAAAGAATTGTATTGTGTAACTTTCTGCCAACCCGCGCGATTAGCAAGGTAGCTGGCGCGAGTAGCGCCAAGTCTATTCAGTAACCCGCGCGATTGGCGTGGGAGATGCGGCGAGTAGCGCGGGCGATGCGGGTTTTTGCTGTTATATTTCACAGTGCACGATTTTGAGGGCATTTTGGGAGATTCACTCCTTGCATATAAATAGAAGGTCACGAAATTAATAAGGACGGCTGCATACTTCCAAATATCAGAACAAAGAGAAGAGAGTGCTTTGCTAGGTTAAGGAGATTGAAGACCAAGATTAAATAGATTCTTCTTTCTTCTTTCTCTTTATTGTTCTTCAACATAGTATGCTTTGTTTTGTGCTTTTGAAGCCAGACATGAATAGGTCTGGCTACTCCTTTATTGTAGTTAGGATTACAAACCTAATGTGAACCCTTTTTTGTTGGATTGGTTTCTATTGTTCTTTTATGCCAAGTTATTTTACTTTACCTTGTTTTGAATGGTATGTATATCTTTATTAGACTTGATCACTCTGATAATGTGCTGAGGGTTAGGGTTCACAATAGGAATATTGGGGTTCTAATTTCTGACTGTGGTAAAGTAACAATCTTTACATTATCTGGGAATAGATATGTATGATTGCAGATAATTTAGTGTATCAAACTTAATGCTTAATCTAAGAGAGATTACTAAGGAATTAGGATCTTTTTGTGGGTTAAAGGGTTAAAGTCACTAAGGAATTAGGATTTAACTACTTCTCATTAGAAGATGCATTATCTGAATAACTAGAATAATCGACTATAGTAATCAATCCAAGTTAAGAAGGTGGGGATCAAAAGGTGAGTGTGACCTGGCTACAATTCCTTCTCATATTTTCCTAAAACCACTACTCTTGTTCTTGAATTTCTATCAATTCTTGAATCTTGTCTTTTACTTTTCCTTACCTCAAAATACAATACACACTTTCATCCAAACATTTAGTAATCCAGCTTAGAGATAATGGTTGTGATAACTTTGGTGCATCAATCCTTGTGGGACGATATTCTACTTATCATTTTATTACTTGGAACGATCGGTACACTTGCCGAGATTGCAACACTCATCTTGAAGAGTGAGGATAGGATGTAACCTAAGGTTAGGTGAACCAGTATAAAAATCTTTATGCATCTTCTTCATGCTCTCTATCTATTTTACTGCACTAATTTTATTGTTGATCTCTTTACTGGTTTTTGATAATCATAAAGACATAAAACCTTTTATAAACAACCCTTAAAATTGAACCTTTTCAACAAAGTCTTTTGCAACCATACAACTCTTTGAAACAAAGCTCTGAACTATAAAAATCTATTTTCCAAAACAACTTGCATTTTTTTGAGCTTAGAAGAGTTCTTCATTTTGAACTATCTTATTTTGACTTATATCAGAAACTTATTTATATTCAAAAAGGATTTAAAATTTTGTGAAAACATAATTCAACCCTCTTTCTTTTGGTATTTTTGCCACTTCCTATATATTAATAAGTTAATATATATATATATATATATATATATATATATATATATATGCACACCCATAAGTTCATATATACAAATCTTTAATACAAAGTTTGGGAGTTTTTTACAAAAATAGGTTAAAAAAAATTATTTACATAAAAAGTGTAGTTTGAAAACTATTTATGGGACATGGTATTTTGACTTTTTGCATCGATTATAACTACAACCGATGTAAAATTTCAATTTTTACATCGGTTATAATTACAACTATTTGATGGAAAAAGTCAAAATACCCATGTCCTATAAATAGTTTTCAAACTACACATTTTATGTAAATATTTTTTTTTCCTATTTCTGTAAAAGAAGTCAAAGTTTGGTTACAATTAAAGCTTTTTCCCCTTTTTCAAGAATGTGTTACATGAGAAATTCCTATTTATTTTGTATTTGAAGTGAGAAAAATAAAACAAGAAGGAGGGTTGAATTGTATTTTCACAAATTTAGAATCTTTTTTGTAAAATCTAATTGATCTAAGTTAGTTCAGAAATTATAAGTTCAGAATGAAGAACTCGTCTAAGCTCAAAACGAAAACACAATAGTTTCTGGAAAAATTATTTTATTACTCTTGTTTAATGACAAGGTTCCTTTTAAAACAGTGTTATAAAGATTTGTTCTTCAAAAGTTAGTTATGAGATGTAGATGCAACATAAAAGCCAGTAAAGAGGAAATAGGGAGAAAAATATGCACAAAGGATTTTCATATTGGTTCATCACTGAAAGATAGGCCCATGAAGCCCGAAGGCATGTGAGAAAAACAAATTTTTTAAGCGGAAACACACATACCACACAAGAATCATTCTTTAGGACATAGATGTTACCTTGTTTATATTCGTAACTTGATGATCAAGGATAGGCTTGAAGATACAAGCCCTCTAATGTTGATCCACACCACTTCTTGTCAAGACTCAAGAACACTTCTTGAAGACCACCAACAAACACCAAAGGAGGCAGGCTAGGCACATCAATGGAGAGGAAGAAGGTTAGGTTTTAAATCATTTTTACTTATCTAAGAGGCTCACCAATAGATGATATTGGTGGCTGAATTTTTAGCCAAAACTCACACAAAGGGGCACATGAAAATAGAGGAAAGTAGATAGGGTTTTTCCTCTAAAACTATTATAGAACTATGATCACAATAGCACACTTTATAGAAGAGTTTGAGTCAGATTTTTTAACCAAAAATTCTGATCATGAAGCATCCCATACATGAAGAAAAGATAGAGTTGTTGCATTTCAAAAATTGCCAACAACCTCCTATCTTATCCTCCTAAGACCAAGTCAATTACTTGGGATTTATTTTTGCCAAATGATAATCATATATCAGTCGTATGTAAGCCCATAATCAGCCCTCAAACTTCTTCCTAAAATCTAGGACATGATCATGATAAGATGCTAGTTGAATTCAAATTCAAATCTAGCTCTTATCTTCTCCTTTTGATATAAAACTAACTACTGTAGTTAATTCATATTTAAATTCAAAATTTAAATTATCAAATTTAAATATTAGATAATTAATTTAACTATTTAAATTAATTAATGTCTTGGACTATCCAAGCCTATTAACTCCATTCATGAGCCCCTATCTCTTTAAGATAAGTATCCAAACTCTTTCTTGAACCAACAACCATTATTAGGCCCAAAACCTTTAATGCTATAATGTCATGACAATAAAGTGTTAGTGTGTGACCCATTAGGTTCAACATAGCTACTGACATAAATGAGTTTGGGCCCAACAAGGCCACTACTCATTTAATGACAACACAGAGCACTAGCAATGCTTTGTTGCCCCAGAACTAGTTAGCTAAATGACAAGATCATCCTATTAAATCTATTTGGTTTTCGTATGTATTTCCTTTCGTCTCGGTTACCTTCCCATAAAACCTAGGGTAAGGAAACGTATCAGCCCTCGCGGTCTAGGTAAGCTTTAATATGAAATAGGGAGTCTCCAATTTTACTGACTCTAAAGGCAAATCATCTCATGATTTCTTTTACTATGCATAGATTCCCGAGTCCCGTAAATGTCATCCCGATTTCTCCGGTTTACAGATAACCTAATCTCTCACAGAGATTTGACGAATTCCTTCAGCTAGTCACGCTAGACTCGTGTTCTTTCAGGACATGCCCAAAGGTATACCTATGTGTCTCCATGTTTCAGGCAGACGAGGTATACAATCAAAGCATGTCTTCTAGAACACAGTCTAGGTGAAAACTTCTGGTCTAAGGAAAGACACACCCAAATAATAAGAGAATCCTCTAATGATACTATCTGTGAGATTTCTTCATAGAGTCTCTTTGTGGGTCTGTTAAGTGCAAGCTATACCCTTATAGGTCCACCCACGACTTTAGCTAAGACATCTCCATGTCTGTAGCTCATATGGTCTTTACCTTGTATCTGCATACAAGTAGATAAGCCGTGCTAGTCTTACCCGAAACCACTAATCCCCATTCTCAGTGTCTCTAGACTAGGAACTTAAAATTTGGGAGTAGACATCTGGTATCCTTGAATCTTCATGATCGTGATCCCATCACTGATACTCAAGAGATACCTATTCTATTCCAAGGATTTTATCCAGTTACTCATATATTAATAATGATATCGAGACAGAATATGAAACTAGATAAAGAGCGCTTATAATTCATTCATGACAATATGAAAAGTACATATACGTCCTAATCTAATGAAAAGATTGTCTCTAGGACATCCATATACTAACAATCACAACCTTTGAATTATTTTATTACTCTTGTGTAATGACAAGGTTCCTTTTAAAACAGTGTTGTAAAGATTTGTTCTTCAAAAGTTAGTTATGAGATGTGGATGCAACATAAAAACCAGTAAAGAGGAAATAGGGAGAAAAATGTGCCCAAAGGATTTTCATACTGGTTCATCACAACCTTTGGCTACGTCCAGTTCTCATCCTTCACGATAAGATTTTCCATTAACACAACTAGTCACCTACTGAACAAGTCAACTACTGGATTTTCACAACCTGTCAGCAACCCATTGGACTTCCAACCCTAGCCAACTGCTAGACCATCAACGCACTGGGTTTTCATATTGCTAGGCAACTACTGGACTTTACAACAGATTTATATGAATCACTACACAAGCCAGGTTCTCTTTTTACAAGGGATTTCCTCTAAGGAAATATATAAATCTCACTTTTATCTATTACGGATTACAACTCAATCAAATATGCAGAAGTGGGTATCTCTCTCACTAAAAGGTGTTGAAGCAGAGGAAATAAATTTCTCTCATAGATATGACACTCAAGTTTCTCTCATTAGATAGCTTCAACAGTCTTCAAAAGCTCCCTTAAAGACTTTGTAAACACCCCAAGATAGCGATTGGAGTTGGGGCCTTCAGCACTGTCACTTCTAGGCCTTTAGAGCTCCTACACCTTGACTTATTTGAACGAACCAGAACTGCATCCCTCTCTGGACGCAGATATGGTTTGGTCATATTGGATAATTACATCAGAACATGGGTCAAGTTCCTAACTCACAAGGATGAGTCTTTTGATACCTTTTATAAATTATGTAAAAATATTCAAAACAAAAAAGGCATTTGTATCTTCTCAATCAGAAGTGATCAAGGGGGAGAGTTTGAAAATGATCTTTTTGAAAAATTATGTGAAGAGAATGGTATTTACCATAATTTTTTCACTCCAAGAACAATGCTTAACGACTCAACTCTCAAACACTTTTGGGTTAAGTAGTAAACATTGCTTGCTATTTACATAACAAAATTTACATAAGGCCTATCTTGAAAAAGATCCCTACGAATTGTGGAAGGGACTAAAGCCCAGCATCTCTTACTTCCACCCATTTGGATGTCAATGTTTCATCTTAAACACCAAGGATAACCTTGGAAAGTTTGACTTCAAATATGATTATGGAATCTTACTTGGATACTCTAAATCATCCAAGGCATATAGAGTGTATAACTCTATAACCTTGATGGTAGAAGAGGACATTCATGTAAGATTTAATGACAATAAGTCTAACATTACAATGTCAAAGCTGGATGAGTCCTTTGTAGAGATGAAAATAAAAAATATCTTCAAGTCTGTTGTTTTGTCCAGTCAAGATAAACATGCATCCAACTCACTAGTGGATGATCAACCTGTAGAAGTCAGAGAATCAACTAGACGCTTGTTGAGTAAACATCATCTAGAGTCTCAAATCATTGGTAATCCTAAGGACAAAGTTCAAACAAGGAACTCTCTGAAGCATACAATGCTACTATTAGAGATCGAGCCAAAACACCTAACTGATGTTATGTATGATGAATACTAGGTCAAAGCAATGCAAGAAGAGCTGGATCAGTTTCAGAAGAATGATGTCTAGAAGCTTATAGAACTCCCCAAAGGAAAATATGTTATTAGAGAAAAATGGGTATTCAGAAACAAGTTGGACGAAATAGGTAAAGTTGTAAGGAACAAGGCTAGGCTTGTGACCAAAGGTTATTCACAACAAGAGGGTATAGACTATACTGAAACTTTTGCTCCTGTTACTTTCCTTTGATGCCCATCATGGTATGGTGTTGTATCAAATGGATATAAAAAGTGTGTTCCTCAATGGTATTATTAAGGAAGAAGTCTATGTGGAACAACCCCCTGGATTTGAGAGTTCTATCTATCCTTATCATGTTTTAAAACTTAATAAAGCCTTGTATGGATTAAAGCAAGCAACTCGAGCTTGGTATTAAAAGTTAGGTTCTTTTTTAACTGAAAATGGATTTAATAGAGGGAAGGTGGATACTACTCTACTTCTCAAAGATTACGGAACTCAATTCCTAATTGTCCAAATATATGTAGACGATATCATATTCAGTTCTACTAATGACTCTCTATGCAAGGATTTTTCCAAGCTTATGCAAGCTTAGTTCGAGATGAGTATGATGGGGGAATTTAAGTTCTTCCTTGGACTTCAAATCAAGCAAGTAGACGAAGGCATGTACATACATTAAATCAAGTACGTGAAGGAACTCCTGAAGAAGTTTACGATGGATGATGCAAAGCATATGAAAACTCCTATGCATCCAACCACTATACTTGGACTGGACAATGAATCAAAGAAGGTGTGGATGAAAATACATAAGGAGGAATGATATGATCTCTTCTATATCTCACTGCATCCACACCTGGCATTATGATCAGTGTATGTCTCTGTGCTAGATTCCAAAAGGAAACAAAGGAAGTTCATCTATTTGCCGTTAAACGCATATTTAGATATTTGATTGGAAGTCCTAACTTTGGTATATACTTTAAAAGAGAAAATGAATATAGGTTGCTTGGTTAATGCGATGCGGATGTCGTCGGAGATAGAGTAGAACGAAAAAAGACCAATGGAGGCTGTCACTTCATTGGTGGATGCTTATTTTCTTGTGTAACACCTTGAAATTTCAATAGATGAAAATATATGTTTGATGTATTTCTTGTGTTATTTGATTATTTTATTATTTTAGATTATTTCAAGTGTTTCTTAAATTATCCTTGCGCAACTACTTGGTGTGGATGTTAGGTTATGTAAATTTTGTTTGATCTATGTTTGAAATGTGTGATTGAGAGCTTGACCCAAAACCTGTTTTAGTAAAACTATAATCTCGGACTCGTTAACTGTTGGATCGCCTTCAAATTTTGATAGTAGGTTCACAACCCATCTATTCATGTTTTGACCGTTGTGATTTGCCCAATAACTAAATTTTATGTCCCGCTAAGCGTAATACCAGACAGAGAGGAAATTGCGCTGAGCGAGTAGAACTCGCTAAACGAGATCTACAGCTTATAAATACATTTAGCAGCTCCAAAAATTGTGTTTTTTTACCCCTCTCTCTCTTTCTAAAATCTCACCCAAACCCTAGAATCTCCTCTTCCACCCACAGCCACCGGTGACCACCATGAGCCGCCGCCGCTTGCTGTCGGACCACCGCACGAAGAGAAACACTTTAATCAGAGCAGAATCTTTAAAACTCAACTTGAGAATTCGGTAGAGAACGGAGCCTCCAATCCTCCTTTCTTGGTTTCTTTGAGGTAACCATGGTTTCCTTGTCTTCTCCTATTTTAGTTTAACCATGGGGATGCATGTTTGCCCCTATTGTGTGCTAGTTTTTAAGAAAAAAAACTATGTTTTTAACTAATGGGATGCGATATATTTATTATTGATGTATGTTTGTCCATGTTGTGTGCTCGTTTTCAAGAAAAATTGTGTTTTTAACTAATGAGATGCGATAAATTTGTTATTGATTGATAAAACTATGAATAATGTTGCTGTAATGAATGGATTTTTGGGAAAAGTCTTAATTACAGAGGAGACGTTGCCCAAAATTTTACAATATGTTCTCCTATTTAATTATTTATTAAATTTTAAATGGGCATAAGAGTTTATTTTCTATATTGTAGTCATCCTCTTTAATTTAGAATTTTCCTAAAATACCAATCTCGTGGTATTATGGATTATGAATGTATGAGATTATGTTGTTGTTGATATTGATGTTTATGATGAAGATTTTGAAATGAAATAATGTTGATGTTGTTGATGATATTGATGTTGATGATGACACAGATGAGAGATGATATTGATGTTGATGATGTCATCATGATGGATGTATATTGTGTATGTATATAAGAGGTGCAGTGACTTGTTGGATATCTCTGGGAGGGAGGATGATGAGTTTAAGAATTGTAAGCATCCCTAGAAAAGGAAAGGGATTGCTTAGAATTTTTAACTATCCACGGTCAGTGCATTGATGGGTCCATATGTCATACTTCATAATTGCATGGAAATAGAATGAAGGCAGTACGTACCTGGGGTTTTTCTAAGGATAAAAATGTAGATACTTGGGGCATGTTACTTGGTTTGGAACTCCCTTGTGACTCAAGCTGATTACCGTGGGGGGAGTGGCCAGTGCACGATAGGGTGATCCTGACGGACTACTGAATCATTTTCCTAAGTGAGAGTGTCATGTGGGCACGCTTAGGCTATTTCCTAACGAATGGTACCACATTGCATTTGATGGTTGAGTCAGGTGCATGCATCATTTTGAGCATAATTGATTTTAATTATGGAAAAAGTTGATGTTGGTTGAGCGTACGCTGAACCGATTGATTATTAAGAGTGATTGTGGTTGTTATTATTATTATTATTGTTTTCTTGCTAATCATTGTCATCTGGTATTTTTTTAATCTTGTATAATAAACTCACCCTTGCAATTTTGTACCGTGTGGTTGGTACCTGTGATGATCGCGAACCTTCGTTTGTGGGAGCAAATGAGCAGCAGTAGATGAAGTTGGAGGGAAATTTTTTTTGTTGGAGCCGCCAAGTTGACGTGATAACGTTGGAATTCATTTTCCAAAAGAGTTGTGTTTTGTTATCAACTCTTAGTTGGTTCCTTGATTCTTTTTGGTTGGACATGTAAATTAGGCTTAGATACATGTAAAAACTAAACTATGTTCTCACACGTGAATGACATATAATGGTTCAATATATATATATATATATATATATATGTATGTATGTATGTCTATTTATTTATTTTCGCATTTGTGCGTTGTCTGGTGAGTGTAGTATTGCAAAAACTTTACTCTCATTTTCATAATCAAATTAATGGAGTTTTCATTAAAAAATTGAAATTACACGTTTAGAGTAGTGATATCGTAGCGACGAGGCGGGTCGTTACATCTTGGACGAGTAAGAAACAAGGAATAATAGCTCTATCAATAACAAAGGCAAATATCAACTGGAAGTTGTTGTTCTCGACTCTTATGGATCAAACATCAACTTGAGGATTACAGCTTGTTTGAGAGTAACATTCCTATCCTCTATGATAATACTGCTGCCATAGATCTTTCTAAAAATTCTATTATGCATTCACGTGCCAAACATATTGAAATAAAACATTATTTCATAAGGGATCACATTTAGAATGTATTGTGGAATTACAGTTTGTATCCGCAAAATATCTACTTGTTGATTTATTTATAAAACCCCTTATTGAGGATAGACTAATCTGGTTAAGATAAAGGCTTGGCATGTTTCCTAATGAATCTTTAAATCTATGTGTAAAGCTTTAACACATCACTAAGCATCCAAAGGACCTATCATCCAATGAGCTTAGTCAGTATCTGTATACTACACGTGCATCCAACATATGGACTGTGACCTTGGATGTAGGTTTAGTGAAATGTAGCGTTTTGAGTGTTTTTGTGCTGAGTCACCTAAAACTGGTTGGATTTTTTTTTTTGAAAAACCCACTTTGTTTCAACTTTCACCCACATTTTCTCTCTCTTCACTCGAAACACTAAATCGTCACCATCATAAAATCACCTCAACCTTTCAATTTCAACCTTCTACAAACTCTTCACATTCTCTCTCTGAAAAACCTATGTGCACAAACCTTCCCCTTCCTTTAGAAACTTCCAAAAATCCTAGCAATGGCCAAGAGACAGAACCAAACCTAAATCACCCAACCTGAACCTAACTTCAAGAACAACCCACCATTGGCTTCGTCTGAGGATGGTGAAGCTGTACAAATCGTCAAACTTGCATCAGTGTCCATTCTTGCTGCATAAAGCACACCTCATGTTTTGCGGCATCCACCACTTCTTTAAAGACCCCAAGGTGGTGGTGCCTGAACTCCTTCACGAGTTCTTGAGAACAACCAAAGTCTACCGCAATGAGATTATTGGAGGATACTTTGTGTGTAAGGTTCTTGTTATACCAGTGAACTTGACTGCTAAAATGATTACCCAAGCCATTGGGTGTGAGCGACGGGGAACCAAGTTCATGATAGTTGAGACAATGAACTTGAAGACCACATTGGGCACTCCCTTTGGGGACCTAACTAGGCCAACATGCCAAGGAAGTATGGCACCCTGTTGAGCAAGGCGAAGATTTTCCATCAGATTGTCTACAAAGCTATCATTCACAAACAAAGCTCAAAGGATTTCCTGTCCAATGCCCACAAGTTCATTTTGTACCACTTGATGGAGGACACTTCCTTTGACTTACCCCAGATTCTCTTCAATTGCTTTGCAACTAAAGTGATAAAGGACAAGAGCATTAAGAAGGACATCTACCATAGCGTAGTCCTAACCAAAGTCCTTGAAGCTCATGGACTCATCAGAAAGTTCTTGTACGAGTCACCTAAAGAAGTACAAGTAGAATCTATTTTGATGAGGTGTTTTCTCCCAAACAGAAGGCCTTCGGTCAAGAAAATATTTTGAAGATAAGGTTGGTTGATAATGGCTCCTTCAAGTAGACTCTTCCTATGAATGACTCCATCCTTTTTAAACTTCACCCGAAATTCGGACTCAACCCTGGGCGAGATGACCAATTGGACGCAGTTTGGGAGAAAGCTGCTGATGAAGATGAAGCAATGGACGTAGATGCAGCTGCTTCTCAACCTAAGAAGAGAAGTAAGAAAAAGATGGGCGTACCTTCTTCTAAGGCTGCTCCAGCACCACAACGTCCACCTTCCACTCTGGTTGCTCCCAAGGCAACAGGTGCAATGGCCCATGTGTCCAAACCGGAAGCACATAATAAAGAACAACCTTCGTCCATTGTGACTGCCTAAGGGCACTCAGTGAGACTGATAATGGTGAAGATGACTTGGTGTTCATGAAATGAAAAGCTACACCCCCTTCAGATGAGACCCATGTGCCTCAAGTGAAGAAGGTTAAACCAACACCACAAGCTCCTCTTCCTCCAACTCAACCTCACACCAGACCTCCACCGTCCAACAATTTGAAAGAAGCTTTAGAAGAACTAAGATTATTCACCTCAAGAAAATGAAGAGATTTGAGCCCATTGCTAACATGGACGATGAGTTCAACACCAAGCACCTCCATCACCCATCCACCTTGATCGCTTCGAACATCAAGGACAACCCACCATCGATCCAAACCTCATTGTCGAAGACATAGCAAGGTTACGGTTTCCTGTGACCTTTCTCTCTAAGAAAGCTTACAACATTCAAAGAAGATTGGATGCGAAATTCCAACCTTCAATCTACTGGACACAATTTTCGCTGGACATTAAGGAAGAAGTTGTCACATGCCCTCCGTCCATGCATAAAAATAATGAAGCTACATCATCTTCTGCTGCGTTGGATCAATCTATAGGGATTGAGGTCCTTCCTCTACTAACTTGGAAGCGTCTTCGCCCTAAGATATCCAAGCCTTTATCCCAAGAGGCCCTGTGCACGAATGTTTACAAGATTCCATCCAGGGCTTGCAGAGAAGTGGCCTGTTACGACAAAGACATTGTTGGATGGTGCCATAAGAATGATGCTCAACATATTGATCCATCTTCTAATGACTTTTTGCCACCATTTCTGCATCCAAAGCACATCTAACTCTTCACTCCCATGTCGTAGTTCGTTCCCTTGGTCTATGGCCATCAAGCCATTCCCTTGACTAAGGACAACATCTTCAATGTTGGGATGATAATGATGTAGTGTGGTCTAATAACCAGTGGCCAAGCTACCCTCCAATAATACACATTCGACCAACTACAACCATTAAGTTCATGCCAAATATAATAGGTCTGAGGTTGCCTCCATTGGACCTCAGGAAAAATAAACACATGGTGCTTGCTCATACCAAGTCAATGCCTCATCCTGACCCCAAAGACAACATTACCCTGCGTCCAATTATCTATGATTGGAGCATGTACTTCACTCGGGATGTGGCTAAAAATACTATCTCTCGATCCGAACAACGCCATGGTTTTTTACATCAAAGGCATGTATGATAACTCACGTCTTACATCCACATTTGAGTACAACAAGGAAGACACATCCAATCATATGTGCATGGTGCAAATCTTGCGCCCAGGAAAGATTTACAAGTTTAACGAATGGCAAATGTGCTTCTTGAGGTAAGAGGGAGATGATGTGTTTTATAAGTGCCCTATTGATGACATCCTTCCTATTCGCACTCGATTCATTTTTAATTTGTGTCGGTATCCTGAGGCTATGATGCAAAGAGCTATAGTCACTGCTTGGGCATGACATCCTGAACTCAAATAGAGTTTACTCTCTCCTGATCAGAACCCTTGGGTTCCAGGTCAAGGAATGGTTGTTGAATTACAAAGGAAACAGAACAAGCTTAATCGCCAGCTTATGGAGATGAAAAAAAAAGTTGAGGCAAAACAATAGCACGAGAAGCTCGAATATAAAGAGCTATTCAACAACTTACATTCTTATCTTGGACCCTAGGTCTATGCAGTTAAACCTTCACTTGTTGAAGTCACTTTACAACCCATTGCTAGAGATTCCTTTACAATGGTCAACACTTCTAGTACTCCATGAGAGATAACTTCTTTGATCAGCCTTGCTCCAACGGGTGTGTCTGAAGAAAGGATTCAAGTAATGTTGTGCCTTCTACAGGCAAATCTGGAAGAAACTATGGAAAAAAAGGTACCTTGTTGAACGCATGAAAACCAATTTGCTGATCAAGAACACCTTAGAGGCTTCGCTCAAGTCCTTCAATGAGTCTATCCTTTTCAACATGAATATGCTTATGCAGCAAAGGTTTCCTCCAACCATCCAACCTCCTCTACCACCACCAGCTACTACTTTCGCACCCACAACATCTGAAAATCATATGCCTGCATATCCGCCTTCACCACCCAAGTCACCACCATCAAACCCTTCCCCTCCGTCCACTAATGGTTCACTCTGATGACCACACTCATTTCATTTTTCTCTTTGAACGCATGTCTTTTGATAATGTTGAAGACCGAGAAAGTAGAATAGGAATTTTGATTAAAATAGACTTGTACTCATAAGTTGTTTAATAAAACAAGTGTTATGGTAGTCACATATATGTGTGTTTCATGTTTTTTTCCTAAAATATACTATGTATGCTTTGATTTAATGTATGCTCTAATTAGTACATACTCTCTGATATTTGCATAAGGTAATGAATTCAAGGAGAGTTTCATTTATCTTCACATAATTGCTCTAATTATGTATTTGAAAGATATTTCTATACTCTGATAATTAATAAGTTTGTTGAATGTCAAAAATATATTCTTTAGCGCCATAAACAAAGAAAATGGTGTGCAACAATATATTCTAAATTACTATGATATTTTAATCTTAATTTCCTTATCTTATCCTTTTGATATCAAAATTTATATTAATTGTCATCATTAAAAAAAGGGAGAATGTTAAGTCTGGCTGCGTCCAATTCACATTTGGATTGTACCAAACAAGTAAGTCCCTATGGTTTTGATGTTAACAAAGTATAAATTTTATGTATTAACCTACATGGGGAGCTTGAAAAAGATCAAGATGTTAAGGCTCTTAAGCATGGATATGTTTTAGCTTTTCCATGTCATTCAATTGAAGGCATATGTAATCTTTAGATGTCTAAGTAAGTCATCATATGATCTATTGCATTGCATAAACATCATTCATAAGTTTTTGCATTTATGTTTTCATAAAAGCATAAGTCTTATTGAAAAAATCTTTTTTGAAACAAATGGTTTACATGATTGCATAAAAGCAAAAATGTTCAAAGTTTAAGGTTTAGGAAAAACATTTTTTCTCTACTTTAATCGATAACCAACTTGTGGTAATCTATTACTTAAGCTTTCAAGAACACTTTAATCGATTACAATAGAAAGGTAATCGATTACACTTCACAAAGTCACAGAAAAGTCTTCCTGTGTTAATCGATTATGATTTACGGTAATCGATTACTTGAAATGTTTTTGGAAACAAGACTGTCCGTGATAATCGATTACATGACGATTTAATTGATTACTTTGTTCATATATCTTTTCCAGAAAGCTAAAGAACACTTTAATTGATTGAATGTGTTAATAATCGATTACACAAGTAAAATTAATCGATTACATTAGAGTTTTAATCGATTATTGACAGTTACAAATTGATTTCTATAAATAACTGTTGGGTGTTTTGAAAAAAACACAACGAAATTACAAAGTTCATTGATAAGATTTCTATGCAAGAAAAGGTTTCTAGTGCTTAACTCTGTTAAAGTCCCAAAATCCTCAAGATTCAAAGATTTCAAAAGAGGGTTTCTTCATGGGCAAGTTTTCAAAAGAAGTTTTGTAAAGAAGTTTTTGAAACAACTTCTTCCATCTTTCAATCCAAGTCTGGTAAATCATTTGCATACTTCATTTACTAAATCAAAGGTGGTTTCTTTTTTACACTTTGTTGTGTATTCTTTTGAGTACCTTTTTTGTATTAATAACATAAGATTTGTTAGAGCTTTATAGGATAGGTGTTCCTAGGGGATAAGAGTAGAGGTGGGTGATCTGTCTTGGATCATATATATTCTAAGGTGTTAGAAGTCTCGTTCTTAATCTAGGTCTGGTTAAGAGTGATTGTGTAAAAAGCTTGTAAGAATATTTTTGTTATTAGTGAAACTCTAACCATTGTGGTTGGAAGAACTGGATGTAACTTATCAAGGTGAGAAGTGAACCAGTATAAACCATTGTGTTGACTACTTCCTTTAATCTTTTCTTATCTTAATATGAGATTCTTTGGTGCTATCTATTGAATTCAGGGGGAGCTGCTTGAAGCATAAGCAAGACTGATTCAAGTCTAAAGTTTTGAGCTTTCAAACATGCAAAGGACAACTTGGAGATTAATTAGGATAAAATGTAAGAGAAAAGCAATTCTGATGATCCTAAAGCATTGTATTCATTCTAACTCATAAATAACATAAAATGGTTTAATAAAAATCACAAGGCTTTCATAAAATGGTTAAGTTTCAAACATGTTTCAAAGGTTTTTGGAAAAATAGTTTTCTTGCTGTTTTAATCAATTACAACATCGTAATAATCGATTATTTTGTTCTTCACTTACCTTGGAAAAAGCTTTCATGAACATTGTAATCGATTACATATCGGTTTAATCGATTATTATACCTTTGGTTTCTAGAAAACTGCCTTGTTGAACATTTTAATCGATTACCTAATGGGTAGTAACCGATTACATGCTTAAATATGTATTTAAAGATCTGCTGGGATAATCGATTACCAGTATACTATAATCGATTACATAGGCTTATCTGAAAATAGCCTCTCCCTGCTTTAATTGATTACCATAGATGGTAATCGATTACATGTTGTGTTTAAACTCTAAGTTTTGTACTAGATAATCGATTACCTTGATTAGTAATCAATTACACAGTGTAATTAGAAAGGCTATGGCTCCTGCTTTAATCGATTACCATTTCTAGTAATCGATTACTCTGTTTCTATGACTGATATGTTTTCCTGGTTTAATCTATTACCAAGGTTAGTAATCAATTATATAGTGTATTTTGAAAAAAAATTAATCTTCTGTTTTAATCGATTACAAGACGGAATAATTAATTATTTATCCCATTGTAGAAATTCCAGAAAAGCTTATGAACATTTTAATCAATTACATTCTTGGATTAATCGATTACATAAGCAAAATAATCGATTATTAGGCGCGGATTAATCGATCAAAACTGTTACGTTTTTCTGTTATAAATAGGAAATCACTTTGCTTGATTTTGTAATGTTGTATAATGATACCCGTTGAGCCAAAACAGTTCTAAAAGCCTTTCTCAGTGTTTTCAAAGAATTTTTACAAGCTTGCTCTATTTCTACATTGATCATGAGATTGTGAGTCAATCTTGAGCAAGATTTCATTCAAGGTTAAGGGAAGCTAATTCAATTTGTTAATTCAACCTGTGTCAATCTATCATTTGCATTGTTAATCATTGGATCATTAGGTTGTTTCTCTCCTTAATCTTTCTGTAATTTTTGTTTTGATTTTGGATGTAATTTTTAGTCTATTGTAGATAGGATTTCTCTAGGGGTTGTGCTGAGTAGTGTTCTCAGTGAGTTTTTCTCTAAGAATCTAATAGTGTTTTAGATTTATTTACTATATCTAGACTTGATAAAGGGAGACTTTGTAATTACTTGTAAAAACAGAAAATTGCAATAGTGGAACTCCATTCTAGTGTTGAGTGGAAGAAAACTGGATGTCGCTTCAGAGTGTTTGAAGTGAATCAGTATAAATCTTTTGTGTTTTGATTCTTATCTCTATCTTGATCATATTTTGTCAATCTTGATTGTTTGGTTTTGTTTATCAATTAAAATTTTGAGCTATTGGATACCTTGGGTTGAGCATTTGATTGAACAAGGTTTCTTGGTTTCAAAAGTGATAAAGATCCTAAATGAAACTCTGATTTTGTTTAAGATTTTTTTTTTAATTTACCAAGCCTAACCAATTCACCCCCCCTCTTGGTTAAGTGTGAAGTGTTTCTATATTCTACAATTGGCATCAAGAGCTGGTTCTTGAAAGTTACTCAAGATCACTACTTTCTTTCAAAAATGAATATTTCACAAATAACTTTCAAGGAAGGTGCTTCGTTAAACAGACCTCCTTTATTTGAAGGGGAGAATTTCAGTTTTTGGAAAAATAGGATGAAGATCTTTATTCAATCTAATGACCCAGGTGCTTGGAATGCAATAGAAAAAGGTCCTAGGGAACCAATCAAAATGGTTGATAATAACATGATTCCCAAAGAGTGGGATGAGATGAATGATGAAGAAAAGAGGATTGCTCAATATGATTTTAAGGCCAAGAATATGATAACTTCTGCTCTTTCTTCTGATGAATTCTTTAGAACAGTTAGATGTACCAGTGCCAAGGAGTGTGGGAGATGCTAGAGATCACTCATGAAGGAACTGAAGAAGTGAGGAGATCAAGAAAACACTCTTTGATACATGAATATGAGATGTTCAAAATGAATCAAAATGAAAGCATTTCCCAACTCCAAACAAGATTCACACACATAGTGAACCATCTTTTGGTACTTGGAAAGACTTTTGATGTTGAGGAATTAAACATTAAAATCTTGAAGTGTCTCACTAGAGCATGGCAACCAAAAGTGACAGCTATCAAAGAATCCAAAGATCTTTTACAAATGACCATGGCTGCTCTCTTTGGTAAGTTACTTGAGTATGAATTAGAATTATCTCAACTAACCTTTGGTGAAGATGCAGATAGAAAAGGCAAAGGAATTGCACTAAAGGATGCAGCACCTAAGGTGGAAAAAGAAGAAAACTCAAGTGATGAGGAAGATGAAGAAAACATGAACTTACTTGTGAAAAATTTCAGCAAGTTTCTAAAGAAGAATAAGGGCAAAAGATTCTCAAGAAATAACAAGAGCAATACCAACAACAACAGTAGCAACATCAAGAAGGTTGACAATAACTTCACATACTTTGAATGTGGGAAACCTGGCCACATAAAGTCAGAATGTTCAATCTACTTGAAGAAACAACAAAGTGACAACAAAGGTAAAAGAGAAGCAAAGCCAAGAAGAGCCTATATTGCTTGGGAGGACAATGATTCTACAACTTCCGAATCCTCCACTGAATTAGAGGAAGCTAACATATGCCTTACTTCAATTGTCAATGAAGGGAATGATGATCTCTTAGAAAAAGAAGATGAGGTAACCTCTGAACTTGATCAAGCTATTTTTGCTTTTCAAGAGATGCATAAAAAGGCTAAAAAGCTTGCTAAATCCAACAATAAGCTTAAGAAAAATATTGAAAATCATCTTGCAAAAATAATGGAATTACAAACTGAAGTTTGTAACTTGAAGGAAGAAAATGAAAAACTTACTTCAAGCTATAAATTAAGTGGTTGTATTTGTGCCTCTTCCTCTACAACTATTGACAAATATGAAATGCTACAAAAAGTTTTTGATCAGTATAAATTTAATCAAGAAGAGAAATATATGCAGATTGTTTCAAAGAACAATGAGTTGATTGATATCTTGGAAAAACTCAACAAAGGAAATTGTGATTTAAATGATATGTTGAGTGCTCAAAAATAGTTTGGTGACACTTCTGGATTGGGGTACAAAAAGAGTTTTAAAAATGTTCAAAAGACAACATTTATGCCTCCAAAACAGAAGAAGAAGAAGAAGAAACCAAGATTCAATCAAAATAGGTTCTTTAGAAATTCATATAAAGCTGTTATTTGTCACTATTGTATGGAGAGAGGACACACATCTTACCAATGTTTTGCAAAAAGATTCTATAT
This sequence comes from Glycine tomentella, assembly GCA_007407185.1. Classification (NCBI taxonomy): domain Eukaryota; kingdom Viridiplantae; phylum Streptophyta; class Magnoliopsida; order Fabales; family Fabaceae; genus Glycine; species Glycine tomentella. The sequence continues at coordinate 128,502 of PYAF01003167.1, read as the reverse complement.
ACTAAATGGTGACTGTATTTGGGTAGAAAAGAAAAAGCAAGCAACTAACCCGTTTGGACCCAACCTCAATTGGGTACCTCCTCCTATGAAGTGATTTGTTCTTTTTATAGGTATGTCTTAGAGCAAGCTCTTCCTTATGGTATCTTGATAGTGGCTGCTCAAGACATATGACAGGTGACAAGTCCTTGCTCACAAATCTTACACTTAAAGATGGGGGCTATGTTACTTATGGAGACAACAACAAAGGAAAGATAATAGGTGAAGGAAATATTGGTGACAACTTGAACACAAAAATCAGCAATGTATTCTATGTTGAAGGCTTGAAGCATAATCTACTAAGCATAAGCCAACTATGTGACAAAGGTTTTAAAATCTCTTTTAATCAAGATTGTTGCATGATATGTGATGGTAAAAGTGGAGAAGTAATCCACATTGGCAAAAGAAAAGGTAACATTTATTTGCTTTCCATAGACCATGCATTCTTCCACAAGACTACATGCTTAATGAGTAAGTTAGATGAAACTTGGTTGTGGCATAGGAGAGCTAGTCACATTAACATGCACCATGTAACGCCTCCTTTTGCTCTCTCGTGCATGATTGATTTTAGATGAAATTCCGTGTCCACTTTGTATTAGAATTATCTTAGTTATAAATTTCATGAAAATTCTTTTTCTTCTTGCTTTGATTTTACAATTTAGTCATAACATAAACGAATTCTCTCTCACGGTTTATTTATAATAAGAATACAGTCCATAATACAGTCTCAAATATACGTCCAAAATAATATACAGACTGTTTAAATTTTAATACAAAATACATATCCACAAAGTAAACACAAAACACAAAATTTAATTCATCAAGCTTCCTCATCACACCTTCTTCAATATCATCCACAGCTTATGCTTCACTGTTTCCCTGCTCGCCCAAATGAATTGGGGTCATCACAGGTGTCAACCACAGACA
>PYAF01003167.1:101611-114333 GCA_007407185.1 Glycine tomentella | reverse complement strand
ATGACCTATAAGCTTGTGAGAATCACCAATAGAGCTTCAATCCTTCATCATTTATCTTGAAAAACCCCTTTTGGAGTAAAAATCCTCTTCTCCGGAGAAAGCTCAGAAACTTGAGTTAGGCAAGGACCCAAGGCTTGGAGTGGACACCAGAGCTTGAGGAAGCTGTCCTTCAGCCTTCTTGGTCGCCACTGAGGTAAGAAACTCGAGTTTCTCCGTTTGATTTAGGATTTGGGGTTTTCTGTGAATAGTGACCCATATGAGCTGGGGCTAGAATTAGCCCAGGGTCCTGTAGAGAAACTTGTTCAGAGCAATGTAGTGATGAAGGATTAGCTTTCAGTTTTTGATTTGGTGAGCTTTGAATCTTGGCTCTGTAGATGCATGTGTGACTGTTGTAAAGTCACTTGTCGATTGTTTTCTGACATGCTAGAGCCTTGATTATGTTTGTTCTGAGCCTGAGAGACTAGCGGAATGGTGCCTTGGTTGAGGCTTAGACCATTCCAATCATATGTTGAATTATGAGGCTGAGATGAGCTGGTGCTCAGTCATGTGTTGCATTGAGTCTGGGAGGACTCAGATGCTTGGTACTCAACCTTAGTGGATCTTGTATATGTCTGTGATGGCCTGGTGTGCGCTAGGCTGAAATGGTTGAACCCTAGGATAGGAGAATTCTGAATATGCTATGTATTGCTGTGCTTGAATGCCTGTGTATTTGGTTTTGATATGAATTCATATGCCTTGATTAGGGCTTAACACCGAGGGTGTCAATGGCGGGAGCCACAGAGCAGGGACAGGATCGCAGAGTGAGACCTTGCCAGGTAAGTTCTGTGTCCCTGGGGATGATTCCCACTTAGTTGCCACACCACACTCCGAGGGAGTAGTGGTCATATTCATGATGCATGCATTTGGTTGTTGTATCCTCATAATGATATGTGTGTGCATCTGTGCTTGTTATGTGATATGATATGATAGACCTATTGGCCAGTAGATAGATATGGACCTCCCTAGGAGATGATGGTTTCCTCCTAGTATGGTTGGCTCATGGTTGAGGTAGCTCCCAGGGAATTGGTTCCCACAGACCATGTGGATAGAAGTTGAGGTAGCTCCTTCTATTCTCGGAGGTACCATCTATGTGCATCCATGTGAAGGGTTAGCACCCAATGGGATGGCACAGGTGTGAGTTTCTGGTCTCACACTGAGATAGGCGTTGAGGTAGCTCCGCCATGTTTGTTGAGATAGGCGTTGAGGTAGCTCCGCCATGTTTGGAGCAAGATGACTTGCTCATATTGTTATGAGGGCCAGAAGGCCAGGCCAGTGGGCCATTTGCTTGTGATTGCCTGATGTATGGGTTATGGAAAGTGGGCCAGGGTGGAGGAGATTCCTCCATGGACCCTGAGCTTACTGAGATGTGTATCTCACCCCGTGTGGGGATTTATGATTTCAGGTGACTCTTCTGGCAGAGGAGAGCAGTCTCAGGGCAGGAGGCCCCAATAGAGACTTGGGCTGCTTGACTGAGGAGCAGCAGGGAGAACTGAAGGCTCAGTTTTGTTTTGATTATGTTTTGTACCCTTGTGAAGGGATGGTGTGTGTGTACACCTAAGTTGTTTGGTTCTGTACACCCTCGGTGAGGGCTGATATTCTTTTGTATCACCACGCTGTGGTGTGGACTGTGATGTATATTTATGTACATAACTCATGATGATATGTATATGATGTTCCTCCTGAGTATAATTGTTGTATATTTGACTATCTGCCTAGAGGTTCAAGTTATCTGTCTATATGTGTATGATATGCGAAACTGGATCAACAGGGGTGTGAAAAATATGTCTTGTGTGTGTGAATTCTATGTGATATGTTTATTCCATACATAATGAATCAAGAAAGACGATTCTATGCTTCCGCTACGTTTTAAAATGATGTTTTAAGCGCTAACCTGATATTATTAATGATAACGCACCGGAGGCCTACGGGGTGTTACACTATGGCTCCTGCTTTAATCGATTACCATTTCTAGTAATCGATTACTCTGTTTCTATGACTGATATGTTTTCCTGGTTTAATCGTTTACCAAGGTTAGTAATCGATTACATAGTGTATTTTGAAAAAAATGAATCTTCTATTTTAATCGATTACAAGACGGAATAATCAATTATTTATCCCGTTGTAGAAATTCCAGAAAAGCTTATGAACATTTTAATCGATTACATTCTTGGATTAATCGATTACATAAGCAAAATAATCGATTATTAGGTGCGAATTAATCGATCAAAACTATTACGTTTTTCTGTTATAAATAGGAAATCACTTTGCTTGATTTTGTAACGTTGTATAATGATACCCATTGAGCCAAAACAGTTATAAAATCCTTTCTCGATGTTTTCAAATAATTTTTACAAGCTTGCTCTATTTCTACATTGATCATGAAATTGTGAGTCAATCTTGAGCAAGATTTCATTCAAGGTTAAGGGAAGTTAATTCAATTTGTTAATTCAACCTGTGTTAATCTATTATTTGCATTGTTAATCATTGGATCATTAGGTTGTTTCTCTCCTTAATCTTTCTGTAATTTTCGTTTTGATTTTGGATGTAATTTTTAGTATATTGTAATTGGGATTCTTGCTTGTAAACTAGATATAGGATTTCTCTAGGGGTTGTGCTGAGTAGTGTTCTCAGTGAGTTTGTCTCTAAGAATCTAATAGTGTTTTAGATTTATGTACTTTATCTAGACTTGATAAAGGGAGACTTTTTAATTACTTGTAAGAACAGAAAATTGCAATAGTGAAACTCCATTCTAGTGTTGAGTGGAAGAAAACTGGATGTAGCTTCATAGTGTTTGAAGTGAACCAGTATAAATCTTTTGTGTTTTGATTCTTATCTCTATCTTGATCATATTCTGTCAATCTTGATTGTTTGGTTTTGTTTATCAATTAAAATTTTGAGCTATTGGATACCTTGGGCTGAGCATTTGATTGAATAAGGTTTCTTGGTTTCAAAAGTGATAAAGATCTTAAGGGAAACTCTGACTTTGTTTAAGAAATTTTTTTTAATTTACCAAGCCTAACCAATTCACCCCCCCTCTTGGTTAAGTGTGAAGTGTTCTTATATTCTACACTATCTTTCTTATTCAACAAGTGAAAGTTTTGTGATTATTTTCTTGAGCTGAGTGATTTGATTGGTTGGAGCATTCTTGGTTCAATTGTGATACGATCTTGATTACTCTAATTCTTTAAAGATATTTAAAAGACCAAGTTTCAACTAATTCACCCCCTTTTGGTTATTGTGTGTGTTCATATTGTTTTCAAACCTTTCATGTTTAAGAAGAAAAGCATGAACTAAAAGGCTCTGGAAGATAGGCTAAGTATCAGTCATTGGATGATATTGCTTCATCGTCCAATCTTAAGAAGACAAGTGCTTTAGCACTTGGATCACAAAACAAAAGCAAGGGAATAGTTACTTGATCCCCACCTTTGTATCGTGTGGTTTTACATGTAACTATCACGAACCTTTGTTCGTGTAAGCATATGAGCATCAATAAGTGACTCTGTGGAGAAGGATTCTTTTTTGTTAGAGCCGTCAAGCCGACGTGATGACATTGAATTTCTTTTTGGAGTAAGAGTTGTGTTTTGTTAATCAACTCTTTCTTAGTTAGTTCTTTGACTTTTCGTTAGATATGTAATTTCAGGTGTATATACATGTAAAACTAAAGGAAGTTTTAACATGTAGATGACATGTACTGATTTATTATATATGTACATATGTGTTTAATTATGTAATTGTAATATGTGTATGATAATTGTATTATCGCGAAAATTTTACCATCATTTTCATAATCAAATTAATGGAGTTTTTATCAAAATTGAGATCTGCATGATTTAAGAGTTAGTGATATCGTAGCGACGAGGCGGGTCGTTACAAAGAACCTCCCTCTCTCCTTGGACAGCCAACACACAACAAGAGGGAAATGGGTGTTTGATTTCTCTTTTATAGATGGAGAGTTAGGTTTAAAGAGAGGCCCACATATGGGTCTCGTAGGTTTTTCCTATTCAAACAAACTACAATAAGGACTTAAGCTCTCAATTAGTCCCTAATTAATTCTCACTTCTAAATTAGTTCTAGACTGATAAATTCATTTATTAATCTCTTCCATTAATCTTGACTATAAATAATTAAAGAGAATGAGAAATTAATTATCTTTTCCTTAATCATTTGAAGTAATAGTTTCTCACATCTAGACACATACATGTTCTAAATTTCCATTAATATGTCTAAATTTATTTGCTTGGCCTAAAAATCTTTAATTATTAAACTGCTATTAATGAACAGTTCTCTTATTTTGACTTTCTAAATTGTAGTTGACTTTTGTTGACTAGTGGTTTTACCAAGGATTTCTACATCTAAACTCATGGTTATCAAACTCAAGATTTAAATCGCAGAATCGTCTGATTCTACAATTCTACTTAACCTCCACGAGTTAAATCGCAAGCATAATCATTTTCTGAGTAGAATCGATAAACTCAGAGTAGAATCGATAGAATCGTCGTAGAATCGTGAGTCCGGTGCGATTTGGCAATTCCAGTTTACGCTAAAACGGAGGATGCCGTCTTGTACACGTCGTTCCGGAGGCTCTCCTCCACACCCACGCCATCGCCACTGCTGCCCGACGTCGTAGATTGTTGGTCGCGGGACTGCACCTCCTCGACAACCTTGATCTCGGATGACATGGATCAAAAATTTCTCAAATCCGCATTGACTTGGAAGGAAGAGGAGGTTACGATAGAAATAGAAATGAAAAAAAATCGGGGAATGGAGAAATGAGGATTGGTTGGTTTTAATTGATTTCTAGGGGTTAGGATTAGGTTGACGTGATGACGTGATGGAGCAGCTGAAGAAGAAGACGAGAAAGGATGCAGCGGAGCGAAAGATAAGCTTTTATATGGGGAGGATTAGGTTTTTCCGTATTTGGGCCAGATCCATAACCGATTTGCTTTTTGCACCCCTTTTTTGCTTACTATACACATTCTAGCTCATTTTTTATATTAAAAATTGGACTTTTGTTTTAATTTAAGTAATTACTATTTACACTTTTTTTTGTTAATAGACTTTACTTGCGTTATCAACTTTAATACTTCAATTGTTATTTTGAATTTTTTAGGATATTTATATTTCATTCATTTAATTTGACAAAATTAGTTATGCCTGTAATTTACTTTTTTGTCTGAAATAGACTTTTACGATTCTACGATTCGATTCTACAAGTCGAGTTTACTAGGCCTCCACGAGTTTATGTAGAATCGCGATTCTGACAACCTTGTCTAAACTACTTATTTCTAGACTCAGAAGTTAAATCTGTCACTTAACTGTCTAATTATGGTTATATCTCTTATATGCATGATTTCACTAAGAATAATGCTACCACACTACGTATCAAACAAACACAGGTTATTTCTACGCATAACTTCCAAATCTAAGAAAATTGGAATGTTACATGTACCACAAAAGACATTGCTCTCTCTAAAATTAAGTAACTACCCTTCTCTTCAATGTGTTTTCTTTTTTAAAACAACCAACATTGTTATGTTGTTAATCTTTATCTCTTTGTTGGTTACACTTGTTTATCTTTTTGCGGGTTTTGCTTATCTCTTGAATATGTTTTCATTTTTTTCATATAAAAAAGCACCCATATTATGCTAAGCCTTTAACTTGGTACACTTTGTCTCTTTGTTTCATTGATATATTCTTCTCATCTGCTGCAAGAGGTATCCAATGCATGATTTGAGGTCACTCTTTTCATGACTTGTTTCAAAGCCAATGTACAAAGTTTCAACTTTATTATTTTAATTCATTCCTCACATTATTAAATTTGATATGTTAATGTAGGAATTTTTATACTTAAACTATATTCACCACAAAAAAAAAATAGTCACTTAAACTATATTCTCTGAATTTTGCAATTTTAGCCTAGTTGATTAACTTTGTTATTTTTATGTTATTTTGCGTAATTGTTGCCAATGAGCCATATGAAACAATCCCAATTTTGCTCCTAATAAGCTGGATTGATCATCAAGTGCTAAATCAACATACACTTGTGTACTTTATAGCACTATGCTTCCCATTTTATTTTGTGGGTCTAGGAGTTTCAGCATTATTTTTTATTTATTTTTGCAACTATATAGCTTCCAAGGATGGTAAAGACAAATAAAAATATCAATGTTGTATCTTTTTGGGTTTTATGTTTTCCTGAGAATTCACTTGCTGAAAAATATTTAATTGTATCTTTTTTTGTTCTATATTTTATTAGATTTACAATTTATCTACTAAAATTTTCTATAGTCTCTTTATAAATTGAATGTATTATAAAGGTGGTTGTTTGAGATCTAGTTACATTCCTAGCTATTGCAGAGTATGGAACTGACATGGTTCCTATTTTGAATGATTTGATACAAAATAATTTGTTTACTTACTCTCATTGTCATAAAATATAGTCTTTTTTATTTATTATTTTTCAATTTGAAATCCACTTCATGAAATGGGCATCATGTCAAATTTGAAATGTTATATTTTTTTCGCTTTTAAAATGGATACTCAAAATTGCTTTTTCTACATTACTCTATGGTTTCTCCCTATCTTTATTTGTGAATGAAGAGGTTAGGTAAAGTGCTATGCAGTTAAGCCATACAAATCTAATTTTGTATCATATTCATGAAGTAAATGAGACTTTTATTCCCTGGCTTGGTTTACAAAACAAAGTAGGTAAATATATGAAAGTAGCGGTAAAAAAAAACTTTATGAAAGTCATTTACAAAAGCTAAAATAAATAGAACTACATAAAATATTTTTTTAATTTTAATTAATTAACCACATCTTCAAGTAAATTTACTAGACAATGTATTTTTTTTGTTAATTTTATAAAGTCTGGTATATTAATTTTTATATTTCTTTTTATGGAATTAGTGGTTGGTTGTGTTTTGAGAGAAAAAAGGATTCAAAGTTTGGTTTCACGTAAATCAAGTGGTTAAAATAAATAATAAATAAAAAATAAAGGAAAAAATTACATTAAAACTATCTACTTATCATATTCACATTAGTTACTCATTCAACAAAGTTTCTAATTTTTTTGTGTAAAAAAATTAGCATTTCTTTTTAGAATTTATATAGGCACCATTACCAATAATAGAAATCAGATAGAGTGCTAGTGTGGTGAACTATATATAAAAATAATGAAATCTATGAAACTTTATTTATATATTTTAATTTGTTGTGAAAGAGACTATTTAATTGAGGTTAGAAAGGAAGTAAAGCAAAAAAAATTAAATTTGTCACATTCATCGTACACATTCTTCATAATAGATAATGTTTTTCTATAAAAAAATGAAATTCAAAATTAATTTATGTACTATTTAAAAAAATTGAAATTTGAAAATTAAACTGTCGTGCAAAATTAATTTTCTCAATATATTTGAATGAGATGTTACGATCTTAATTATCCCTTAGTTTACTTTCATTAAAAAATTACTTATGTTGTCTTTTATATTAATTTTTTATTTGAAATTAACTTTTTCAAACACACAAAAATCTTTAATATAATCTCTAAATACAAAAATAACTAATCTTGCACACCACTATTTTGTATGTGATTTAAATAAATTTCATATGATAAGGATTTTTTTTTGTCACCATCACATTGATATGAAATATTCAACCGTTTTACTGATAATTTATTTTTATTAAAAAATCTAATTGACTATATTTAGTGGGATCGTCCCTCTCAATCATTTTTTTCATCTACAAGGAACCTAAAACCTTACTTGACCAACATGTTGATTGACAATGATCTTCTTAATACATTTGAAATTATTTTAAAAAAAATTAAGATTTTCATTTTTTTTATTAACATCTCTATTTTTTGTATTCCTTTATTAGCATCTCTATAAAGAACACATTAGAAATATATTGTTTTCTACATTACATAAAATTTCAAATTTAATATTTTCTTAATTTTTGTGTGATTAAAATAACAATGTTCAAATAAATTATTTACATGGTAAAAATAATATACTAAAATATATATCTATAAAAATTAGCACAATAAAAATGCATATACACATGCACAACAAAATTAGATAACATTTGACTAAAAATGAATATTACAACAAATCAATTTTAATGCAATAAAATGCGATAACATAATAGAAATATGGACATATAGGCACTATAGCACCTGTATTTCCACTAATATATTATATAAAAAAAAGAATGTACCATATTCAATCAATTTATAATTAACTTTTATTGCTTAATTAAACATAATTAATCCAATAATTCATGTACCAATTATATGATAGATTATATCATAATGATATATTGGTTGACCATCATTTAATAAGGTTAAATATATATTATACAAAATTTAATGTACCATATTCCATCAATTTATAATTAGATTTTTTGATTAATTAAACATAATCAATTTAATAATCTATGTACAAAAAAAGGTCTAACTATCTTGCATGAATTTTTTGCATACCCACTTCGCACTTTATCAGTGCAAGCCATAAGGTCATAATTGTAAAATCTAAAAGATGCATCTGCTGAAGAACATATTGATAATTGTGAAGGAAGGTACACACATCAACAAAATTAAAATTTGTAAGACACAACGCACAACCAAATCTTTGATCACTCCCGCTGTTGTGTTGAGTAATCATGCCATTAGATCTAAAATTTGAAGGATAAAATTCATAATTTTAAAATTATCTGAATTTTGCAAATTTTAATTAGAGGTAATTGTCTTTATGACTTGCATTATGGGGTGCTAACACATCTTGAACTCAAACTTGATTTTCAAAGACTATTTTCTTTTTATAGGATTTTTTGATTTTTTTCTAATAAATATTGATGGTGACACCTTTATTCGTTAATTTATATTTTTCACACCATGAAGTAACTTCAATTGCCACAATAATTGATCTAATTTTTCCATTCAAACACTTTCATGTGATTTGGTCAATCTCTACTAGAAATCGTTATCGTTAAACATTATAGAAACCATTCCAATAGATAAAACGTATTCACGAAACTTTTTAATGACATATATTTTAACAAAATGCATTTTCCAATATTCTTATGACATACTCTTGAGATTTGCTACATGATTATAATTATTATTGAAAGATTTTATAAATTACATATATTGATTATTTTTCTTGGACACAATAGTTTAAGCAAAAAGAATCACGATGCATAAATAGAATGATTGAGCGGAAGCATTAACAAATTGAGAAACAACATCCAGCCATTGCCATTGCAAACAATTTGCACCCTTCCAAGAAAACATGTTCTGCTTCTATTCTAAACCTTTACTTTCTCAACGTGTTGGTGTTTGTTTCTGAAGGAATAGACTTAGTGACCCAACACAGAGAGTAACAAATCTTATATAGCAACTCTACCCATCATAATGTTCAAATGTAGAGATCTTTGTCGAACCATAAAATCCCCAAACAATCTCACTATGAACGTTATTGAGATATTGGTTTTGAATTTAGACCAAAAATAGACCACATACGGTAATAACATCTTATATAGCTTTTTCCACTTACTTGAACAACAAATAGAGTTTATGTTTGTTCGACAAATATTGGAAACAACTAACATTCTCCCACTTGGTCCATTTACCCCATTATATATCATAACAAGAAACCAAATATATGAATCATTAGGTCCTCTTAATTAATAGCGAGTATTATCTCCCATGTATCATAATATATCAAGTCTCTCAACACTAGCTTTTAACTTTAATGAATAAACCACATGTTTATTCTAAGTCAATACTAAATCGTATTTCTAAAAAGTAAATGAGAAAACATCAAACTGAATAAGAGTTTCATCGAAACAATAAAGGTACGTACAATGAATATCACATCATGGAAACGAGTCTCGTTCATACTACATGATCCTTTAAAGTCTTTGGTGTCATGGCTGTAGTTAAAGGATAGTCAATCATCAACTTAGTGCTAATGTGTTCAATGACCACTTTCTTTTCTTTAACACGTTCTCTTATGGCTAAATATTTAATGTCAATGTGCTTACTTTGACTTTAACTCTTGGTTTTCTTAGCCATAAATACTACAACAGAGTTGTCATAGTACAACTTTAACAGATATGTAGTGTACCAAAAAAGAATCTTACATGGTTACCTCCAAGCCCTTAAATTGAGCCACTATACCCCTTATGCACATAATGTGAACATGCACACCTCTTGTCTCAGTGAGCTTCATAGAGAAAAATTACATAATTAATGTGCTGGCAAGGTATTTATTAGATGTAGTAAATTGCTCATCAATAGCATTTAATAAATCCTTGACTTTATTATGATGGTCAATAGAATCCTGGATACCAGGAGAAATGTTGGTCTTTATGATCATTATAGAGAGGTGATTAGACCTCTCCCACTTTTCATAAAGATCAACCACATCTAAAGTGTTGGTCTCAGTAATAGCCAGTGGTTATTCCTTCCTTATAGCATAGTCAATATCCATCCAACCCAAATGAAGAAGAACTTTCTCCTTCCAGATCTTATATTTGTCTCCTCTTAATTCAGGAATATTGCACTTAATGTCAGAAATATTTACAAACTGAGAAGCTGCAAAGTTCAAAATACATGTTCATCATTCATAATTTGAGACTAAAAAAATGTTTCACCAATGCAAACATGTCTTAATTTATGAATCTAGTAACATAAAACTTGTTTGTGGGCTAAAGTCCTACTCAATTAGACTCAACATATAACCTCATGATAAAACTATCAAATTATGTTCCTTTCCTTAATTCCTGTGGGTAGATTAAGAAATATAATTTGATATTTCATCGTAATTAATCATACAAACATAAAGAAAATCTTGTGGGTATATTTCATCACATACATATGATCAATTACAATAATGTTTCTAATGTGGTTTTAAAACTTAATACATAATCTTAATCAATTAAAGATGGTGTGGCTATGATAACAATTGATGAATTGTTCCAAAACAAATATAACTAGGATTAATTATGTAGTACAAAAATAACCTAGGTCGAATCAAAGATGCAATCCATTTTGATTCCAACTTCAATCCACTTATAAACAGTAAGAGATTTTTAGCAAATAGTTTGCAGGCAATTGAAGAAAATTGCAGAAACACAAAACAAAACTGTAGAATTATCACATAAACAAAGTTTTTGAAGCAAAATATGAGGTAGATTTAAGAGCATCAATTCAATTCACCAAATCCAACCAAGTTGAATTGTCACAATTTGCTACAGATGATGATCATATTATGAGATTTCAGTCAATGTCATTAGAGGTAATTCAATCGAATTAATCCCTAAATTCATTGAGATCACAAATCAAATTTAAATATCATCCAATGAATCTGTGATTAAATTTGAATTAGGAAATCAATCAATAACCTAAATTATTTCCAATCATAAACACATTCAGAATCATGAAAATTGAAAATAGAATTGGAGAAGAGAATGAACATTCACAACAGATTCAAAATACTTAACCATAACTCAAATTCTTCATTGCTTTGGACTGGATCCTTGGATTGATTAGTTGTTTAGCCTTCCATAGTCATCACCAATCGAATAAAAATGAAAAATGAGCAAGAAAATAGAAGAACAGAGTTAAAGAGATGAAGAAAGATGAAGAACAATTTAGAGAAAAAGAAAGAAGAGTTTGATTTCAAAACTTGCACTAGAAGTTTCTAAATTTTGTTTTCTAAAAAAATTATTCTAATTAACTGACTAACTTTAAAAATGCACTAAGTAGACTAATATATATTGTAACTAATCAAAAGGAAAGGATGAGCCTTGATTAGGTCCAACTAACCTCTCTAATTAAGCTAATTACACAATGCAAATGCCCAATTTCCTAACCCAAAATCCAAGTGCAGAGGCTGTGATTTCCAAGCCTAAGATAACTCTCAAAAAGGCATAATTGGGCCAAGCTCATTTCTGACAAAATTGTAGCTTTTTCCCTTAGCTTTCCAGGGACTACTAATATGCTCCATTTGGAGTTCTATAGAATCTTATAGGTTCTGCACAAGGAAGATAGGTAAAGTAAGCACAAAATCCGAAAATAAGCAATAATTATCAATTAAGCCTAATTATTTGCCTAAGACCAAAACTGAGTTAAGGTGAGAAAATAAGAGTCAAAGAGAGGTCAAATAAGCTAAGAAGAATAGGAAAATACCAAACTCAAAATGCACAATCAAATTCCCCACACTTTATCTTTTGCACTCCGGGGTAAAACTAAAAGAAAGACTAAGAAAAATCAAACTAAAGTAAAACCACAAATTAAAAGAAAGGTATGAACAAGGCACACACATTTTTCAATGGATTTTAACAATGCACAAAAGTGAGAAAGTTGGAAAATGGAGGAATAGTACCAAGGTAACAAGCAATCCATGAACACATGATCACAAAATGCAAAGTGGAAAGGTAATCAAGTCAATTTTAAGAATGCACCAAGGTGATTGTTGCGATTTCCGCACACTACGGCAAGTGCACCGATCGTTTCAAGTAATAAAGTTAGGTAAGTGAGTATCGTTCTCCACAGGGATTGGGGTGATTTTCACAATGATACTAAAGATTGTAATTGAAAGTAAAAGTAAAATTACGCAGAAAAGTGTTGTTGATTGATTGATTGTTTGAATGTAAGGACAAAAATCAAATAAATGCAG
>PYAF01003167.1:57449-100028 GCA_007407185.1 Glycine tomentella | reverse complement strand
ATGAAGAGAAGATAAGAATAAAGCAATCAAAACATATATTTATTTCAATACCAGTCAATTACAGAGGAGTTCTCATCAGTTCATGGCCTTCCTACAATAAAAAGTTTAGCCTGCCATAGGCCTCAAGAACACAAAAGCTGTTGAATAATTCATAATTCTCTTGCAATTCTAGCCTTGATTCCTGATTTCCTAGGGTTTTGAGGTTCAAATATGAAGATAGATGCTAATGGCTGCCCCCCCAAACTCAGTTTAGAGGCTTAATATTTATAAAATCGTTTAATTACAGTAACAAAGCCTAATCTTTTCCAAAAATTCGAATCAGATAATTTAAATCAGGAAACTGGATCTTCATGGCGTGATCCGTGCGGCTTCCCGCGCTGATAGCGCGGGCCTCTCGAAGATGTGGCGCTGATAGCGCGAAACCCCACGCTGATCGCGTGGAGTTCTCGAGCTGGAACCCTGACTTCAGATATCTGGCGCGGGTGGCGCGGACTATGGCGCTGATCGGGCGGTGCTTCGAAGAGATGGCGCTACTAGCGTGGATTGTGGCGCTACTAGCGTGGGCTGCTCGTGCTGAAGCTTGGATTTTCCATGCTGGCGCTGATCGCGCGGACTATGGCGCTATCCGCGCCAGACCAAAAATCTTGTTTTTCTTCTTTTTCTTTACTTTGAATTCCTCTTTTGGCCTGAAAATACTCAAATGGTAATGAAATAAATTAAAAACAATAAATCAATAAACTTAACTAATTCTAACCTATTTTCCTAATTAATTAACTAAAATATAACCTAAAACTATCCTAAAACTAAGATGTGTTTGCAACACATCAGTGATAGAGATCTTTTAAAGAACAACACTCAATCTCACCAAATGTGTATTGGTTTGTGTTTGCACTCAAGCACCACATGCATTAGCATACCCAAATTTTGACAAGACTCTAATCCATTCAACTTGAACTACACATGCATCAAAAGATCAAAAGGGATTTTATTGGTTTGTAATGTATGGTTTAGGTAAGGGTGGATATAAGAAGGATAGTTAGGCTACAGCTAAGAAAAAATAGGGGCAATGGAAAGTAAGCAAACAAGCAAAAAAGGGGTAGAAAAAATAAAAACAAAGTGGAGAACAACAAAATTAAAATAATAACTTACAAGAATTAAAATGAACCACAACACACTTTTATTGCATTTTTTTCTTTCTTCTTCTTTGTTTGTACACTATTTTTTTCCTCTTTTTTTTTTCTTTGAACTTTTGCTTTTTATATTTTTTTTGTTTTTTCCTTTTATTTTTACTTTTCTCTTTGTTTTGCTTTTTCAACAAATCAAAAGAAAATGAAATGACAAAAATAAAGGAACTTACATGAAAAAAATACAAATCCCCCACACTTGTTTGAAACCCACTCACAACAATTTCAAGGCCCCTTTTCTCCCTAAAGTTTAGGAAAAACATGGTTTTCCACTTTTTGGCTTGTAATGAGCTACAAAATGAAAGAAGGGGTTAAAGGCTCAAAGAGGGTGACAATGGGTATCAATGAAAGGTAGGTTTATTTGGCTAGTGGCTAAAAGAAAGAAGGCCTAAATCATCTCCATCAATGCATGTGTAATAAGGAATAACAAGAGAGGCAAGGCAAAACCTAGAGTAATCTAGCACAAGGGGGGTGAAATCACACATGAAAGAACATGAATGGAATAGTGCAATCCATCTGCTATGGCCCAAAAATTCACAAGGCATGATTCTATCACACATGATCCACCTTAAATTTTATTTTCCAAGACTACCTACCACTTCAACAATTGCAACAATGGTTCACATCAAACATGAAACCTCTTAACTAAAAATGTTACATCTCTCACAATTTATACAAGTTAGAAATCCTATGAAAAATATGAAAAATGCCTAAATTCAACAAAACATCAGAAAAACAGCAACTACAAAATCTTTATTTTATTTTATTTTCTGTATTAAAACCAATAAAAATAGTGAAACAACAAAAGAAAACAAATACAACAAAATAAAAAATAGAAACAACAAACAAATACAAAAAATAGACATAAACAAAATACAGAACAACAAACAAAGAAAACAATAAACAGATTTTCCAAACCCTTCCTCCCACACTTGAAGTGCATATTGTCCTCATTGTAAACATGCAATGAAATGCAAACAAAGGAAAAACATATCAAAGAAAGGAGAAGGAAACTCCTCAAGTGCCATTCAAGGCACATCATCACATTAAATTGGCAAGACCAAGGAGAGGTCCGCCACAAACTCCTCTTCCACTTGAGGGCTCTCATGAAAAAGCTTGAATTGGTGATCGTTCACTTTGAAGACTTTGCCTATAACTTCATTTTTAGTCTCAGATGTACCAAGGAAAAAACATTAGTAATAACAAAAGGTTCATCCCATCTAGATCAAAGTTAACCAGTAATAAGCTTGAGGCGAGACTTAAAGAAGAACATTTTTTGGCCAATATGGAACTCCATCATAAGAATCCTAGAATCATGAAACCTCTTCACTTTCTCCTTGTAAATCTTGGAGTTCTCATAGATCTCTAAGTGGATCTCCTCAAGTTCTTGCAATTAAAGCTTCCTTTCAAATACCTGTTTCATCAAATGCCATGTTACAACTCTTCACCACCCAATAAGCATGATGTTCAATCTCCACCGAAAGATGACATGCCTTACTGAAAATCACCCTATAGGGAGACATTCCCAAAGGTGTTCGTTAAGGGGTCTTGTGAGCCCATAGAACATCTTCAAGTATCTTGCTCCAACCTTTCCTATTGGGCAGTTTTCTGCAACAGTTGTTTGATCTCTCTATTAAAAATCTTGGTTTGTCCATTAGTTTGGGGATGATAAGTTGTAGCAACTCTATGCACAACCCTATACTTCTAGAGCAAGGATGCTAATGACATGTTACAAAAGTGGCTCCCCTGATCACTGATAATGGCTCTAGGTACACCAAACCTGTAAAAATTGTTGATCTCACAAAATCCACAACAACTTTAAAATCATTAGTTCTTGTGGTCTTAGCTTCAACCCATCTAGAAACATAATAAAAAACAAGAAAAATATATGAAAAACCATGAGAAACAGGAAATGCACCCATAAAGTCAATACTCCAAACATAAAAAATATCATAGAAAATAATGGGTTGCCTATGTGTAATAGTCCATCCCACTCTCTAACACTACTCATAAGTGGTGAAAAATGACGAGCATCTCTAAAAATGGTGGGTGAATAGAACCGACAGTCTAACACCCTCCTAGCGGTCCGTTGAGGACCAAAATGATTGTTGATAGGTGTGCCATGACAAAACTGAAGAATAAACTAAATCTCATGATCTAGCACACATCTTCAAATCACTTGGTCGCCACCAAACATCCACAAATAAGGATCATCCCACATATGATATTTAGTATCAATCTTAAGTTTATCTATTTGAGATCTGGATGAATGAGGTGGGACAACATATGCAACAATGAAATTCACAATGTCAACAAACCAAGGTGTAACATGTAATGAATGCAAATGCATCAAATGCTCATCAAGGAAATTATCCTTAATAGGAAAGGTGTCAACATGTCCCTCAATCTTGTTCAAATAATTAATAACCAAGTTCTCTGCACTACTCCTATCTTTAATCTCAATATCAAACTCCTAAAGAAAAAACATCCACCTGATCAATCTAGGTTTAGGATCAGGCTTCTTCACCAAGTACCTCAAAGCTGCATGGTCAATAAAGACAGTGATATGAGAGTAAAACAAATAAGATCTGAATTTATCTAAAGCAAAAACAATAGCTAAAAGCGCCTTCTCATTGGTGGTGTAGTTAACTTGGGTTGCATCTAAGGTGCCGGAAGCATAAGCAATGACATGAGATAATCTATCAACTTTCGGTAAAAAAAATAGTCCCAAGTGCATAGTCAGAGGCATCACACATGAGCTCAAAGGAAAGTTTCCAATATGGTGACTGCATGATGGAAGAGGTGGTAAGCCTTTTCCTTAACTCCTCAAATGCCTCTTTTCAAGGCTAGTCAAGCACAAAGTCTACGTCCTTTTGAAGAAACTTGGACAGTGTCAGTGCAATGATGAAATCTTGGATGAATCTCCTATAGAAACCTACATTTCCAAGAAAACAATGTACTTTCCGCATAAAAGCAGGATAAGGTAGAGAAGTAACAACATCAACCTTAACCTTATCGACTGCAATACCTCTACTAGAGACTAAATATCCTAAGACTATACCCTCATATACCATAAAATGACATTTTTCAATATTATTAATTTTCAATTTAATATAATGTTTATCAATATTAGTTAATCTCACAAAGTATAGACCAAAAATTTACTAGAGGGTATTACAAAATTCGAATTGTACTTTGAAGCTTAGATTGTATTCAACTAAAAAAAATGAATGAAAGAAAAAAAAAGGGACGGGTGTACTCATTAGACCGTTACAAACAAATTCAATTCAAAGTTAATTTACAATATAAAATTCAAAACTCTCACACTCTCCAGTCCATAAATCCATTTTGTTTTTTGTTTTTTTTTTTCACTAAGACTCGGTAAAAAAAAAGGGGGCGGCGTTTCAACCGTGAACGAAGAAGAAGGCATTGAGATTGGGCAGCGTAATGAGCAGAAAACGGAGCTTCAACATCACAGTTCCACCGCTTAACCTCATAATTAGTTAATTACTCACCGATCCATTCTTCCCCAAACCTAATCGAAGCCGAACGTGTCAACTTTGTCCTTACAATGCCGGCGTCAACTCGGTCCCAGACAGTAGTACTGAACGAGTCAAACTCGGAACACGATGCCCTAAAGGAGAAGATGAAATCGCTTCTTGCGTTGTACGAGCAGCACAAGCAGAAGCACGGTGCTGCTGCGGCAGCACCTCCTCCCAGCAAGAACCCTTCTTTGAAGAGTGGGACCCGCATTCTGGTGTTCGTTAGGGTTAGGCCGTTGGCGAAGAAGGAAATGGAAGCGGGTTCACGGTGCTGCGTCAGAATCGTCGATTGCCGCGACGTTTACCTAACGGAGTTTTCGTCCGAGAAGGATTACCTCAGGCTGAAGAGGCTCAGGGGTCGCCATTTTGCTTTCGATGCTTCGTTTCCCGATTCGGCTACTCAGCAAGACGTTTATTCCACAACGTGAGTTTCGTTTTCGATTTGTTTTTGAGAATGATAATTACTTGAATTCATTCGCTTCTTGAAGGAATTTTTTGAGAAAGAACGGTATTTAGGTCCAATAATTTAGGTATTTTTTGTTGTTTTCTCGTCAATTTGGGTGTGTTTGTTTTACCGTTCCGATGCTGCGCCGTTTTGTGAGAGACGACAAATTGTTACTTCTCCTTGATCGTATTTTTGGAGCTTGTTCAACAGAAAAACAAATACACACTTGAGTTTCATCTTGTTATAGTCGAAATACCTGTACGAAAAGTACCCAAGTTATTTCATGCTATTAGTAAGCTGAAAATGGATATAACATAGGAATAGGAAATAAGGAAACTATCACGAATTGTCGAGTTCCCATTTCAATAGTTACTTGATTAATTTAACATTTTTGAGAACAGTAGGAATGCAGATTTATTTGATGGAGCTTATATTGGATATAAATTTTTCCTTTAGTTTTTTTTTTAACTTTTTTAAAAGAGTTGAAAAGAGATTATATTTTAAAAAAGTATATATTCGAGCATGCGTATGTGGTATTTTAAAACAGTTTGATAGGAAAAATTAAAAGGTCTTGAGGAGAATTGAACTTGTTATGTCAATATTACTAATTGAGTTTCAAGCTTGTTGGCCTTTGGAGTTCAGTTGACTTTATACTATACTTGGAAACTAAAACCTTAAAGAGAAAAGGGTTTGACAGCACTAATATTCGGCATGCATTTAAAATCTTATAATCTTTCCATGCTTAATATTAAGCATGCATTCAAAATCTTATAGCTTAGGTGTACTCATTTATGATGGAAGGTATACATTGACTTTTACTTTTTCAGAACCTCAGAACTTGTGGAAGCAGTTCTGCAAGGGAGGAATGGATCAGTTTTCTGTTATGGTGCCACTGGAGCTGGAAAAACTTATACAATGCTTGGTACAGTGGAGGGCCCTGGTGTAATGGTGTTGGCAATTAAGGATTTGTTCAGTAAAATTAGGATGAGAAGTTGTGATGGAAACCATGCGGTTCATCTGTCCTATCTTGAGGTTTATAATGAAACTGTCAGGGATTTGCTTTCACCTGGAAGACCTCTGGTTCTCAGAGAAGATAAACAGGTCCACTTGCTTATCTTATAAATAATGTAAAATCTTCAGAAAGATTCAAGAGAGAAGCTACTGAGCATTATTTATACCTGCTGAGTGACAATCATATTATAGTGTATGTGATTAGACTTCCTGTGCCTTGTTGATTTTCTTTAATTATTGGTTCTTGAGAGAAATTGACATGTATATTTATGGAGTCCATTGTTCAATATATAAGTCAAATAAGGACTTTCTCTTGCAGGGTCATCAAAATAAGTCCATTGTTCAATAAACTCTCCTGTCTCCATTGTATTGCTTAAATTTCAACTCTGGAAGATATCTAATTGTACATTGTCTAATTATGTTATAGGGGATTGTTGCAGCAGGTCTTACACAATACCGAGCTTATTCCACTGATGAAGTAATATACTGATCCCATTTGGTAAATTTAGAAGTTTAGCAGCTGTTTGAACTTTGAACTCTCAGAGAAATTTGTTTATTCTTTTCTTTGTTGCTTCAGGTGATGGCATTGCTTCAACAAGGAAATCAGAACAGAACCACAGAACCAACTCGTGCAAACGAAACATCTTCACGCTCCCATGCTATTTTGCAGGTAAACTTTGAAGTTTTTGAGGAAAAAAATGAGCAATCCCTTAAATGTCGTGATTGTGACATGCTTAATTTGTTACATCTAGGTTGTGGTTGAGTACCGAGTTAGAGATGCTGCAATGAATATTATTAAAAAAATGGGCAAGCTCTCACTGATTGATCTTGCAGGGTCAGAGAGAGCTCTTGCCACAGATCAAAGAACAGTTAGATCTCTTGAGGGTGCCAATATAAACCGATCTCTTCTGGCTCTAAGCAGCTGCATTAATGCTCTTGTAGAAGGCAAGAAGCACATACCATACCGAAATTCAAAACTCACTCAACTTCTAAAAGACTCATTAGGAGGATCATGCAACACAGTCATGATTGCAAACATAAGCCCAAGTAACCTCTCATTCGGTGAAACACAGAACACCCTTCACTGGGCTGACAGAGCTAAGGAGATTCGAACAAAGGTTAAATCCTCTTAATCCTTTCAAGCGTTTCATATTCACGGTAGTATCTTCCAAATGTTGCCATAAATCAACATGCACATTAATATTTGGATCATCAAAAAGAGATAACAATCCATTTTCTGTTTTTTCAGTTTATCACTTCTGCAAGTACAGGCTTCAACCTTTTTTTAACCTGCTTTATGTGTATGCAGGCAACTAATGCAAATGAGGACCTATTGCCAGTGCCTGAGACAGAAACTGACCAGGCCAAGCTAGTACTCGAGCTTCAAAAGGAGAATCGTGAATTGCGAATGCAGCTAGCACGACAGCATCAGAAGATTATGACACTCCAAGCACATTCCTCGGCTCCCCCAACACCACCTTCAGCTACATCTCTTCTTTCCACTCCTCCAACTTCTGCTCCACCAAGTGAAAAACGAAGGACCAGACCCTCTTTGTTAGCTGCAACACATTTCACTCCAGAGGCCAAGAACAAGGGAGATGAGGTAGCTGTTACAATCAGAACACTTCAACAAAGAGTTAAAGCCTTGGAGGCAGAGCTAGAGAGAGTGAAAAAGGATTACAGCTTGCAGCTAAAGCAGAAAGATGATGTCATTCGTGAGCTTTCACAAAAGGGTGGGAAAAAAGTGGTAGCAACAAGGGCTAGTCTACGGCCAAAGGAGGCAAACACTGGAGAATTGAAGAGTCCAAGCTATCGTTTTCGGTCACCAGTACAAACTGCAAAGAAACGAAGCTTTTGGGACATAACTACTGCTAACAGCCCATCAGTCACCACATTGAATGGGAGAAAAACTAGAAGTCATGTCATTTCTGAACCTACTGCACATCCATCTATGCTTCTTCAGGTCTAGTGCTTTTTTTTCTTTCTCCTTACTTTTCACCTGCATGTGTACATCAACCATCAGCATATTTCACTATTAAATCTATAATCTAAGGCCACCTATAATATATATCTTTTAGAAGTTAGTTCTCAATACTCATCATATGGCTCTTTTTATTTGTTTATCTCAAAGAAAAGAAGTTAACTAGGAAAAAAAAACTAATATGTTGTGATTTTAATTACATTGTTGAAATCCCGTTTCACCCTTTTAATAAACGTCATAGACGTACTTTTATTTTTCTTTGTTGTGTTACTGATCCAGCTTCTTGGATTACATTATTCAGCCCGGATTTGCTCGAAGAAAGGGCGATATTTAAATGTGGGGTCTTCTTGGAAGGGAGTTACAAGAGGAAGTTTAAGGACAGAAGCCCACGTATAGAGGGTCTGTTTTTTTCCATAGACTCTGATACGTCCTCAAAATTCATTCTGGGCTTGAACTTGTGGTCCAATATAAAAGAAAAGAGATCATTGCAGGTTGGTGTGCTTCTCCTTCCACCTCATCTCTTCTCGTCTAATTCAGTCACAGGAAATTAGGAATTAGGATGATAGTTTCTTTAGTCCTAGTCCGCGCCAAACCAAGGTGATGTTTTACATGCTTCATTGAAGCTTTTGGAGAAATTTCCAAAATCATTATTATATTTGTACATTCATTTTTTTCGGGTTTTTTATTTTTTTGTTTTTTTATTTTATAATTTTAGTTGGTAAATTAACGCCCCAGCCCACCAATATTGAAACAAGGTTTATGATTGTTTAAAGATAAAAAATAAGTTCATGCTAGAACAAAATTAAATTATTAATTTTTTAACTAATGAACAATAATAGCCTGACCGTTATAATACGACCTTTCATTACTACAAAGAGAGAAATAAGTTCACGACGACTTTCTTTATATAAAGGGTTATATTCTAACCTTTCATTCTCTCATTTTCTTTTTCCTTACTTTGCCCATCCCTAGACATTTGTATTTTTTTTAATCTTTGGCCTGAAGCAAAAGACGTACATTTTACTATTTAGGATTAAAAAATTTAAACAAAGCTAATCACCATAAAATTTAAGAAATAATTTGATATAATGAGAAGTTTCAAAAATTATAATGACATTAATAAATTGTTTTATCAGTTTAAAGTTTGCTTTAAGCCTAGATAAATGTTTGCTTGCCTTTAAAAAATAATTTTATTTATTGAAAAATTATTGTAATTATTAAAAAAATAAGTAGCTGAAAATAGATATTAATTGTAATTTATGGAAATGTAATACTTGGATAAAAATACATTTTTTTGTTGATTTACATAAAAAAAGTTAATTAAAATGATGAAATATTTATTAAAAATTTTTTGTAACATCCTCAAAATTATATTATGAGTTGTATTTATGATTTAATTATAGAAGCAGGATGATAATTTTTGAACTAGTAGATTGGTACAAAATAAACAATGAACGAACCATGTGCTGTGAAACATTTTTTTTAGAAAAATCTAGTCTTGACAATTTATAGCTCCTAAAACTTTGGCACAAAGGTTAGAAGCTTTAGCCAACAATTTGAACCAATCAAAAGTTCATGAATATTCCTAAGCCTCTTACGTGCTTCAACCATGTAAATTTGTTTGGCTAAGTGAACTAATAGAAAGAAAAATTTGGTAAACCAAAGTCAAGGTGAAGTCAATGAATAAAGAGAATAAGACAAGTTAAGTCCAAGCTTCTTGAATAATCTTTTTAGGACTATCCATCAGTTAATCAATCCTTAGGAAGCATATCACACGTGCACATATGCCATTAATGAAGGGAATATTGGTAATGATGATTAGATAAGGAGAATCTAGATATTTTCTTAGTTTGTAATGGCTTAGTTAACCTAGAACTTAATTAACTACTAAGTTTCTTTCTAACCAATTACCTTTCATCCTAACTAAATCAATTAGTATAAATAGATTATAACACCCCAAAATTCTGCACGTAAGGCCAACACCCAAAATTCACAGCCAAATTGTTTTCCTTGCATTTTATTTTGTTCACTTCCTTATTTCCTACCTCCTTTGTTGCTTCTAACCGTGACACCTTCTACCATTTCACCTATTGCCATTTTCTTTTTCAAGACCTAATTTCTTAGAAGATTTTCTCAAGGAAGACAATCCTTACTCCATTCCTTTTCAAGAATCAAACTCACTTGAGGTAGGCTTCAATCTTTAGATAAGAATTTATTTGGACTAATTTACATGTTTAATTGTACAGATTTATGGTTATTATTTAGGTTGAAATTTCATGTTATTGAAGGTTATTTTATGGTGTGACAATGTTGATTTAAACCATAGGATATGTGATGATTTATAGGCTGGTGATGTTTGGAATGATATTTGATGATCTTTGGAAGTGATTTTGATGATATTTTGGCTGTTTGTTCATATTTTTATTAAGGGACTGTTTTGTATTAATTTTTAGAAGTAGAGGTTGAATGATATGTAGTTAAATGATTCAAATGCTTGGGTGATTAAATTTGAAGATGAAGTAGTAAGGTGGTAGGTAAGGTGGTAGGTGTAAGGAGATAGAGATGCATATTAGGTTATAATCTTTTCTTGTGAAAGTTTAAATGAATTAGAAATTATTTGAAATATATATTGAGGTTATTAGTTAGACTATTAACATGATTTTTCTGCAGCCTGAAGATATTATCATGCCTCAGTTGCTAATGATATTACTTAAATAATGTATGGTGGTTCAACCATATTTGAGGTACATATGATGTTATGATAAAAATATTTTTCCATAAGAACATACCTGCGCTAGGTTGTTGGGTTGCCCTATCACGAACAAGGCCGAGCTGGCCGGGTTGACATCCCGGATAGATTATCTTCTTTGATGACCGAGCTGGCCGGGTTGACATCCTGGAGAGACTATCTTCTTGATGACTGGGTTGGCCGGGTTGACATCCTGGATATCCTATAGATTTTCTTATGGATGAATTTTGATGTGATGATATGTTGATTCTTGTTTCCAAGTCCAGTACAAGATTTGGGAAACATAGTTTGAGACTACATCCAGTACGAGATGTAGAGACCAGGTGCAAATACATGGAATAACATGCATGACTAGCGTAAGATAGTCGCAACATTTCTACATCCAGTACGAGGTATAGCTATATACAGAATGATATGTAGAGACCATGTGCACCTTGGGAAAATTCATTTCATGCATTCATATAGTTTGCATAATTATTTTATGGATTTATTTAAATATATTGATAAATTACTAACGTACTAACGTGTTTGGTAGTTTAGTTTTGTCTATTGAGAAATTTTATTTCTCACTAGATTTGTTTTATGTTTTTAGATGACCTCAATCATCATATTCCTTGATGCACTAAATCTGGAGTGGCACCTTGATGGGAAAGGAAATGTTATGTCATAACTATACACCCAGTTATACGTGCATATATTTATTTTGGCACTCATTTTCCAATTTCTGTACTTAATGAACTGTTTAATCCTAATGACTCATTCCTACAGTTTGCTCTTGCCTATCCACAACCACCTATGGAACCAATTAACTTGGTCAACGAAGAAGAGAGTATTGGATAGAACTTCTGAAATGAAGACATGGGTTGTAGATTTTTGTACATAAATAATAATCCTAACTAGTGTGACTGAGGTGTTTTCTAATAGCTAAGTTATATGGTGTATTAAACGTGAAGTAACCAAAAGAAATGATCTATGTAAAATGGACTGTGACTACTAAAAAAAATATCAGTTTAATAACTTCTATAACCTCTATAATTTATATGTTTTAGCATTTATACTAGAATTCATTCATTAAAAATAAAATAGTAATTATCTAATGATTCTTAAAAATTTAACCCAAATAAAAGTATAACATCTAGAATAATTTTAGGTCTTTACAATTTTCATTATTAAAAGATAAGTAGGTTAAAATTGAAATTAGTTGTATATTGAAATGTGTTTTCAGGATATCTTAAATTTTGTAATGAACAATTAATTTGATATTGTTTTATTTTGTAATATTGATGGTGATAAAATTGTATAGGATTTGTTTGATAATATTACTTTAATGTTGTTAACTATTATTATAATGTGTTTGTTTTGTCACTTATTTAAATTTATTGTCATTTGTTAAAATGGATAATGATGAATGGATGTATGACAATATTATGTATGAAGAAATTAATATGAATGAAGATATCAGAGATAAACCTAGTGCATTTGAAAATATTAATTGTTTAGTCGATTGTTCTGCAGCCTTCAATACTTCTGAGGTATTTATATTATTTTGAATTTGTAATAACCGTTAACGAAACACCCATACACACCAATTATGTGTCTGCATATCTTGAAACTATTCAAGCATGCCTTAAAGAAGATGTACATCCTACAAAAATAGAGGATGATAGGCCTTTCAATTTCCTTGTCATTGTCTTGAACCTCAACAACATAAGTTTCTATGGTTAAGACAATTGTGGAAACTTCATTAGATCTTACCAATTCATGGCAGTAGTCATGTAACCTTGTAAATTGTTCTTTGAAAGAGACTTGAACTAGATCTTTTTTAGAAGCCCTTGCCCTGAATGCCTTGGTTCTAATGATGTCATCATTCCATTGTTCATTAACCCTGTTTTTAATATCTAGCAAACTCATGTTAGGATTCTCCCTCAATCCTTGAAGCGGTCTTGTGCTTAACCAACTCGACTTAAGCAATCTGATATTATACTTTCTAGAACAAGTATGTTCATCATGGCATGTTCTTAACTGTCATGTTTTCTCATCCCTAATCTTTTCATAATAAGCATTCCAGAGATAGCCAGGTTTACAAATCATCATCATTCTTCTTTTATCATTTCTATCAATCTTTAAATCTTTCCTAGAGTGCATTTCATATTTTATCATTGGATATTTGAATTCAGATTTCATTTCAAATAATAATTCATCCTCCCACTTATAGTCAATCATGCTAGATTGAGGGACAAAATGAGGAAACTTGTTTCTCTCAATTGCATCACTCTTCCCATCTGACTTGACCCACTCTCCATTTCTTTAGAGTGGTACTCATTGTCATTGTCATCATTCCAAGTAACACTTTTCCTTTTCATGTGACATCGTCTATTTACTTTCTCAAGGTTTACAAATTCCCCATTAAATTCCTCAATATCATTGGTTTCTTCTTCTGAATCACTAAAAATAATGTTGCTAAAATCAATCAAATTTTCTACATTTGGCTGATAAATAGTTTCAGCAAATTCTGCAGTATAACCCACATAAGGTTTATGAACATTCTTACCAGTTAGCCTAACTTTAGTAGTGTGTTCCACCCTTTGCATTAATGGATTGGTTGGAATAGCCTTTGGTCGACCCATTTTCTTCTTTGGTCCAAAAACCAATAGTCGTTCACTTCGTCTTTGTGGTTCTTCACTTGAAATTTCTAGTTGTAGAGGTTGTGAACTTTGCATAGTAGGTTGTGGAGTTAGTACTTGAGGTTGTTCACTTGGCATTATAAATGTTGCACTTAGTATTACATGCTCCACTTGCAATGTGAGGCTCTAAACTTCTAATGCAAGGTTCTGAAATTGGTACTTCAGGTTGTGGAGGTTGTGAATTGTGTTCAAATTGATGGTGCACTTCAGGTTGTGGAGGTTGTGAATTTTGTTTAGATTAATGGTCATTTCAACATCAAGTTCTGAACTTGCAATGTGATCACCAATTGATTGCTCAACATTTACAATCAATTATTTGAAAAACACATTGGGACTAACCAAACTAAGAGGGGGTGAATTGGTGTAAAATCAAATCATCAAAAAGAAAGGATCGTATCACAACTTTCTTTTAAATCAATATTGAATCAATCACCTGAACATACAACTATTTTGTTAAAGTGAATCAATTTGAAATACCTTTGAAATTTAGCAAATTGATAAAGAATATACTAGAGAGATGAGAGTTAAAGAGAAGATAGAGAACACGATTTATACTAGTTCACTCTCTATTTCTAGAGAAGCTAATTCAGTTATCTAATTCAACCCATATTAGATTTTCACTATGCAATGTGAGTTTTACAAGCAATTTCAAATTCTATTTAGAAAATGAAACTTAGGAACCCAACCCTAGACTTTTTAGTGAATCTAAGCCTAAGAGAAACCTACTCTTAGCTTTAAACTAGAAACACCTATTTTAGCATGCAGTAAAACTCTTGCACATGCAATGACAATGTGTAAAAAGAATATGAAACATAATCAAGGAGAGATACAACCTTTACATTCAAGTGCAAGAACAAAAGATTTGATTGAATGAACCTCTCTTGATCTCAAGTGTGTTTAAAACTCACTAATCACATAATCCTTAGAGAAACTTTACTTTAGAAAGCTCCAAGAAATCAAAACTGAAGTTTATGAGTTGTAAAAGTTCGTTGAAAGTGATAATACAAGGTGTGTATTTATAGATAAAACAGTTATAACCACCTGCAATCAATTAAATTGGCAATGTAATCAATTACTTCATGAAAGTAATCGATTTCATATCCCATGTAATCGATTAAAGTGTTCTTCCCCAATTTTGGAACACATTCAAAGACAATGTAATTGATTACACTCTTGATTTAACCAATTAAAGTGTTCTTGATCACTTTTGGGAATACTTTCAAGAATGATGTAATCAATTACCATATCTTTGTAATCGATTAAACTAGAGACCCAAAAAAATAGTAATGGTCTCAATTTGAACTATGTAATCGATTACAAGTATATAGTAATCGATTAAATCAAAGCCATGATTTCTCGCAAGTTCTCAAAGACTTATGTAATCGATTACACACATGCGATAATCGATCAAACCAATGAGTTATATAGCACAAATGATTTTTCTTATATTAGAAACTATTTTCCTACGTCTATATGATGATGCATGATGTACACACAGATAAACTAAGGATAATAAGTAACAAGCAATATAAATGTCACTCAATATGGAGTTAGGCATGTAAAAGTCAAAACTCTTCTTAGTCTTGATCTTTATGTTGCTCCCCTATCTCTAACAGTATTTAAACCACAACAATAATTACTACTACTTGAATTGATCAAACAAAAGCATACAACAATGCTCACTAGTGGCTGGATCTTGTAGATCATCATGAAAACAATTTGGCAAAAATTGAGAACCTCAACCTCTTCCACATAATACTCAATATAAAGGTGAACAATTCCTTGACTAGCTACAATATCCACCATCTCTAGATCACCTTTATCATCAATAAATTATTTCAACCCAACATTCAAATCCTCCCCACCATAGTGATACCATAGCACAACTCCTTTAGAATAATCCAGTTGCTTTAACAACAACATAACCTCAAAATAAGACCATTTATCCTCAATGCAATCCCAATTCATTGCCCTTATACTCCAAATGATCACCATCCCTAATAAATATACCACCATGGTGCACCATACATTTGAAATAACCAAACATAATGAATGCCATAAAATCTCAACTACAAATCTTGAAAAAAAAAAGGTTACAAAATCATCCAATCACAAGTTAAAATTGAATAGACACACCACTATGTAACCTAACCTAGAAAACCCCCAAAACCCTCCCCTTAATAGGTGACACAATGAACACACACAAACACAAAACCTAAAAGAAATCTCAGCAACAACCAACAAAGAAAAAAGGGAAACTCATTATGTATTTCACATTTTCAAGAACAAAGCACCACCATGTAAACGAAAATAACAAAACAAAACAAGAATAATGTACCTTTGTGGACGACAAGGACAAGGATGAAGACAAAAGGCATTGCCAACAACAATCTGATGATCGACGACGTCCTTTCCCTCTGAAACTGAAACAACAACATTTTTTCCCCTTCACATTACAATGCCAATAACCCTTCCAATGAGTTTTCTTATTCTGCAAGTGTTGGCAAAAAAGAGGCAATGATCAAAACAATGTCATTTTAATAGACTTGTCACATCATCATCCCACTCAGCAAGTAACAGACAAGTCACACAATTTTGTTAACTTTTTAAACGTTTTCCTAGAAAATGACCAAAATGTACTCATCTGAAAACATAATGTACTAAAATGAAACTTTTTAAACATAATGTACCAAAATGAAACTAAAAATAAACTTAATGGACCAAAAGTGAAGTTAAACCTATAATAATCTATATCTATGTTTATAACTATTATAAAGGGAATAACAAAATTTGGTGTCCACTTTTTTGTGAATTTTTTTATCCTAAACTATTAGAAACTAATAACCATTATATTATTTTATTTTAACTTCTAACCGTAGTTATATTTTTTAAAACAAATCACGTAAAAAAATATACACACAACTAGCTTCAAGTCCAGCCTGGCACAAAGTGCTTATTTTGTAGCAATAATAATGGGTGAGTTTGGATAAAGTTTTTTTTTATAGAAAATACACATTTTATATAAAAAAAAGTGTTTATTATAAAATTTTAGATGTTTGTATAAACTTATTTTAAAAAGCAGAAGCTGAAAATAAGCTAAAAATAGCTTATTTGTATAAGTTATTGCGGAAGCAGGAATTGGAAAAACACAGAGGTGGGTAAATGAAAATTTTGGATGGGACTACCCCTGAGCAAAATGTAATTTGATCATGACCTACCTCTTCTCTTTCATCATCGCATGATCTTCATTTTCGCTTTCCATGTTGTGAGAGACTACCTCCCATCGCGCCTCTACAACTTAAAATTGTCCTTCTACAGATTGTCATTGTGCTACCTCCCTCATCGTCACCGCGCCTCTACACCGCCTACCTCCTTGTTATGCACCTTGCAAATTTCCCCGCTTTCTTAGGTGACTAATTTTGCATAAATGCTCAACCATGCTGTGAATCTGATTTGTTGTTTATTTTCATTGCTCTGGAAGTAATTAGATGATTAAAGGGTTTTTGTTTTTTACATTGGAAGTTGTGTGTTGTTTTGTCCTCCCTTATTCAAAAAAGAGACACAAATAAGATTATTTCACAAATCATATAATAACATACTCAATAGTCTTGACATTTCAAACCAAAATAACGTTGTGTAATTTACATAAGCTAATTACACAAGGATCAACACTACAAATGGTGTAAAATTTGAGTGACAATCTACTAAGACAAATACTGTTATGCTGCCCAACTAACACCAGTAACATATTTCAAACCACTTGTCCATTGCTCAACAAATATCTGATCAATTTGTTCAGTGAGTATCAACCTCTAAACTGTTGAGTTTGTGTAGTAAGTATCATCCTTTTCTCTTCCACTACCTCACATAAGAGATTGTGTCCATTCCCCATAGCCTTAAACCCACCAGACCATCATCATGCCATTGTATCCGATCCACCTCCAAGCTTTCGAAACTCGATATCAAACAATCCTTAGGGAAATAACATTAGTGTTATAATATCAAATTTTGGGCTTGTAAAATCTAACACACTTATGCTAGTCTTCTACCAGTTAAATAACTTTTTTCACAACTCAAGTTTTGAAAGCTACTATTGCTCACAGTTGTTAGTGTCTCAAAGTAAAAATTCCTACCACAACATGAACAACATAAATTATAGTAAAAAATACATTTCCACATTAGTAGAAACATAGAAATAAGTACATACCATTGTTAGATACATGGTGAGCTTGAAGAAGGATCAAGATGTATGTTGAAGCTTGGATAAGTTTTAGATACAGGTAACTTGTCCATGCTTACAAATTTGACTCTCAAAGATGAAGGATTTGTCACTTATGAAGATAACAATGAAGGAAAATGAGAAGGAAAAAGGTGAATCAAACGCAAAGATTGATCAGTCAATCACCTACTCAAAAGCACATGGAGTGGACACAAGCATATAGAGATCATGCATTATTTCCTCAATGATCACATCCAAAAGGGTAATTGTTCAATTGAGTTTACTGATCATTCATTGGCTAGTACATCTAACAAACCCTTATCTTGAAACTGATTATATGATCTTAGGAACATGCTAGGTATTCTTAATGAATCTAATATATGCTAGCATGCTTACAATGTGTCTGACTACATAATATACCATTTAAATTGGCCATTCATCACATATGCCTAAAATTCAAAATCCTGATGAAAAACACTGTTCAATCAGCATAATTGTCTACTTTAATTGATTACTTAGATTTTTATGATTATTTTGAGGTCTAGAGATAATCTTAGAAACAAAACTTCACTGGAGTAATCGATTACAATGCAAATTAAGTAATTACTTGGTACTTTCAGTGCTTTTCAAAATGAAAATCTTCCTAGAGTAATCGATTACTATGACTAATTAATTAATTACTTGTGATTTAAATGCAATCCAGAGTCAAAAACTCTCTCGAGTAATCGATTACAAAGTTGTATTAATCAGTTACTTAAGGTTGAGGACTATTTCAAAGTCTTTGCTTTCATGTCTCTTGTTCTGCACCTATCATTAATGGATAAAATTTCCTTTTATGCTGTTTATATCTTCCTTTGCTTATCTCATATATCACTTGATTATTTTTGACTTTGATAAGCCAAAAGGGGGAGAAAAATAACAACATATTAACATATTGAGGGTAGAAAAATGAACATAGAGAACAAATATATGATGTGCAAGTGTAATTAATTCCTTATCTGATTTACTTTGAATTCTTAACTCTGAATTGTTTATTGCTCTTATATGAATTTAATATCATATTACCTAAGATAGGGGAAGCAATAAAATGAATATACATTGTTTATGCAAAGTATATTTGACACTTGTTCTTGGCAAAAGCTGAATTAATTTCATATTTCAAGTATATAGCTCTTAACATTCATTCCTTAAAAGCACATGAAGGCTAAATATGTTCAATTGAATTTTGACATGATCAAACCCAAAAAGGGGGAGATTGAAGAAGGATCAAAATGTATGCTGAAGCTTGGATGGGTTTTAGCTTTTAACATATCATTCAATTGAAGGCATTTGTAATATTTAGATGTAAGAGAGTTTCATCCTATGATCCATAACATTGCATAAACATCATACATTGGCTTGCATTCATGATTTTACAAAAGCACATGGTTTGTGAAAAAGCTTTAAAATTTCGTGTTTGCATAAAAGCCAAGTGCTCATGGTTAAGTTTTGGAAAAACTACTTTTTACACTGACTTAATCGATTACCAAAATTTGGTAATCTATTACTTAAGCCATGAAGAACTAATTAACCGATTACAAGGTAACAGTAATCGATTACATAGTACAAACACAAAATAGGTTGTTTATGTGTTAATCAATTACCATGTAATCGTAATCGATTACTTGGGGCGTTTTGGAAAATAAGACTTTCTGTGTTAATCGATTATATGGTGATTTAATCGATTGCTTTGCTTATATATCTTTTTCAGAAAGCTGAAGAACATTTTTAATTGATTGAATTTGTTTTTAATCGATTACATTGGTGGTTTTAATCGATTACATTGATGATTTAATCGATTACATTCAGTTACACCAGTCTGTTATAAATAGTTGTTGAATATTTTAATTTGAACATATCATTACAATTCAAGATTTTCATTGTTTTTCAAAAGGCTTCTGTATTGAGAGAAGATACTCTCAGTAACAAAGTTCTTACCACAAATTCCAATATTCATGTTTCATTGAAAGGTTTTCTCTTTGACAAGATTGTAAGAAGCTCTTGGAGAGTTTGGTTTGAAACTTATTTGCTTTCAACTTTGATCAAGATTGGTAATCATATGCATTCATATACTGTGGATCATCAGGTTGTTTCTCTCCATTATTTTCTTTGTATAATTTGCTTTTACATTTCACCTTGTAAGTTGCTATTACAAAAGGGTTCTTTAGGCTTATCTAGAGTGGATTCTCTAGAGGAAAGAGTAGAAAAGGGTTCTCTATATCTTGATCATTATAAGTCTAATAGGGTTTTAGATTTCAGTTCTTTATCTAGGGTTGATAAATGGTGATATTTTGTAAGCTTGTAAAGAACAAATTTTGTTAATAGTGGAACTCTAGCCAATGTTTGGTTAGAAAAAACTGGATGTAACTTCTCTTGTTGAGGGGTGAACCAGTATAGCTATTTATGTTAATTACTTTCTCTCAATCTCATCTTTCTGTCATTGATTGCTAGTCTTTCGGATAGTTATTTGAATATCAACAAATAAACTTTTTTTGCTATTGATTTTTGTGAAGGGTGAGTCTTGATTGACTGAAAATTTGTTATTCAAAAAGTTGTCCTTGTGATACGATCCTAAATCTGCTACTTGTTTTAAAGAAATTTTAAAGACCCTATTTTAACCAATTCACCCCTTCTTGGTTATTGTATGTGTTCATATTATTTTCAACCATTATTATTAGCTTTCAAACAATATTTAGTAATGAATTGTTCCAGATTAAAAATATATTTCATCCTTAATAAATCTAAACAAATATATGCAAAAAAAGTTATAAGTATGAAATGAACAACAGATTTGAACATTTGGAAGACCAATGAAAAAAGGCCATAAACATAAGCCGAGGAAGAGATGATAGGAAGGACATCAGACTTACTTTTCCATTTTGGATTCATATTCAGAACATAACTTGTGTAACCGAGTTGTGGCTTCAAGTTCTTGCTCAACATCCTACACCAACCAAGCAACTACATTTTAGTTTGTTGAGCCAAAATATAAATTAGGCCACTGCACAGTAATCAATCCCATTCAATATATATTTTCAATGGAAGCAACCTCTGAAATTCAAACAATAAAAAATAACATTATGCACTAGACCAATAACATTCTCTTTTTGTTGCTTTTGGGTTTCTAGATAATTGCTTAATATGACAGTGGAAAGGCGATTGTTTTCTGATGCACATTTTTCATGCTTTGTTTTTGTGGTTGATGATAGTGTGAATTGTTGGTAGGCCATGTCGCTAGCACTAAATTGAGATGCTTAGATTTTTTTTAATATCTTAGTATCTTGATTGTCCCTTATTTTTTAAAATGATTCTCGATCAATGAAGGATTATTATTATTATTTTATAATGTGATTATGTTTTTATCATCTAAAATATTAGAATGGCACCCAAAAAGGACTCATTTTAGTAAAAAAGGGTGGAAGAATTTAGAGAACAAATTTCACGAAAGAACAGGATGTGCTTATGACAGGATCCAATTAAAAATAAACAAGATTCACTAAAAAACGATTTTCAATCTTTTGCCAAGTTGGTTGTGAAAGACACTGGTCTTGGTTGGAATTATGAGAAAAATACCATCATAGCAGATGAAGAATGGTGGGTTTCAAAAAGCAAGGCATGTTCATGTTTTTGTTATACTATGCAAATAATTTTTTTATTTATGTTTTGATTCTCTGTTTCTTAATTTACTTATTTATATTTGACTATAGAAAGATCTAAATGTCTTGAAATAGAAGCACAAGGGACCTAAATGCTTAAATTTGTTGGAAAAATGTTTCAAGGGCACAATGACTAATGGATTGTCTGTTTTAATTCCATATCAAGATCCATCGAAGTATGAAACACCTAATGTTGATGGTGAGGATAATGCAACATATAGAGAAAGTCAATTTCATGAAGGTGGGGCTGGTAATTATCAAGGTGGTAATGAAGTTGTGAATGAAGAACCACCAGATGTAATGCCAAGTCCCTCAAACGTGAATGCAAGAGGAAAAGGATGGGAAAAGGAGACAAAAAATTGGGACAGTAAATAGACTTCAACAATCTCTTTATCGTATTGTCAATGTGTTGGATTGAGTCTTAAATACTACTGTTACTGAACCAAAACCAGAAGACCTTTACAACTATGACAAGTGTTGTCCATTATTGAATGACTTTCCAAACTTGGTGAAGGGATCACATACATATTTTTTGGTTGTGAGAATCTTAACCATCAAAGAGAATCGGGTAGCATTTTTATACTTCATCGAGAATGATCGTGAGATGACCTTTGATTAGCTTAGCACTTTTACTGAGGTGGACATTGCTCGGGTTTGTCGTTAGGATGTTTAATGCACAAGCCTAGTGGTTGTGGCTCTAAAGCTAGAGACTTTAATATATGTTAGGTTGTTTTAATTGTTATCTTTGTCGTAATTTTCTTGTTTGACACTTTGAATATTTAGACTTGATCTTTTAATGTATGAAGTTGATGTCACTTTAAGATTTTTTGTATGACGGAAGTATTTTAAATGTCTTATTTTAAGTAGTGATTTGATTTATATTTTGATTTACAAGATAACATATAGTTCAGATGAAAGTGAGTATAGCCCTAACATGGAAATTGAAGTGTCAAATAATAATACTAATATGTTTCCACTGCATGTTGCAACTACTTTGGCTGCATTCTTAGTTACAAATCATGCATTGAAACATGTTGTGA
This sequence comes from Glycine tomentella, assembly GCA_007407185.1. Lineage (NCBI taxonomy): Eukaryota > Viridiplantae > Streptophyta > Magnoliopsida > Fabales > Fabaceae > Glycine > Glycine tomentella. The sequence goes on along the minus strand of PYAF01003167.1, from coordinate 77,478 downwards.
AAGAAGCTAAAATCACTTCAATTCTCACTGGTCACAAGTGATATGTAGAATTAATACAAGGAAATGAGAATAGGTTTTTTGAGCAACTTTGAATAAGGAAAAATGTGTTTTACGTTATTGGTATGTGAGTTAACCAATAAATATGGATTAACACCTACCAAGCATATTGGTGTTGAAGAAAGTGTTGCTTTGTTCTTATATATGATTGGTAATGGAGCCTCATATAGACAAGTTGGGAAATAACATAATTAGACCAACTGATCCTATGCATGTTGATGCTTCTAATTACATTAAAGATAATGACCGTTATTGGCCTTACTTTAAAGATTGTACAGGAGCCATAGATGGAACTTATATTGCTTTACATCTTCCTACAGATAAGCAATATCCATTTTTTAATAGGAAAAAATATATAAGCACAAATGTCATGGATGTATGTGATTTTAACATGTGTTTTACCATTGCATTATGTGGTTGGGAAGAATCTGATCATGATACTAGGATTTTTATCGATACTCTTTGAAAGTCAAATCTAAAATTCCCTTATTCTCGTAAAAGTACTTTTATATATCTTTAATTATTTTTATTTTAATTGATGATTATTTTTTACAATATTCTTAAGACATATTTATGTATTTATAGGTAAATATTACCTTGTTAAATCAGGATACGAGATATCATCTTCAACATTTTAAATTGGCTCTAAATTTCATATCAAAGGATAAAATATTTAATTTTCATTATTCTAGTTTGAGAAGTGTTATTGAAATAAATTTTGGTGTTTGCAATGCAAAATGGAGAATATTGTAACACATGAGCAGTTTTTAAATTGAAACTCAAATCCCTATCACATGGGCATGTTTTGCACTCCATAATTATGTTAGAAGGATAGATTCAGGATATTTATATATTCTTGAAAACTTAGAGAATGTTGAAGCATTATGAGCTACAAAGCAAAAGATTAACGGTGGAGATGATAATGATATACCTCATCATGAAAAATGGCAAGAACCATCTCAAATAAATGTGAGATACATGGAAGAAGTAAGAAATGCTATTAGAGATCAATTGCCAAGACAAGTGTGACATTAGTTTCTCTTAGGTTTTTACTTTTTGAAATAAGTTTGACATTTTAATTTTGATTGGTTGCTTCTACAAATAATTGGAGTACTTATTTAGCATATTCATGGACACGTAAATTTTAGTTAATCTAAGCATTTATGTTGTCTAGTCTTATCTATTTATTTTGTTGAATTGTTTTTTTTTATGAGGTAATTTGTAGAGTACTTGCAAAGAAAATATAATAAATATTTTCAATCCATATTATTGATTTTTCTATGAGGTAATTTTTAAAATAAAAATATAATAACAATGTTATTAACAAACTCTAGTATAATTTCAAGTGCAGAACCAACACTAATATCTAAAATTTGGAAACATTTTATTAATAAAATATTATAATAACATGGATGTTAGAGTAAAAAAATAATGTTTAGAGTTTTCATTTATCTATTATTCGTATTTGAATGTCTTTTTTAATTAAAAAAATAACATATGATGCATATATAAAAAAAGTGATTTTTACTAAACAAACATTTCTTTCATAAGTGTTTATAAGATATTTTATATAATTTTAGAATAAAAAACACTTCTCCACTTATCATATCCATATCCAGACAAGATAATAATCACTTTTAATTAAAAATATTTTTTTTCTAATTGTAACTAAACATAATACACATTCTACTTTTGTAAAATTACTTATAAATGATTAAAAAAATACTTATAAATAAATCACTTATTTTAAAAGTACTTATTTTAAGCCTAAATAAACTCATCCAACAATAATAAAAATAAAAACCCCGAGAACCAGAAGCTGTGGTGGCTTGTCTAGGGTTTGACAAACGGCTAAATAGTAAATACTTTCAGAGATAGTAGCGTAATTGTTCGGCTCTCGCAAATACTAGAAGGAACAAAACCCCGCGGAAGCAGCCATGGCCGAAGCAGAACACAACGATCCCACCTCGCCGGAGCGCGAGGTCCAAACCAAAAGCAACAAGAAGAAGCTCCGCAAGAGGAAAAGGCCTCACAAGACCGAGCAGAAACAAGATGAGGACAAGAACGATGCGAACATTGATAGTGCCCAAACACAAACCGAAGATGAAGAAGAAGAACAAAAAGAAGAAGACACAAACAACGTCTCATCCGGAATCATGAGCACCGAGTCTTTCTCCTCTCTGGGCTTGTCCGAACCCACTTCCAAAGCCATTGCGGACATGGGCTTCCGCCGTATGACTCAGGTAACGCCGTTTTGTTCGTTCCTTTCTTTTATTTATTTATTTATTTATGTTCGAGATGGCGACAAAGCTCTTTCTTTGAGTATTTAACGCAAACGCAAGTGCATACCTAGTCTCGAAGTCGAGACCTCTGATTAAGCTAATTAATTACATTTATTCATGAATTAAAATCATGTTATTGAATTTAGATTCAAGCGAAGGCAATTCCTCCGCTTCTGACCGGGAAGGACGTTCTGGGCGCGGCGAGAACGGGTGCAGGAAAAACCCTAGCGTTTTTAGTTCCGGCGGTAGAGTTGCTGTACAACATTCAGTTCACGTCGCGGAACGGGACGGGTGTTGTTGTGATATGCCCGACGAGGGAGCTGGCGATTCAGACGCACGCCGTGGCGAAGGAGCTGCTGAAGTATCAGTCGCAGACGCTTGGGTTGGTGATTGGGGGTTCCGGGAGGAAGGGAGAGGCGGAGCGCATTGTGAAAGGGGTGAACCTGTTGGTGGCGACGCCGGGAAGGCTTCTCGATCACCTCCAGAATACGAAGGGGTTCATATATAAAAACTTGAAGGTAAGTTGTTGATTGGTAACTTGACGGGAAGCTGGCTGTTCTTTTCATTCAACAGTGAAATATTAAAAGATTTTAACTTATGGTGTTGGAGACGTTTCTGTTTTTCACATGTTGGAGTGATGTCTCTTCTTGTATCTGAAATATTAATAGATGCATGCATATGTAAGTCTATGTCTTGGTTATCCATCTTACTCTGCAGTCTGAGTTCTTGCTTGATTTGGCAGTGCCTCATGATTGATGAAGCTGACAGGATATTGGAAGCAAACTTTGAGGAGGAGATGAAGCAGATTATTAACATACTTCCAAAGGTATTCAGAACTTTTGCAATGTGTTTCTATTTTCTCCTTCTCCTCCCCCCATTTGGTAATGCAGTAAGGTTTTGAAATTTTAGTAGTCATGAAATTGGGTCATGTCCAACACTCCAAATATGTTGCTGCTTTGGATGGGATTAGTTATCTGTTAAACACCACATACTAATGTGATAAGTATTACAATATCATTTAAGACAAAACTAAATTGGACAAATAAATAGGTTTCTGAATGATTAATTCAAGTGTCTTTTGAGCTGTTAATGAAAATGAATGATAGTGATAAGCATAAGCCACCTATCAATAGGGTATACACCCGCAAGCAGCGAGTACGAGAAGCAACAGTTCTAAACCACCCAACAGACACAATCCACCCAAGGGGCACAAGGTCAAGAGATGTGAATCAAGGGGACATGACCCTTGGTGAAGAGTCACAACCATTCTGAACAATTGTGTCTATTAGGAATAGATGTTAGATGCATTATAAATAGAAGTAAATCAGATTAGGAACAGAGGGAAAAACCAAGAGGGAAAAGTATGAATTGTGGAGAGGCAGGCTCTCGAAAACCTGTGTTATTAGAAAATATCTAAATATTACTTATATAAAATTTCTATTTAATCTTTTCTATTCTATTTCCATCTTCTTGGTTCTTATCAATCTGGTATCAGAGCACTGATCTGGTGCTTTGTTTCCAACAATGGTGACAACTCAATCTAATTCCGATAATCCAAACACAATGGAGAGAATTTTGGAAATGTTGATGGCGGACCAACAAAATCGAGATGCAGAACGACAGTAACTTGAAATGCGTTTTGCATGCCTAGAAGCCATGGTGGAAAATTTGTCTAAACAGTCGGAAGAGAGCACTTCCGGAGTTTCCGTCAATGGAAAAGAGACACCCAAGGGCCACGCCGAAGAAGGAAAAACAGAACACCGGAGAAAAGTGGAAATCCCCATATATGATGGAGAATTCGATGCTTATAGTTGGATAAATAAATTGGAATGCTTCTTTCAAATGAGAGATATACTAGAAGAAGAGAAAATTCAGGCAGTTATGGTGGCACTAGATGGAAAGGCACTATTTTGGTTCCAATGGTAGGAAAATTGCAATTCTGATATTAGATGGGGAGATTTCAAACTCGCTATTCTTGAAAGGTTCCAAACTTCAGCCACTCTCAACCCTTTTGCTGCCCTCCTGGCACTTAAACAAGAAGAAACAGTGGCAGAGTACGTTGAACAATTCGAAAGGTTTGCAGCTATGCGGAAGGATGTTGGTGAAGAACATTTAAAGGACATTTTTGTGAACAGATTAAAGGAAGGCATTGGTATCAAAAGTGGGACTAATGCGCCTTCTTCTTTTCAATCATTAATGAATGAAGTTTTAAGGCCGGTTCTCCGGAAATACGTTTTGAATGAATTGAAGATCAATGGCAAGAAGTGCTCCTTTGGCCAAGAAAACCTGGAATATCTAGGACACGTTATTTCCGCTAGAGGAGTATCCGCGGATCCTAAGAAGTTGAAGCAATGATGCTATGACCTACACCCAAGAATATCACTAGCTTAAGGGGATTCTTAGGCCTTACCGGTTATTACAGGAGGTTCGTTCATAATTATGGAAGAATAGCACAACCATTAACCAACTTGTTGAAGAAAAATGCCTTCCAATGGAATCCAGAGGCACAAATTACCTTTGAACAACTTAAGCAAGCCATGATCAGGTTACCCTCATTAGCAGTACCTGACATTTCAAAGCCTTTTGTGGTTGAAACTGATGCTTGCGGAACCGGATTAGGGGCTGTTCTCATGCAAGAAGGAAGACCCCTAGACTTTTGGAGCACTACCTTATCTAAAAGGAACCAGAGGTAATCAGTTTATGATCACGAATTGATGGCAATTGTCCAGAAATGGCGACACTACTTGTTGGGAAGCCATGTCATTATTAAAACTGACCAAAAAAGTTTGAAATTTTTGACAGATCAGAGGATGCTGAGCAAGGAACAATACAAATGGATTTCCAAATTGGCAGGATACGATTTTGAAATACAGTACAAGCCAGGGAAGGAAAACTTTGCTGCCGATGTGTTGTCCAGGAGGGGTTCCTTTTGTGCAATGTTAGTCTTACAAATTCATGATTTCGAGGAATGGGCTGAAGAAATCAGACAAGGTGACAAGTTACAGAAAATCATGCAAGACCTGATTATCGATCTCACATTTCATAATAGCTATACTTTGAGGGAGCAGAAGTTATTTTTTCAGGAGAAATTAGTACTGTCCAAATCTTCCTCCCGGATTCCAATTATTTTAAAAGAATTTCATTCCTCCTTGGTAGGAGGACATTCAGGAATCTTCAGGACTTACAAAAGAATAGCAGGTCTAGTTTATTGGGAAGGGATGAAAACTGACATCAAGAATTTTGTTGCTGCTTGCGAATTCTGTCAAAGAAACACAAGTGACAACCTGTCTCCAGCAAGATTGCTACAGCCATTACCCATTCCTACACAAGTATGGACAGATATTTCTATGGATTTTATTGGAGGACTGCCCAAATCCATGGGGAAGGATACAATTTTGGTCGCAATTTACAAACTCACTAAATATGCCCACAAATTACAAGAGGTTTTTCCAACTTTTCACCTTGAGGACAAGGTGAGTCTTTTAGGAGGGGGTATTGATAAGCATAAGCCACCCATCAATTGGGTATACACCTGCAAGCAGCGAGTAAGAGAAGCAACAGTTCTAAACCACCCAACAGACATGATCCACCTAAGGGGCACAAGGTCAAGAGATGTGAATCAAGGGGACATGACCCTTGGTGAAGAGTCACAACCAAGAAATGCGAATCAAGGGGACATGACCCTTGGTGAAGAGTCACAACCACTCTGAACAATTGTGTCTATTAGGAATAGATGTTAGATGCAGTATAAATAGAAGTAAATAAGATTAGGAATGGAGGGAAAAACCAAGAGGGAAAAGTATGAATTGTGGAGAGGCAGACTCTCGAAAACCTGTGTTATTAGAAAATATCTAAATATTACTTATATAAAATTTCTATTTCATCTTTTCTTTTCTATTTCCATCTTCTCGGTTCCTATCAGATAGTTTATGGTGCAACCCAAAAAGTATGTTTTCAAAGGTCTAGAAAGCAAAAAATAAAGACAGGAGGTGGCCTTGTTTAGGAAGGTTCAAATCCCATTTAATATCTTGTTAACAAATATATGAATATTTTGTTTTATCCATTGACAAGATGTAAAATTGTAGAAGGTGGTTTTCAACTTTCTGTTTTTGCATGAGTGGTCTGGCTTTTAGGTATTTGCTCCTCTGCACCACTGTTGGGATTGGTTACTTTTATTGAGTCTGAATGCCAGCAGCTGCTTGCATTTGAACTTGTAAAAAAGTGGAAATACTGATTTTTTTACCTGACAAAGTGTATTTCTTCTGGTAGCTATATGGTTTCAGTATCAATGTCTCTTAGGTTCCAAATATGTGTGTGGTCAGTTTAATAGCATGTTTTAGTTTTGGGGCCAATCTTTGAAGGCTGAGATGTAGCTGCTGCTGTTTCTCCTATTTATTTTTCCCTTCTTTCGCCTTGTGTAAATTAAATGTAGCTTTAAGTCTATATCTACTTTTTGTTTATACCTAATATTAATGGGTATGGCTAATTAATTTGCTTCTCATTTTACAGAAAAGGCAAACAGCTTTGTTCTCAGCTACCCCAACAAAGAAGGTTTGTTCTTCATTTCCATCCTTATCATGTTCCTTCTAAAGGAAATCTTAAATTCCAGTTTTGTTTCTTTGTTTCTTTATTCAATTTTACTAATAGTCACGTCATATAAATGTGCATTTTCCCCTTGATACACTTGAAGTGAATGCTTGATAATGCATGTTATATTTGAAAACAAGATTCTGGGGAATGCATGTTATATTGTCTGTGTTTTCCCCTTGTTTTCTTTATTCAATTTTACTTATTGTCTGTGTTTTTGGATAAATTTTCTGCGTTAAATTACAGGTTGAGGATCTTGCCCGCTTATCATTTCAGACAACTCCTATCTATATTGATGTAGATGATGGGAGACAAAAGGTGATGCCTCTTCCACTATAATCAAAATCATGAAATTGTTTTTTCATCATTATTACGTTAATTAACACGATCCATATCAATGTAGGTCACAAATGAAGGATTGCAGCAGGGCTATGTTGTTGTTCCCTGTGCTAAACGCTTTGTTGTTCTCTATTCATTCTTGAGGAGATACCAATCAAAAAAAGTGATGGTCTTTTTCTCTTCATGCAACTCTGTCAAATTCCATGCAGATCTTCTCAAGTGCACTGGGTTGGACTGCTTAAATATACATGGAAAACAAAAGCAACATGCCCGGACTACTACGTTCTTCAACTTCTGCAAAGCAGAAAAGGGGATCTTGCTCTGTACTGATGTTGCTGCTCGTGGACTTGACATACCTGATGTGGTAGGATATTTTTTCTTATCAAGTTACATGAATATTTCTGGCCTTTAAATGTGATTAGGTTCTATCATAATTTTAAGGTTTTAACCTAAAGACTCTTCAGTTGCAATTTGCAACCAGTCAATCACAACTGCCTGCACAGAAACATTAGAATAGAACAATACAATCTTCATTTAGAAGAACTTTCATAGTGAAGAGAAAGAAGGAAGGGGAATTCTGTTGTAAGTACTCTAAAACCTAGGTAACCCTTTCTGGTTGGTTGCATCCTTTGTCATTTGATGACTGGATGAATTTGGATATAGAATCCAATGGAAGATGCAGGGGCACCAAATTTAGTAGGCCTCCAACAAAGAAACATGAGCTGGAGATAAGATATCCTAATAAGAGAAATAACATATTACTAAATTATGAACTTACAGGGAATGCACATCAACTAAACCAAGCTGACCTTCTGAGTTACATGACCAAATTATCTCACTCACTCTATAGACAATAACATACTAAACACAATAAACACTGCTGAAGAGTCTTGACTCTTGATCACTTTACTCTTCTCAAAACCTTGTAATGATGTTTGTGGAAGTTCTCATAACACTTGTGACATCCAACTTCCAACATTTCCAAAAAATACTAGAGTTAACTACATGAACAGTTACTCAGCTGCTGGGCAGTGTAAGAATAAATGGTGACTAGTGTAAGAAATATTCGGAGGAAAACTTTTATGTGTTCTGCAAACTTCAAGGAGTCATTTGTGCTGGTTCTAACTTCTAATATGTAATGACAATAACACAGTTCAACTTGAAGACTTAACAATAGAATAGGCATGAATTTGGATAAATGGTGACTTGTGTAAGAAATATTTGGAGGAAAACTTTTATGTGTTCTGCAAACTTCAAGGAGTCATCTGTGTTGGTTCTAACTTCTAATATGTAATGACAATAACACAGTTCAGCTTGAAGACTTAACCCTTTCTGGTTGGTTGCATCCTTTGTCATTTGATGACTGGATGAATTTGGATATAGAATCCAATGGAAGATGCAGGGGCACCAAATTTAGTAGGCCTCCAACAAAGAAACATGAGCTGGAGATAAGATATCCTAATAAGAGAAATGACATATTACTAAATTATGAACGTACAGGGAATGTACATGAAATCATTTCTGTGAATTAGAAATAAATAAAGGATATGTGAACATTTTATCACATTTTTTTTCCTTTTTTCTGCTTTGCAGGACTGGATTGTGCAGTATGATCCACCTGATGAACCAAAGGTGCTTCCTGTTCTTCATTGATGGTTACTATTTTATTCCATTTGTTTCTTTGTAGAGTTATACATCAACACGCAAGATAACACGTGATTATACTGCTTCCAGGAATATATCCACAGGGTTGGTAGAACAGCTCGTGGGGAAGGTGGAAAAGGAAATGCTTTACTTTTCCTGATTCCTGAAGAATTGCAATTTCTTCACTATTTGAAGGTCAGTTTCTCTCTCTTTATTGCAGAAGGTAGTAGTAGGCTTCTAATGTATGCTCTTGCTTTATCTTAGGAAGTTCCAATATAGATTACATAAGGTAACTTAGAGTTTTTCATGCCTTATCCTATTTATGAGATTATCCCAGTTGAAGTGTATAAAATTTTGTGATGAAATGAAAGTATAATATAATACAGGCTTGACAATTGTTCTTGAATTATTATCCCGAATCATTAAATTTTAAACTTATGCTTAATTTCAGGCAGCAAAGGTACCCGTGAAAGAGTATGCTTTTGATCATAAGAAGCTTGCAAATGTACAATCTCAACTGGTATATTCCTGCTCTCAAGTGCTAATTAAAATTTTATTTAATGTGTTAACCAAAGTTTATCTTACACATGGCACCATTTGGCAGGAGAAGTTGGTGGCTGGCATTTATCATTTGAATGTTATGGCTAAAGATGCATATAGGTCATATATATTAGCATATAATTCACACTCCATGAAAGATATATTCAATGTTCACCGCCTTGATTTACAGGTAGAACTTTCTCATTATATTTTACATTATTGTTATTTTCATGATTTGCTGAACTGTTTGAATATTCATGCCCATCAAATAGAACATACACTATCTGAACGGTCTCTTGAGGGTACGCATAGACACCCACATACCTTACATACCTGGCATTGTAAATCAACTGCCTCTTGAAGTGCTACTAGTTTACTGTCATTTTAATCTCAAACCGCAGAATAGGGGTAGATTGTAATGGTTGAGTTAGTAACTAGATTATAAGAATAAATGACTGAAACAAAAAATAATTACAGATGGCAACATAGAAGAGTTCTGGTAGGGTTCTTGTTTAAGACTTTTGCAGTTCATCAAATTGTGGGTTCTAGGATATAGAAAATAGCTACAAACAGGGTAGTGACAAGCTATTGATAACTTTCCCTTGTTCCTTTGTTACCTACCCCACTTTACTATTCATTAGTTTTGTCTTTCTTTTTCATAAATCTGGTGCATTCTTCCCCTCCTTGGCTAACATCTTTTATCAAACGCTGGCAATTGTCAATCTCCTTACTTTCCTAGGGTAACAAGTATTTCTCTCCCCCTTTTCTATTCTTGTTCATTGCTAAATAGTTATTTCTCTCAGGCCTCTGTTTGCCATTATTCTAGCCGCAAGAGGAGTAAAGCTCTGTAAAAAAAGGCATGGCAGAAAATGCTTAAAAGATTTTTAGTTAGTTGCAGGGAGTAATAACTTCATTAATTTAACAGGAGCCATAGTTAAATTTTCCCCATTCAGGGATTTTATCGAAAAGGTTGGTTGTGTTCTTTTTTGAACTCTGGCAGTCTGGCTGTTGAGGGTTGCTGGTAAAACATCACAATTTATCAAATTTCTAGTCAAATTGTTGCACGGTATATCATGTATAATGTTGACTAAAATATGATAGTACAACTTACTGTACTTTTGCAGGCTGTTGCTGCTTCATTCTGTTTTTCAAACCCACCGAAGGTGAATCTGAACATAAATAGCAGTGCTTCAAAGCATAGGAAGAAAATACGCAAAGTAGAAGGAAAGAGAAGATGATTAAAAGGCAATTTCTCACGGCCGGGCAGTGGTGTGATCCCCACATTCTCCCAGCCACACCACACCACCCCATAAAGTTTTGGTAGGCAACCCCTATTTTATATGAAGAGATGGATTTGTAACTTTTCAAACAACCTTGGTTATTAGAAGCATCAGAAAATTTAAATTAGAATGTGTTATGAGCATTTTTGAACCGTAATATTCCACGAGTGCCGGTGTCCCATCCCATGTTCGGATTTGTAAGCTTATTCTTTTGTTGTTGAAAATTATATCATGATTTTTCAAGAAGCACTTGTGAAAAGCATTAGTAACACTGAACTGCGCTACGTACATTGAACCTTTTTCCGTTAATATGTCAAGGTACAGGTTCCAAAGATCTGAAATTGAGCTTATTAGAACGAAGCTTAAAAAGTTACTTTGAGCAAAAAGTTGATTTTACAAATAACTTATAAAATAAAGTTATTTTTTTATATTTCTAATAATTAAAAATAGTTTCTATGTTATTGGAAGTCTTTAAATTTGATTACTTTTTTTTAATGTAAATTTGAAATTATTTATAAAAGCTTAGAAATCAGACTAGTCTCTTGCAATTGCTTTGAAATGTTTTGTGGTTGACTTGCCAGACACTTGTTAATAGGTTATTGTAAGTCAATGAGTTCAAGTCTTTAAAATAGGATATTAAATATATAATCTCAATATTTTAGTAAACATTTAATATAATCATAACAATAATAATAACTATTGGTATTTGTATTTATTTGAGGTTTAAAAACCTTTGAATTGCCTGACTTAGCAAATAGGCTTATCATACTTTGGGCTCAACATAAGGCTTTACCTATATTCATCCTCATCAGTGTTGAACCAATTATGAAGATGTCATCAAGCAGGCAGTGTTCTTAGTGGTTTTGTTGATGGAATATTAATCTTTTTCCACCAAGCAGATCCCTCCAAGGGATTCGATTGTTCAGCAATATGTTTTTGTTTCAATTTTTCTTAAAATTTGTGGCTCCAATTTTGCTGCCAAGATCGATTCGTTGTGTTCAATGTGTGGTCTAATTCTTTGCCGTTTGTGTTAAATTTTTGGTTTCATTCTTTTGTTATGTACTTATGTAGTTGTATTCCAAATTGTACCAGTCTGGGCCCACTTTCTGGTTTAGTTGTTTAATGTAGAACCCCCTTTCTCATCTCCATGCAATATCGCACCTCCATAATTTTGAAATGTGGTTTGCTCAGGGCCGATAATTTTAGAAATTTTTTTTTATTATAAATAAAAAAACTATATGTTAGATTTCATATGAAAATTTTTACTTAACATGTGACTTTATTTTTACAATCGTTATTATCAAAATCTGGAAATTGTTAGGAGATGAACTTGCAAAACAAAGGAAAGATACTTCGATGCTCAAGTAAGTACATTAATTATTGAAGAATAATCAAGTATATGAGAGTAGAGAATGACGAGGATGTCTCGGATAAATGTGAGTAAGTATGAGCATAAAGTCTTGTGTCTCAAACTTGCTTAGTAACGGTTTAGAGAGAACCTGTATTTATAGCGTGGAATATGGGCCTTGGGCCTTTGTTTATGAGATAATCTGTTGATAAGATAACAGATAATAATATGTAGTTATATTTGAATTAGAGATAATGTGTATCTCGTAGATATGTTGTTATTTGTAAATAAATAACAGCTTGTAGATGATTGGAGAGGTATTAGGAGATAAGGTGGTTGTACTATCTTAAATATATATACAAATATGACATTGCGGTCCAGGAGCTTCTGGAAACTGAGTAGATAGATGTTCGTGTTCATGTAGCAAGGCTGACTTGGAGGTGGACAAGTTATACTTGCTGTGTTCGGGTTAACACTTAAGGCGAAAATGTACACGGTTACTGTAGCAGGGCGGACACGGAGGATGAACATGTATTCAGTGATCCCACAATAATGTGCACGTGCAATTTTACCAATATGTACAGTACATAAGCCCCCCAGCCTCTAAGCCAATTTATAGGCAAAAGAGGATGAGCAAGCATTGATGAAGTTTGGTGTCCAGGTTGCCAAATGTTTTTTGACAAGTGAAAAATAATGTTGATCTCGAGGAGCCCCCCAAGTGTGGACAAGTGATGTTCAATATCAATGCTGATAACTTCATAAAAAGTAATTATGGAGCTATGTTAAGCTTGTTAATGTAGACTGTATTGATGAAGTCTAATGTGTCAGGCCAATGAAGCGTCGAGGTTGAGCACTTCTGGCAAAATTTGACCGTTGGGCGGGAGTCTTGAAAGTACGCGTGGTGCTTTGTTTTCCCCCAGGTGCGTGAAACACACTTGTCGTACTCGTGCATAAGTGTCCCTCAAGGAGTGGGCACGTACTTGAGTAGTGCGGTAGTGGGTGAGTGGGCATTGATTGTGGCGTGGAGCAGCGTGTTATGCGCGAAGTGATCTCCATTGGTGACTCTTCTGAAGAGGACACCCATGGTGGCACCTCTGACGGGTCTTTCTCTTCCAGGGAAGGGTGAGTTCCCGTCGGGTTTGTGAGGGTACTTCTCGCCCTCGTCAGTAGGCAAGGCCGTCTGTTGCCCCTTGGGTATACAAGCCTTTACCATTCACCATTCTTCCCCCTCCATCTGCTTTTGGGGGGTGGAGGCCAACTGGTACTCGGAGTGCAAGGGCTTCTCCTCGCTGCGTCGCAATCGTAACATTGGGTTGCCTATTGTTGCTCCGACCATGCTTGGCTTTGAGTGGGTGAGAAAAGATGTTCTGCTGAAACTGTCGAACCCAATGAGGGAGACAAAGGTGCAGAAGCTTGTCCTCAACATCTTTGTTGGAGTAGGTGGAGATCGTTTCACCAGAGCCGTGTGGAGATCGTCTCACCAGAGCCGCCAAGGCGTTGGAACAACTTAGTGGCCAGGTTGCTATGTACCAAGAGTGATAGTAATGAAATAATCACCTTAAGGTAGAGATTTGCTGAAAGAGAAGATGGATCTATCAACCAAGTTGCTGTCAAGGAGATTGGTCCTTGTTGAAGAGAGTTTTGGTAATGGGGCCAATGTTTAGGCTACCATGCTTTGTATTTCCTGCTTCTGTTTTGTTTTAACTTTTGGGCCGCAAAGGTCATGTAATGTGTTGACAAATTAATGGAAGTATTCTACTTATTTCTTCAACTCTTATGTGTCTTCATCTTTAAATGTTGTCTTCTATTTTATGCCTGTGTTGATGAATGTAAATTGTTTGACTTGTATGCTTTCATCATGATAGTTCAGACCTTGTAATTGATAGTGTCTCATTTTGCTTGTTGAGGCTTAGAAGCAAATGAAATCACCAAGAATGTAACTTGGATTTGATGTGTCAAGTGTGATTCTTGAAATGATATTGGACTTCTGCTTTCGCAAATGACTAAGTGTATAGTCTTGCTTGTCGAGATTCCAAGTGAATGAAAATACCAAGAGAATTGCCTTGGGTTTGAAATGTCGAGGGTGAGCCTTGACAACCTATTCCTGCAAAACAAGTAATTCTATGGTCCGGTGTGTCGGGGTTCCATAGATGTAAGAGTACCAAGAGAGTTTTCTTGGATTTAGTATGCCATAGGTAGATCTGGGCTTAGTATACTAAGAGTGGATCTTGGGTTTAGCATGCCAAGGGTAGACCTTGGACTTAGTACACCAAGAGTGGATCTTGGGTTTTGTGTTCTTGAGAACTTACAATCCTGCAAGGATGAAATATAGGAATAATCACATATGCCGAGGATAGACATAGTTGTACCTTGAAATGTCAAGTCTGATAAGTCACCAAGAGCTGGTCTTGGGTTTTGAAAGTAGACGAAATACCAAGGACGCGTCCGTCCTGGATTCTGGCATTGGAGGTCAACAAATGACTTGGTTTTACGAACCTTGACGGTCTACCGGAGTCTGAAATTACGAACCTAGAGTTGGCGAGGTCAACCATTGACAATCTTAACTGTCAACCAAAGTCTGGAATTACGAGCCTATAAGTTACCAAGAGCTTGTCTTGGGTCTTCATGCCAGGAACTTGCTCTGGGATTTGTAAAGTACCAACGGTAGACCTTGGGTTTTCGATGGAGGTCGACCAAAGATTTAGGCTTTATGAACCTTGATGGTTTACCGTAGTTTGGATTTACAAACCTGTAAATTACCAAGAGCTGGTCTTGGGTTTTGAGGTTGACCAAAGCTTTAGGTTTTTGAACCTTGAAGGTTTACCGTAGTTTGGATGTACAAACCTGTAAATTACCAAGAGCTGGTCTTGGGTTTTGAGGTTGACCAACGCTTTAGATTTTATGAACCTTGAAGGTTTACCGTAGTTTGGATTTACAAACCTATGAGTTACCAAGAATTGGTCTTGGGTTTTGAGGTTGATCAAAGCTTTAGACTTACGAACTTTGACAGTTCAACGTAGTTTGGATTTACAAACCTATGAGTTACCAAGAACCGGTCTTGGGTTTTGAGGTTGACCAAAGCTCTAGGTTTTATAAACCTTGAAGGTTTACCTTAGTTTGAATTTGCAAACCTGTTGGGGGTTGACCAAAGCTTTAGGTACATAGATCGTAGTTTGGATTTACAACCTGTTGGGGGTTGACCAAAGCTTTAGGTTCTTAGACCGTAGTTTGGTTTACAATCTGTTGGGGTTGACCAAAACTTTAGGCTCATAGGCCGTAGTTTGGATTTACAACCTATTGGGGGCTGACCAAAGCTTTAGGTTCACAGACCATAGTTTGGATTTACAACCTATAAGTTACCAAGGACGCGTCCGTCCTGGATTTTAGTAAGGCTTGTTAAGGATATATTTTGACAAGTAGTACCAAGACATGGTCCTGGGTTTTTGTCGAAGCTGGACCTGGGATAATGATCAGGCGATAGTTCCTAAAAATGATTATGTTCCTACTAGGTGGACATAAGTAAAAGAAAAAGAGAAATACGTTTTATTAATGAGGTATTCAATATACATATTCCCCATGCTACTCCTCGGATGAGCCTCATTAAAACCTTTCAAGTGAAAAATGTTAGACTCTTGGTAGTGTACCAATTGTCGTCGCAGGTTACAAAATTTATAAAAGATCGTCTCCACAGGGACTTGAGTTACTCAGTTAATCCAAATAAAATTTAGCAGTTTAATAGTTATGTACAATAAGTCTACGCATAATTTCATGAGTTTACGGAAATAACGTAAAATTATGAAAAACTAATAAAATGAAATTAATCTAAGAGAAGTGTAGGATTGGACTTCATCATTCTTACTCATAGTATCCAATTAACATTATCATGTATAAATCATTTTCTATTATTATTGATGCCCACGTTAAACCTCGCATTTGAGAATCCTGAGAATATTTATCAAATATTAATCCCTCGCATATGAAATAAATATCCCAACATTATAATCATAATCTCGTGTTTTTTGCAATCAAAACTTTATGCTCTATTCCTAGCAACGCAACATAAAGAGTAAAATCATTCAGTTCAAATTCTACGGGCACTTTCCAGTCAAGCTTAGAATCTAATTTCATGAAACTAGTGATCAAGTAGAATCAAGCATTAAGAACAGAATGCAATTACCAATAATGAGTAGAAAAGATTCATGCATATAACAAATATCAAAATGGATAGATACGAGTACGAAGATTACATCCAATCCTTAGAGAAAATTAGCCGATCATTGTGAAGAGCACACGATCAACTGAAGAAATGATGAAGGAAGCCATCACTAATCCTCTCTGACAGAGTTTCCTCACCAATTTCTTACTTCTCTCACTCTCTCTAAGGATTCCTAAGCTATTCCTTCGTTTCTTCTCCCTAAAAATCATGTTTCCTTCTTCATTTGCATGCCTATTTATAGGAAATGGTCACCTGCTGATGTCCACTCGCCCAGGCGACCAAATTAGCTTGTTTTCACTCGCCTGGGCGAGTTAAAGCTTAATACTGAAGGATGCCACTCGCTTGGGCAACTAAATTACATATAAAATACTTGCCTGGGCGAGTTAACTCTTAGTGGTGAAGAAAGGTCATTAGCCCAGGCGAGTTCTGGACTAATTTGCTCGCAGAAATTTCCTCTGTTGACCTTTTTGCCCTTTTGTGCTTGTCTTGCTTGGATGCTCCGGATACCATTGAAACCCATCAAAACACCAGATTTGAGTAGATGAATCTTCCAAAATGTGAATAATATACTTATATTTTATTAACTATAAAATAACTAGGATTAGGGCTAGTTTATAAGTAAATTTCCTGAGATCAAAAGATAAGTGCCAACATTATAATCTCAGAAATAACTAAAATATGACACTTATCAAAAAACCCTGTGGGAAAAAAGACTAGAATAGGAAAAAGAGTACACCATCCGGTCTTCAATTCCTTAGCTGTAGTAGAACTTCAAGTGGGTAGCATTCCAAGTTCTCGAAACATCTTTACCACTTAGTTCTTGTAGTTTGTAGGCGCCATTGTTCAGGTTGGTGACAATTCTAAATGGGCCTTCCCAATTAGGTCTAAGCTTGCCTGCGCAGGGGTCATTTCTGGCTTCACCCCGGACATGCCAGACTAGGTCGCCTGGCTGAAAGGCTCGTGGTTGAACCTTGGTGTTATATCTTCTTGTCATCTGAGATTTCATAACTTCTTCCCTGATCATGGACATATCCCTGACCTCCTCATCGATTTCTAAGTCAACCCGCATGTTCTCTTCATTATGTTGTTCCTGAAACATCCTTCTTGCTGATACTTCCCCTAGTTCGATAAGAATCATGACATTAGTGTTAAAAGGGAGCCGAAAGGGAGTTTCATGAGTAGTTGACTATGGTGAGCAATGATAAGCCCACAAAACATTGGGGAGTTCTTCCTTCCAAAGGCCTTTGGAATTATCGAGTCAGGTCCGTAAGGCTCGAAGGATGACTCGGTTGGTCGCTTCTACTTGACCATTTGTCTGAAGATGCTCGACAGAAGTGACCAAGTGTTTTATACCCAATCGTGTAAGAAAGTCCTTGTAGGTCTGTGCCTTGAATTGCATATTGTTGTCAGTAACGATAGCATAGGGTAGACAGTACCTGCATATGAGATGTTTCCAAGTAAAGATTTCAACTTCACTGGCAGTTATCTCTCGTAGTGGCTTTGCCTCAATCCACTTAGTGAAGTAGTTGATAGCCACTAGCAGAAACTTGACCATTCCTGGAGCTTTAGGAAGTGGTCCCAAGATGTCCATCCCCCACATTGCAAAAGGCCATGGAGAAGTGATAGTGTGAAGGTTGTTAGGGAAAATCCGTAGGATGTCTGCAAACTCCTAACACCTTTTGCACTTCCGAATGAGTTAGAAAGCATCGGTCCTGAGTGTCGGCCAGTAGCATCCTGCTTGAACTACTTTGGTGGCAAGGGAGCGTCCTCCTGTAAAAAGATCACAAATCCATTCATGAAGTTCTCTCAGGACGTAGTTCGCCTGCTGGTTGTCCAGGCACTTGAATAGAGGTGCAGTCAGCCCTTTTTTGAACAGTTTGTCATCAAGGATGACATAGTAGCTGGCTTTCCTCTTCAATCGTCGGGCCTCATTTTCATCTGTCGGCAGTGTCCCCTTAGTGAAAAAATTTCTATAAGAGGTCATCTAGTTAGGTTGCTTAAGATCGGTTGCCATTATCTCTTGGGTGTCAATGGTGGGATTTTGGAGTGTTTCCTGGATGATGGTTTTGAGGTGCCCGGTCTTCTTAGTACTGGCCACTTTGGAGAGCAGGTCAGCCCTAGTGTTACTCTTGCAGTATATGGTACATGTCAAAATAGTCGAAGTTGTCAATGAGTGTCTTGACCAGATGATAATATCGAAGGAGTATAGCTTCTTTGGTTTAAAACTTGTCGGTGACCTGTCCCTGGATGAGTTGCGAGTCAGAGTAGCACCTTAGATACTTAGCTCCAACTTCTTTTGTGAGCCTAAGTCCTGCAATCAGTGTTCGTACTCCGCTTGGTTGTTGGAGGCTTTGAAGTTAAACTTGAGGGCTTGTTCCAGCGTAATGTTGCCCGGACTCTCAAGGATAATTCCTGCTCCACTTCCCCGCATGTTGGATGTTCCGTCCACATAGAGGTTCCACCAGTTTGGGGTGAATTTGTCGTCTCCTACAAACTCTGCTAAGAAGTTTGCTATGAACTATGTCTTCATGGGGCCGTGGGGTTCATATTGTAAGTCGAACTCTGACAATTCAACCGACCATGCTACCATCCTGCCTGCCAATTCTGGTTTCCTCAGTACCTGCTTAATAGGATAGTTAGTTTTCACTATTACCTGATGGCTTTGGAAGTAAGGTTGGAGGCATCTAGCCGAGGTGACAAGTGCCAATGCTATCTTCTCAATCATTTGATATCTCTTCTTTGCATCATGTAGCATACGACTGGTGAAATAGATAGGGAGCTGGTGCTTCCCTTCTTCTTGGTCAAGTGCTAAGCTAACAGCCTCGTTCGCAATTGAGAGATACAAAAGCAAAGGTGCCTCTGGTCTAGGTTGACTCAAGACTGTGGTGCAATAATAGTCTTTTTGAATGTTTCAAAGGTATGTTCACAAGCTTCATTCTAGAGGAATGGTTCAGTCTTGTTGAGTAACTTGTAAAAGGGCTTCGCCTTCTCGCCACGCTTAGGGAGAAATCATGATAGAGCCGCTAGTCTCCCGTTCAGCCTTTGAACTTCATTGACATTAGTCGGGCTATGCATATGTAAGATGGCTGAGCATTTGTCTGGGTTGGTTCAATTCCTCGGCGTGTAATCATGAAACCCAAGAACTTTCCACCCCTCACCCCGAATGTGCACTTTTCGGGGTTATGATGCATATCATACCTCCGTACTTCCTCAAATACCTTATCCAAATCCGCCACATGCTGAGTTACGCTTTGTGACTTGACGACCATGTCATCAATGTAGACCTCGACGTTGTGTTCGATCTGTTTTCTGAAGACACGGTCCATGAGTCGCTGATATGTGGCCCCTGCATATTTGAGGCTAAAAGGCATGACTCTGTAGCAATAATTGGCATCTTCAGTAATGAACGCCGTCATTTCTTCGTCTGGAGAGTGCATCATAATCTGGTTGTACCTGGAGTACGCATCCAGGAAACTCAGGACTTAGAAGCCGGACGCACCATCGACCAGTCTGTCTATGCTGGGAAATGGGTATGCTGTTAGTGTAACACCCCAATATTTTTATATACGTGTTAAATGTGTAATTTAGGAAATGTTTTAGATCAATTAGTAATATGTGATTAAAGGATTTTTTTTACCTAGAATAGAGATTAGAAAAATTTCAATACAATACTCCTAGGTAATAAATTACTAATAGGTGACAAGAAAATCTAGAATAGAATTTCTAGGAACTTTAC
>PYAF01003167.1:37614-51460 GCA_007407185.1 Glycine tomentella | reverse complement strand
AAACTTTATATGGTTTGAAACAAGCTCCAAGGTCTTGGTATGAGAGGTTGAGCAAGTTCTTGCTTGATCAATCATTCACAAGAGGAGAAGTGGATAAAACCTTGTTCATCAAAAGAAGAGACAAAGACATACTCTTGGTACAAATTTATGTTGATGATATTATTTTTGGTTCCACTAATCATTCTTTGTGTAAAGAATTATCAGCTAGCATGCAGAAAGAGTTTGAAATGTCCATGATGGGAAAACTCACATTCTTCCTAGGACTACAAGTTAAGCAAATGAAGAATGGAACTTTCCTTAGCCAATCAAAATATTGCATAGAAATGATAAAGAAGTTTGACATGGAAAATTGCAAAGCTGCAGCAACACCAATGGCAACTTCTACCTATCTAGATTCAGATGAAAAAGGGAAAAGAGTTAATGAGTCAAGATATAGAGGAATGATAGGATCATTGCTTTATCTTACAGTAAGTAGACCTGACATTATGTTAAGTGTTTGCTTGTGTGTGTGCTAGATATCAAGCCAATCCTAAAGAGTCTCATCAAACTACAGTAAAAAGGATCTTAAAGTATCTAAAGTCTACACCAAAAGTGGGTCTTTAATATCCAAAAGGTACAACAATCAGCTTAATAGGATTCTCTGACTCTGATTTTGCAGGATGCAAATTGGATAGAAAGAGCACAAGTGGTACTTGTCATCTATTGGGGAGCTCTTTAATCTCTTGGCATTGCAAAAAGCAATCATGTGTAGCCTTGTCAACAGCTGAAGCTGAGTACATATCAGCTGGAAGTTGCTATGCTCAAAACTTATGGTTGAAGCAACAACTCCAAGATTTTGGTGTGGAACTTCAACACATTCCACTTCTATGTGATAATACAAGTGCTATCAATATTTCCAAGAATCCAATCATGCATTCCAGGACAAAACACATAGAGATAAGACATCACTTCATCAGAGATCATGTGCAAAAAGGTAACATCAAAATTGAGTTTGTTGAAAGTAACAAACAATTGGTTGATATTTTTACCAAACCTTTGGATATAGATAGATTTTTTACTCTAAGAAATATGCTTGGTATATTAGATGAATCTAGTATATGTTGATTGACATTCCTGAGCTAGTTACTCTGTAAATGACTGGCTTAAATATTGCATGAAAGACATTAACTCTATTGGAAATTGAATACATGCTAGATGCTGCTAAATCTGATTTTTTATTTATTAAAAAGCTAATATAATGGATTACCACAAAACCTTAATTGATTATTTGCTCATCTGGTGCTTCTATAAATGAATCAAGGCTGTTATAATCGATTAAACAATCAAAATAATCGATTATTCACTACTCGAGTTTATGGAAAATCAAGTTCACTCTGGAATAATCAATTAAATCGATGAAATAATCGATTACATGAGTCTCAAAATGTTTCCAAATTTTGAACTAGTCTGGAATAATCGATTACTTGATCGAATTAATCAATTATTTGAGTCATGTATGTCTGAGAACTCTTTTTAACCCTATTTTAATCGATTTTCTCCAATTATAATCGATTACACTTCTTCTTCTATAAGCCATATGTGCTGAAATAATCAATTACCCTGTATTTTAATCGATTACCTCATTTCTCAGAATAGAAATTTTGAATGAAATAATTGATTGCATAATGAAATAATCGATTATTTAAGTGGTTACTGCAAAAATATGACAATTATGAAACTACCCAACTGCAATAAACCATGATTTGATAGGATCTAAGCCGTAATGGTAGTGGTTAAGGGTCACAATAGCTATATTTTCAAATTTACAACTGCCCATTATATCAAAATTGCCTATAATTAGAGACCTTTGAGACTTGAAAACTCACACCTTCAAGCCTTGCAATCTTCTATTCTCTGTCTCAATATTCTAGCTTTGAAACCATCTTGCTTTATAAGTTTTGAACAAAATTTTTCTTCTCTTCTTATTCTCAAATTCGTGCTCAATTACTCTCTCAACATGTCTACCTCCAAAAGAGCTAAAAGTTCAAAGAGAAAAGCTCTATGCTTCTACACTATATCATCACCTATATCCTCACTCCAAGATCCACCAACCATGCACAGGCCACAGATGATGATCTCCAAATTGTTTATGGATTAAAGAATGAAATCAAGTTAAATTGGATCCATATAATTCAAGAGATCATGCAGAAATCCAAGAGATTGATAAATTACCCCTTTCCTTATGCTGTATTAGTTTCAAGATTTATTGATTATTTTCAAGTGGATATATCCAATGAAGTCATGGATCACACCAATGCTAGCAATAGTCAAATAAAGGAAAAACACCTCACTAAGCATGGAATGGTGAAGACACCATATAGTTGGCAAATGGAAGGTCAACCAATTCCATTGGCTGAAGAGGAAGGAGAAGAAGGAGATGATGAAGGAAACCAAATTGGAGATGCTGGAGAAGAACAAGAAGAAGATGCACCATCTGAGCCTCAATATTCTCAATTTGAATCTTTAATGATACAAAAGATGGACGCTTTATTCTCATTACATCATGAACATAGAGATGAAGTTAATTCTTCATTAGAGGAACTTAAGACTAGGGTGAAGAACATGGAATCCAAGATATTTAGGGATGAATCTAGGGATTTAGATTAATCTCTTAGTTCTAGTCTAAGTTTAAATGTGTGTTATGTTTTGTGTTTGAATTTTTAAGCTTGGTTTAGTTTTTTTTTATTTATGTTTGTTGTAATTGGTTCATTTTAATTATTAATGAAGTATTTTCTATTTCCCTTTCTATTGGTATGCTTTAATTTCAATTTTTGAATTTGATATGCCAAATAGGGGGAGTAGTAGAATGAAATGAAAGTAAAAGAAGTAGTTGAAATGAGTAGTATGAAATGTGAGTAGTAGAATGAATGAAAAAGGTTGTTCTAATATTGATATTGAATTTGAAATTGCTCTGATATTAAGCATTTGAAATGTTGCATTGAAATATGGACAAAATAATATGCTCTGACACACATAGTTTATTGAAATGTAATGATATGTTTCAAAGTGTAAAAATCTGATACGTTGATACATAAAGATCTCTAAGCTGAATGTTATATTGAACAATGAAACGTTGATACACAGAATTAGGAACTTCCTGTGATAATCGATTATCTTCATAAATAATCGATTACATAAGCTTTTGCATAATTTTACACAACATGTTCATCTGATTTAATTGATTACCAGATGTTAGTAATCGATTAAATATGCATTGTTAAGTTTTAGACATGGTCTGTGTTAATCGATTAAATGGGTACTTAATCGATTACATGTGTGCATTGTAAAACTTAGTTTGTCTAGCTTAATCGATTACAAGGTGACTTAATCGAGTATTCTGTTTGTAACAGATTTTCAGATTTCTGATGAACAATTTAATCGATTATATGGATAAAATAATCAATTACAATAGTTAAAATAATCAATTACATTGACAAATTAATCGATTACAGTTAGTTAAAATAGTTTTGTTATAAATAGAAAAGTTGAGTCTGAGTGAGAGAAAGAAAGAGATAATCAAATGTGATATACATAAAGAAAGAGATACTCATGCAAACTTTGTGATATACATATTCTAAAGTTCTCAAGTGTACCCAAGGCTGAAATTAGTGAAATAATCAAATGTGTTGAGTGTCATTGGGATTTACTTGAGTTTTTAGTCTTGATACTCAAGGATTGAATACTTATTCCAGCTAGTGCTTAAAGAAAGTAATCAAGAAAGAGTGGTAGTCATCTTTTGCATATAATCTTAGGTTGATTGAATCATTCATATCATTGTAATTGCTGAGGATTAAAAGGTGATATCTTTCGTGTACTTAAAGCTTGTGTTTAGTTGATATTTGTTGTATAATTGTGTTGTATTTTCATAACATTTGGATTCTTTAAAGCTTTTTCTAGAAAGGGTTTCTAGAGGGAAGAACAGAGAGGGATCTCTGGTTCTTGGTCTTTTGAAAATAGGAGTAGATTTTGAATTTTACCTAGGGAGGGTGAGAGAGATCATTTGGTAAGCTTATAAAGAACAAATATTTGTTATAGTGGAACTCTAACCAAGATTTGGTTGGAAGAAAACTGGATGTAGCCTCAGGGGTTGAGAGGTGAACTAGTATAAATCTTGTGTGCATTAGATTTCAGTTTATATTTCATTAAATTCTTGAAGTATAGAATTTGTTCATCATATAAACTTGGTTACTGCACAAGAGTAATTTGATTGATGAAGTAAATTGATTTCTAATTGGTTTTAAATTGATACGATCCTTTTGAAGTCTTCCCCTGTTATAAATTTTGAAACGAAATTTTAAAACTCTGAGGTAAAACCAATTCACCCCCCCTCTTGGTTTATTTTCATAAGTGTTCATTGTATTTTCATATGCATCCTTCGGGCATGCGTTGTTAAGATTTGTGAAATCTGTGCAAATGCACCACTTGCCACTGGTCTTTTTAACCATGACAACATTTGCAAGCCAAGTAGAGTACCTGACTTCTTTGATGAAATTGGCTTTAAGCAATTTGTCTACCTCATCCTTCACTGCCCTTCGTCTTTCTTCTCCCATATTTCGTTTCTTTTGAGCCACTGGCTTAGCTTGTAGACATATTGCCAGCTTGTGGCATATGACACTAGGAATATCGGATGGTTGCCAAGCAAATAAGTCTGCATTCTTATGGAGAATGTCAACTATATGCCTGTGCTCGTGACTAGTAAGGTCCTTACTAAGCTGTGTACATTGCCCAGGTTTAGGTCCGAGTTGATGTTTGACAAGTTCTTCAATCGGCTTAGGTCCTTTGTCAATATTGTCGTCACATGGATCCATGTCAAAGGTATCGTCATAGTGACCTGTATGGATAGTCAGGGTGTAAGACATGGACCCTTTGTCTATGCTCATTACATGACTAGTTCCCCCCAAAGTGGGATCGTGTCTGCTCGGCTCCCTGCTGGAAGGATACAATACCACTTTCAAGCTTTCTGCGTAGCACTGTCGGGCTTTCTTTTGGTCTGCCTTGACAGTAACAATTTCTCTTGTCACAATGGGAAACTTCATTTGCAAGTGAGACGTAGAGACAATGGCTCTAAGCTTATTCAAAGTTTTCCTGCTAACTAAAGCGAGGAGTATCTGATAGTGAAACTTCTAGATAGCCTTCCTTGACCGAAGGTAGTCATGAGATCTACATACCCTCGGGTGCCTAACCTTTCTCCTGCGAAGCTCAGTAGAGGTCTGGGATGAGATTGAATCATGTTTGGTGAGATTTCTAGCTTTTGAAATGCTCTCCAATACAAAATGTCGGCAGAACTGCCTTCATCAATGAGGGCCTAAGATACTTTAAAGTTGAGGATTATGAGGGAAACCACCATTGGGTCATCCTGGTTGACCTGAGTCAAGTAGGCATCCAGATCTTCGTCTGGGTTCGTGGTGCTATTGTACCTTTCTAGATGAACATGTTTCCACCCAAGAGGAAGGTCGACTTCCATAATGCAGTCAACAAAAGGATGTAGCTTAATGGTGAGCCCTTTGTGACGATATACTCGTGTTGAGCCGGGATCGCCTGGAGGGTTGACCTGCTGTCGGGGGTGCGATTCGCCTTGAGTTGTCTCATTCCGCGTGGACTACGCTTATTCGTCTCCCAATTGGTGTCGCCTTCTGGTCTCGTGTTGATCACGATCAGCTTTTAGCCTTCGGATCTCTTCTTCATACCTTTATTCCATCTCCGCCATGCGGTTTTGGAGTTATTGAATGGCGTCAGCATTCGTCACAGTCATCTGTGGAGGGTTAGATACCTCCACAGGAGTGTCATGTCTGATGCTAAAGTGTGTACTGACCATGAATACGTTCTAGTGATCTGTTTGGATGCGAGGGGACAAGGTATGTTTTACCGTGGCCCTATGGTGGGCGCCAAATTGTTCTTACCAAAATCTGGAAATTCCACGTGTGATAATGAGTGGATTCCCAAACTTTGCACGTCGGATGAGTGATTGTCTTTGTTAGGAGAGGGACCTGCAAAAAAAATGAAAGGTACTCCAACGCTCAAGTAAGTACCTTATTTATTGAAGAATAATCAAGTATATGAGAGTAGAGAATGGCGAGGATGTCTCAGATAAATGTGAGTAAGTATGAGCATAAAGTCTTGTGTCTTAAACTTGCTTAGTAATGATTTAGAGAGAACCTGTATTTATAGCGTGGAGTATGGGCCTTGGGCCTTTGTTTATGAGATAATCTGTTGATAAAATAACAGGAAACAGCAGGTAGTTATATTTGAATTAGAGATAATGTGTACCTTGGAGATATGATGTTATTTGTAGATAAATAACAGCTTCTAGATGATTGGAGAGGTATTAGGAGATAAGGTGGTTGCACTATCTCAAATATATATATACAAATATAACGTTGCGGTCCAGGAGCTTCTGAAAACTGAGTAGATAGATGTCCGCGTTCCTGTAGCAAGGCTAACTCGAAGGGTGGACAAGTTATACTTGCTGTGTCCGGGTTGACACTTATGGTGAAAATGTACATGGTTACTGTAGCAGGGCGGACACGGAGGATGAACACGTGTACAGTGACCCCACAGTAATGTCCACATGTAATTTTACCAATAGGTACAGTACATCAATATATGTATTTTTTATTTTATAAATATTAATAACAAATTTTTTATTGATGAGTCTAAATCTTCAACTTTAATTACTTTACTTTTAGTCGACTATTTGGTACTTTAATTAGAAAAGTAGCTTATAAAACATCAAAAATAAGTTAGGGTGCCTGAAGATGACTTATACAAACTTTATCATATGTAATTTATATAGAATGAATCTCTATGATTAAAACATGTAGACTTGGTATTTTCAGTCTTAGATATTAAAGTTACCTGACCTGACCCTCATAGATATTAAACATAAGAGAACAAGAATGATTGGAAGCTAATCGGGATCTTAGAATGGCTTTATGGCACCGTTTGTTTGTTGCATATTCACATCACAGTGTCATGTTAGCTTTATGTAGGTCACTTTAGACATAAAGGAAGAAATAGTCCTATTGTGTGTTTATATGCATCCTGCAACAAGTACCTCATGGTCTTCTAACTTATCTTGGATTTTCAACTAGTCTACCTATGAGTCTATGACACTTTTTTTGTGACACCCAAACAATCTTGCATTGCAACCAATGTTGTATCTCATGAATTAAAAAAACATATTGAAGTTGAATCGCATTTTATTCATCAACAAGTTCAAAATGAAGTTATTCAAACTGTCTGTTGTTATTTGAAGTCATGATCAACTTGATAATGTATTCAGTGAGACATTGTCATCGTTGACTGTCGAAAGTTAACTCAATCAATCCTGTTGATCTAACTTAGGCTTGAGGGGGAATATTAATTGAATGAAAGTTCCAAAATCAAGGAACGACTCTGCTACTAGTTTCTATAAGTTAATTTTGTACCAATTGTTAATAGATATCTTTGTATGATTAACTTTTTCTTCTACCACACTACAAAATTAACGTTAATATCTCCTAAATTCTAGGTTATCATTTATTCTTTAGTAATTGTTTCATGCTCAATATAATGAGTTGTAATATGTACATTATGTATATGAAAATCAGGGCTGGTTCTTAGATTTCATGGATCCAAAACGAAATATTAAATAAGATGTTCTTACATTTAAGTATTTAAAAATAGATACTTAATTTCATAAAAAAAATATTTTGTTTACTAAACAAATAACATAATTTTAATAAATTTAAAAAAGATATATCATATTTTTTTATTTAATATACTCTTATGTTATAAGCTGTTATTTAATTTATACCTCTCACAAAATTATATACACATAGATATCTATATATAAAGTAGGCATGAGTAAGAGACAAAGCGAAAAGTTTTCTCTCCCCATCCTCATCCTTGCAAAAGTTAGGAAACATGCATTTGGTTTAAAAGATATTATATTATATTTTTGAAACGCATTCACACTCCTGTAAAAATTTAATCAAGTTTGGATAAACTCGCATGTACTCGTCTCATTTTTTAAAATTTAATTTATTTATATATTTTTACAATATTAATTATATTTATGATTTATTTTATTTTTTATATTTAGTTCCACAACGAAAATTCTCTGGTTCCATCATTGTCATCTATCATTGATAAAATATCATTTCATATTAAAACTTACATATATTTTGTTCTTTATTAAATACTAATTTTAATTTTATTTCTTTTATAATTTTAATTTTGTGTGTTTTATCTTGTTAAAAAAGTAAATACTTTGAATCTATTATCATTACTCAATTACATGTGTTGATATAAAGAACTAAAAATTCATTCAATATAAATTTATGTATGTAACATGTTAGGAAAACTAACTAAAAGTGTGATAAAAAATCACATATCATATTTTAATTTGAATAAAAACATAAATTAAAATAACAAATTCAATTTATTTATAAATATAATGTAGAATAATATTAAAAAATTATTACAAGCTTATAATTTTTTTTATAAAAATAGGCCCGTTTTAGTTGTGGGCCCAATATCATTGCACCTTCAAACGACACTCAGGGCCAACCAAAATGTAGAATATCTGCTGCATTACCCCAAATGGGTGACAATATATTACCTCAATATGACAACTAAAGTTCCATGAAAAAGAATGACAACTAAAGTTTGAGAACATAAAAAATCCCCTAAATCAAACAATCAATCATGCTCCTAAGTCCTAACACTTATTATATGTGAAGACAAGAATCCCACTAACCAAATCATAAGTCCTAACACTTATCATATGTGAAGACAAGAATCTCATTAACTGTACTTGTCAAAATCTGGAAGTAATGCACATCTAAGTGGACGTGGTCAAGGTAGGCTCCAGATCTTGTAAATCGGACAGTGAGTGGCATTTGTTAAGAGGGGGAACCTGCAAAACAAATGAGAGGACTCCAACGCTTAAGTAAGTACATCAATCATGTGAGAATAATGTATGAGAATGTGTATATCAGTGAGTGTATGGGCACTCGTGAATGAGTGCAGAGAGTAGCCGTCTCTCGGTATGAAACTGGGTGTCTCTCAGTGTGAGAGTCTCAGTCTGTGTAAGTGTGTTGGGTGTGTGAAAGGTTAGATGGAACTTGGTATTTATAGAGTGAGGGGGAGCCTCGAGTCCTTGTCTGCCAGGGTTGTTACAATGATGTAACAACGCTTACATATAATTATTAACCTGTAGATAAAGACTAACAAATAGTTGCAGGTTATAGATAAAGGCTTACAGATAATGTGCACCTTATAGATAATCTATATTCGGTGGCTTATAGATAATTAGGTATCTGCCATTAGATAAGGAGATTGCAACATTATCACTAACATTTGAATAATAAGGCATTAAATTTAACCTAATGGAGGTCCATTCCAAGTCAAAGGTCTAGAAGGAGAGCTTGAAGTACTTCCTTTGTTGAGCTTTGAAGGACCAATGACAAGAGCTAGGATTCAAGCACTTCAAGACCACATCCAAGCTAACTTGTATATCTTGGAAAAGCATGAAGAAGCACACCAACTTAGTGGAAACACAAAAGAAGGGCTGTCTATTTTAATAGATTATCGTTTGTCTGTAATAGATTAACAACATTTTTGCTGATACCTTTAATCGATTACCAGATGGTTGTAATCGATTAAATCAACATAAGGAATTTTAAAAAAATAAGGCTTTTCTGCTTTAATTGATTATCAGACACCTGTAATCGATTACATAAGCCTAAAAATGGTAAATAACTCTGTTTTAATCGATTACATAGCGAAATAATCGATTATTTGGTTCATCATCTGTTTCCAGAAGATTAAGAACAAAATAATTGATTACTAGGTCGAAATAATCGATTATTTGGACAAAATAATCGATTACTTGGACGAAATAATCGATTACAGTCAGTTATTTTCGTTTTTTATATAAAGCTATCAAATGAATGTTTAAGAGGCTTATCTTATGATCCTTGCATTTGTATAAACATAATCATAAACATGCATACATGATTTAAGAAAAACATAAAAGGTTACATGTTTGCATTAAGAAATAAATTCTTATGGTTTAAGTTTTGGAAAATGCACTTGTGCACTGCTTTAATCGATTACCAGCTTGGGTAATCTATTACAAGCCATGAAGAACACTTTAATCGATTACAAACAAATCGTAATCGATTACACAACACAAAAACATGCATGATTGCCTTAATCGATTACCACAAAATCATAATCGATTACAAAGGCTTACTTCAAAATGTGCCTGACTGCCTTAATCGATTACCACTCAATCGTAATTGATAACACAGACTTATTTCTATTCTGAGACTGACTGGCTTAATCGATTACAACTTGTTTTAATTACATTGTTCATCAATCTTTTCCAAATTATGCTAAGAACACTTTAATTGATTATTTCATATATTAATCGATTACATTGGTTAAAATAATCGATTACATGACATTTTAATCGATTACATGCAGTTAAATCTGTTTTCTATAAAAAGTTGTTGGGTCTGAACATTTAAAAGATGCTTGAGAAATTAATTCTACGAATTAGTCACTACTCCCAAAAGCTTTTTAAGTCTGAGAAAAAGATTTTATGAGTCTCATACATCTTGTTTCAAAACTCAAGAAATCATGCTTCATTGATCATATGTTTTGAACAAAGATTCTTCAAGAGTTTTTCAAGAAAGCTGCTTTTCAAGATCAGCATTCATGCAATCTGTATTTGCTTGGTAAAATTCATTCACTCATCCTCTCACATAAGAGCATTTGGCTGCAAATGTTTTATGTTAAACAATGGTAAGGAATCACTTGTCAAGTTTGAAGCTAAGGCTAATGAAGCCATCTTTCTTGGATATTCATTACAAAGCAAAGCATATAGAGTCTTTAATATAAGAACTTTATGCATGGAAGAATAAGTTCATGTTATTTGTGATGAATCTAACCCCTCTAGAGAGGAAAATAAGTGTGAAAATAATGCAGGTCCTATAGAAGACTATATACAACTCATTGAATCAAATGAAAAAGAAAAGGAAGAACCAAATGTAGAAATGGAACAATCAACACCTATCCAAAAACCTACGGATTGGAGAACTACAAGAGACCTCTCTTAACAACATAATTGGTGAAGTTACTAAAGGAGTATCTACTAAATATTCACTAAGAAATCTATGTTGTGATATGACTTTTTTTTCACAAATTGGACCTAAGAGCATTGACCAAGCTTTAGTTGATGAACATTGGATGCTTGCCATGCATTATGAACTTAATTAGTTCAAGAGAAATGAAGTTTGAGAACTTGTTCTTAGACCTTCTTCTGACAAGCCTATTGGCACCAAGTGGGTTTTTAGGAACAAACTTGATGAAAAATCTATATTGGTTGCAAAAGGTTATAACCAAGAGGAAGGCATAGACTATGAAGAGACCCCTGTGCTCCAGTAGCAAGGTTAAAGGCCATTAGGTTATTGCTTGCATATGCATGTTTAATGGATTTTAAACTATTTCAAATGGATGTAAAGAGTGCTTTTCTAAATGGATATATTGAGAAGAAATCTATGTTGATCAACCTCCTGGTTTTGTTGATTTCAAATATCCAAACCATTTTTTAAACTAAAGAAAGCTCTTTATGGTTGAAAGCAAGCTCCTAGGTCTTGGTATGAAGATTAAGCTACTTCTTGCTTAGCTAATCCTTCATAAGAGGACAAGTGGACAAAACCTTGTTTATCAAGAAAAATGGAAATGACATCTTATTGGTTCAAATATATGTTGATGATATAATATTTGGTTCAACTAATCAATCTTTGTGCAAATAATTTTCTATCTCAATGCAGAATGAGTTTGAAATGTTTATGATGGGAGAGTTAATATTCTTTCTTGGACTTCAAGTGAAGAAAATAAAGAATGGGACATTTCTAAGCCAAACCAAATAGTGATATGAAGTGATCAAAAAGTTTGTCATGGAGAAAAGCAAAGATGCTGCAACTCCTATGGCAACCTCAATTTACCTTGTTTCAGATGAAAGAGGGAAGAAGGTTGATGAGTCAAAATATAGAGGGATGATTGGATCCTTGTTGTACTTGACTGTAAGTAGACCAAACATCATGTTGAGTTTGTGTTTGTGTGCCAGATATAAAGCTAATCCTAAAGAATCACACCTCACAACAATTAAGAGAATCACCAAATATCTCTGATCAACTTTAAGAGTTGGTCTTTGGTATCCCAAAGGTGCATTACTAAACTTAATTGAATACTCAGATTTTGATTTTGCAAAATGCGAATTAGATAGGAAAAGCACAAGTGGAACATGCCATTAATTGGGAAGTTCACTTATCTTATGGCATTGCAAGAAACAATCTTGTGTTACTCTATCAACTGCTGAGGCTGAGTACTTTTCTGCTGGAAGTTGTTGTGCTAAAAGCTTGTGGTTGAAGCAATAATTACAAGATTTTGGTGTAGAATTAAAACACAAGTGCTATCAACATCTCAAAGAATCCAATAATGCACTCAAGGACCAAACACATTGAGATTAGACATCATTTCCTCAAAGATCACATCCAAAAGGGTAATTGTTCAATTGAGTTTGTTGATATAACAAATCAATTGGCTGATATTTTCACTAATCTCTTGGCTAGAGATAGATTCTATGCTCTTAGAAACATGCTAGGTATCCTTGATGAGTCTAATATATGCTAGCATGCTTATAATATGCCTTACTACATGATTTACCACTTAAAATTGGCTATGCATCTCATATGATTGAAATTGGAAATCCTGATGAAATACACTGTTCAATTTGCACAGCTGAATCAAAATCTCTCTGGAGTAATCAATTACACTATGTTTTAATCGATTACTTAATATTTGATAGCTGAATCTATTTTCAAATCTCTCTGGAGTAATCGATTACACAACAAATTAATCGATTACGCCTTGTTTTAGAAACTGACTTAGCCTTGAAATAATTGATTACCAAGCTAATGTAATCGATTATCTATGGCTACTGCACTTTAGTGTTAATGAATAAAACTCTATTTTTTTTGTTGTTTCCATCTTCCTTGCTTATCTTATTCTCATTGGTATATTTTGTCTGTGATAAGCCAAAAAGAGGAGAAAAATGAACATATAGAAAAACATGAATACAAGTGCAATTAAAAAAAAAATTACATCATATTAACTCTGAATTGTTCACTGCTCTTATCTTAATATAAAATTACCTAAGATAGGGGGAGCAATATAATGAATGTACACTATTTATGCAAAGTATATGTAACACCCCGTAGGCCTCCGACGTGTTAGCATTAATAATATCAGATTAGCGCATCGTATCCAATTTATAAACAATAGCGGAAGCATAGAATCGTTTTCTTGATACATTATGTACGGAATCACATAACAGAACTATAAAAACCATGTCCTTGCTGATCCAGTTTATCAACATCAACACCAAAAAGACAGGTAACAGGGCATTAGGCAGAGGATCAATAATACAAACATACACGGGTACTCAGGGAAAAGCTCATATACATATTATTAAAGTTCTGTACAACATAGATATTTCAAGTTCACACCACATGCGGTGCTACAAAAGAATATAATCCCTCAGAAGGGGTATACAGAACTATAACAAACAAAAGAAATCAAAATGGAGCCTTCAAGCTATCCATGCTGCTCCTGAGCTAGGCAGCCTAGTCTCTGATGGGCCTCTTGCCCTGAGACTGCTCTTCTCTTCCAAAAGGTTCACCTGAAACCACATAGCCCCACACGGGGTGAGATAACATATCTCAGTAAGCTCAGGATCCAAGGAGGAATCTCC
>PYAF01003167.1:24442-37514 GCA_007407185.1 Glycine tomentella | reverse complement strand
TCTTACCTCAGTGGCGACTCCAACAGCCTCAGAAGAGCCTTCTCTAACTCCTATGAGCTAATCACGCTGTGGGTCTGCGCCAAGCTCAAGGTCTCTGAGCTTTTCCTCTGAGGTTCCTCTTCTCACTAACAATGGAGGGTTCAAGAAACAAGGATGAAGGATGTCGCTTTCTAATCGGTTTAAACAAGGTTTAAGGTCATAGGGAAGTGTTTTGATCATCTGATATGATCCTAGGAAGCTTGGGTAGGTCATCAATGGAGGTGGGAGGCTGAGGGAAGAAGAAAATAAACTTTTTCCTCTCCCTTTTGCGTTTTTGGCCTTAAATTCTTGTTCTGCCGACGTTCCCGCGCTACTCGCGCCATATATGGCGCTACCCGCGCCACATTCCAGTGACAAAACAGACTTCCTGGAACACTTATGGCGCTACTCGCGCCATCATGGCGCGACTCGCGCCAACCTCCAGCAGATGTGGCGCGACTCGCGTGGACTTCCACGCTACTCGCGTGACATGGCAGAATCATCTGCCCTATATACACATATGGCGCGCGTCGCGCCGCACCCCAAGTGTGTCGCGCCATATGCCAGAACCACCATAAAACTTAGGTTCATGCTTAACTCAGCTTAACATTTAGCGCCACCAGCGCCAATCCTGACTCCACCGGTGCCGCACCCTTAGCAGGGTTTTCTGACCTGAATCCCCGCGCTATCGCGCGGGGTTAAGCGTCGAAAATAACAGTCCTTACAGTATACTTGACACTTGTTCTTGGCAAAAAGCCGAATTGATTTTAGATTTCAAGTATAAAGCCCTTAGCATTCATCCCTTAAAAGCACATGAAGGCTAAATATGTTCAATTGAAGTTTGGCATGATCAAATCCAAAAAGGGGGAGATTGTTAGATACAGGGGGAGCTTGAACAAGATCAAGATGATGAGGTTATTTGTCTTAGACATATTTTAGCTTTTTTTACATGCTATTCAATTGAAGGCATATGTAATTTGTTAGTTGTTTAAGAGTTTCATCCTATGATCCCTTTCATTGTATAAACATCATTCATTGGCATGCATACATGGTTTTTATCAAGTCACATGATTTATGAAAAGGCTTAAGGTTTTCATGTTTGCATAAGATGCCAAGTACTCATGCTTAAATTTTGGAAAAAACCACTTTTTACACTAACTTAATCGATTACTAGAATATGGTAATATGTTACTTAAGTCATTAAGAACTAATTAATCGATTACAAGGTAATGGTAATCGATTACACTGTACAAAACACATAATAAGTCTTCCTGTGTTAATCGATTACTATCTAATCGTAATCGATTACATTAGAATGCTTTGAAGCTAGACTGACTGTGGTAATTGATTACATAATGGTTTAATCGATTACTTTGCTCATGTATCTTTTCCAGAAATAACAAAGAAAACTTAAATCGATTAAAGTCGACTGTTGTTAAGACTCTTGGCAAGCGTACCAATTGTTGTTGTAAGTTACAAAATTTATAAAAGTTCGTCTCCATAGGGACTTGAGCTACTCAGTTTATCCAAGTAAAACCTAACAGTTCAATAGTTATGTACAATAAGGATGAGCGAAATTTCATGTGATTACGAAAGTAATGGAAAATTACAAAACTAGTAAAATGTAATATATTTATGAGAAAGTGAGATTGGGTTTCATCATTTATACCCTTAGTATTAAATTAATTTTACCATGTATAAATCATTTTCTATCCTTATTGATGCACACATTATTTTACCCTGAATTGATTCGTTGCATTTGAGAATCTTAAGGATATCTATCGAATATCGATCCCTCGCATATGAAGTAAATACCCCAGCATTATAATCATTATCGCGTGCTTTATGCAATCAAAAAGTTATGCCCTATTCCTAGCAACGTAACGTAATGAGTAAAATCATTCAGTTCAAATCCTAAGGGCACTTTCCAGTGAAGCTTAGAATTTAATTTCATGAAACTAGTGATCAAGTAGAATCAAGCATTAAGAACAAAATGAAATTACCAATAAGGAATAGAAAAGACTCATGCATAAATAAATATTAAAAGAGATACATAGGGGTAAGAAGATTACATCCAATCCTTAAGAGAAGCTAGCCAATCATTGTGGAGAGCACCTCCTCAATGGAAGAATTGGTGAAGGGAACCATCACCGACTCTTTCTGGCAGAGTCTCCACACTAATTTCTCACTTCCCTCACTCTCCTAACCTCCCTAATGTTAATATTTAAGTTTCCTAAGCTAAATAACCAGCTAAGGCTTCCAAAGCATCCAAAGCATGCTTTCTCCTTCAATTTTCGTGGCTATTTATAGATTTGGCCCTCCTGCTTGTGTCCACTCGCCCAGGCGAGTGTTTTTGCCTGTGTTTGCTCGCCTGGGCGAGCTAATCATATCTCCTTGGAACTTGAAGCTCACCTGGGTGAGTGATTTAGCCTAAGGATGCTCGCCTGGGCGAGTTAAAGGCTTAATGATGAAGAAAGGTCATGGGCCTGGACGAGTTCTGGGCCATTTTGCTTCTAACACCTCCCAAATTTGATTTTTATGCCCCTTTCGCTTGCTTTGCTTGCTTGGATACCATCAGAACTTATCAAAATACAAAATATGATTGTACTAATTTTCCAAAATGTGAAAAAAAAAACATTCATACAAGTACTAAATACAAATCAACTAGGTTTAGGGCAAGTTTACAAACAAATTTACTGAAGTCAAAAAGATAAGTGCCAACATTGTAACCCTAATTTTACTAAAATAGGGCACTTATCAATTACTTAAGTGAGAATTATCGATTACATGGGCGATATAATCGATTACTTTCAGTTGAAACAATTTTCTATAAAAAGTTGTTGGGGCTTTTTGATTTAAATAGAACATAACACTTCAAAATCTTCATTGCTCTCAAAGGCCTTATGAATTTAGAGAAGATACACTGAGTCTCAAAGCTCTTGTCCCATAATTCAAGATCTTCATGCATCATTGATAAAATTCTTTTTGGACAAGATTTCAAAGGAGTTTCTTGGAGAGCTTGGTCTGAAACTTTCTTTCTTTCAACCTGATTCCAGATTGGTAAACACATGGATTTTCATTCTTTGCATCATAAGGTTGTATCTCTCCTCTAAACTCTGGTTGTATTTCATTTTTACATTTCAGCTTGTTAATTGCTATTACAAAAGGGTTGTTTAAGCTTGTCTAGAGTAGGGTTCTTTAGAGGGAAGAGTAGAGAAGAGCTTCTCTATGTCTTGATCATTAGAAGTCTAAAAGGTGTTTAGATTTCAGTTCTTTATCTAGGATTGATAAAGGATGATCTGTTGTAAGCTTGTAAAGAACAAATTTTTGTTAATAGTGGAACTCTAGTCAAGGTTTGGTTAGAAGAAATTGGATGTAGCTTCTCTTGTTGAGGAGCAAACTAGTATAGTTCTTGGTGTTCTTTTAATATCTTCTTGCTGTCATTGATTGCTAATCTTTTGGTTAATCTTTTCAAGATCAACAGATAAACATTTTCTGCTATTGCTTTCTGTGAAAGGTGAGTCTTGATTGACTAAAAGTTTTTTTAAAGAGTGTCCTTGTGATACGATCCTAAATCCGCTGCTTGTTGTTAGAAACAGGGAAAGCTTGAAGAAGATCAAGTTGCTGAGGATCTTAGTCAAGGAAAAGTTTTAGCTTTTACATGCCATTCAATTGAAGGCTTGTGTAATTCTTAGATGGTTAAGAGTTTCATCCTATGATCCTTTGCATTTGCATAAACATCATTCATTGGCTTGGGTTCATGGTTTTACAAAACACATATGTTTTGTGAACAAGATTTTAAAGCATTCATGATTGCATTGAAAAAGCCAAAGTGTTCAAAGCTTGTTTTAAAAAACAATTTCGTACTGCTTTAATCGATTACCAGCTAATGGTAATCTATTACTTAAGCTTTGAAGAATGCTTTAATCGATTACAAGAGTATGGTAATCAATTACTCTTCACAAATCACAGTTGAAGTCTTCATGTGATAATCGATTACGATATGGTAGTAATCGATTACTTGGCTTGTTTTTGAAACATGACTTCCTGTGTTAATCGATTATATTGCTTAAGAATATTTTCCAGAAAGATTCAAGAACACTTTAATCGATTACAGTATAATAGTAATCGATTACACTTCACAAAGTCACATAAATGTCTTCCTGTAATAATCGATTATGATTTATGGTAATCGATTACTTGGCACGTTTTGGAAAACAAAACTTTCTGTGTTAATCGATTACATGTTGATTTAATCGATTACTTTGCTCATATATCTTTTCCAGAAAGATCAAGAACATTTTAATCAATTGATTTTTTTAAATCGATTACATTAGTGGTTTTAATCGATTACATTTAGTTACAATAGTTTATCATAAATAGTTGTTGGGCCTTCTGAAAACACACAAATCATTACATTACGAATTTTCATAAGTTTTCAAAAGCCTTCTGAAGTGAGAAAGGTTTCTGAGTTCTAAAGTTCTTGTCCCACAAATTCTAAATCTTCATGTTACATTGAAAGATTTCTTCTTGGGCGAGATATTAAATAAGTATTTGGAGAGGAAGCTCTGAAACTTGTTTTCATTTCAAACCTGATTGGTAAACCGTATTCATTCATATTCATTGGATCATCAGGTTGTCTCTTTCCATTAACTTTGCTTGTAAATTCGTTTTAGAATTTTTGGTTGTCCGTTGCTATATTACAAAAGTTTCTTAAAGCTTTTCTAGAGTAGGGTTCTCTAGAGGGAAGAGTAGAGAAGAGTTTCTATTAGTCTTGGTCACTAGGAGTCTAAAAGAATTTTAGATTAATGTTCTTAATCTAGGGTTAATTAAGGGTGATTGTTGTAAGCTTGTAAGAACTGAATTTTGTGAATAGTGGATAGTGGAACTCTAATCAAGTTTTGCCTAGAAGGAACTTGAATGTAGCTTCTCTTATTGAGAGGTGAACTAGCATAAATTCTTGTGTTGATTACTTTCTTTAATCTCTTCTAGCTATCTTAATTCGTGATTCTTTGGTGAAATCTTTATTACTAAACAAGTGAAGATTTTAGCAATTGCTTTCTTGAGCTGAGTGGTTTGATTGATTGAAGCATTCTTGGTTTAATTATGATATGATCTTATAGCTCTGATTCTTTAAAAATATTTTTAAAGGCCAAGTATTAACCAATTCACTCCCCTCTTGGTTATTGTGTGTGTTCATATTATTTTCACTTGTTTCAAAGAAACTTTTAAACATCCTGATTTAACCAATTCACCCCCTCTTGATTAATTGTGTGTATTCATATTGTTTTCACTTTATACATTGGTGTTAGACCAACTCATGTTTTTTGAATTTTTTTAAATATTTTGTCTGTTTTTACAACGAACCAACTAGAACTAATTTATAAAAAATATATTAATTTTTAATAATACTCATACATAGTACATAAATATGGGCACACTCAGTTATTCACAAGCCCAATAGTTAAATTACTAACGACTTCGTTGCATGAGACAAATCAGACGTTATTGTTACATTATACTACGTTTCTAGAATGTGTATTGTACAAGTAAGTAATAATGTGTCGGTGAATTATGTATTAAATAGTTTTTAATCAGATATTCTCTCAAATAAAATTATTAAATAGCTAGAGTATTGACTTTATAGTGATTGTTACGTGCAACCTTATACCAGGGTGAAGATTTGAAAATTTGAACCGCGTAATATTAAAAGTAAAATTTATTTAAAGTTGTACAATTTATTATAGTCAATAAGTGTTAATATAAACATATACATACATAA
The DNA here is from genome assembly GCA_007407185.1 of Glycine tomentella. Taxonomy (NCBI): domain Eukaryota; kingdom Viridiplantae; phylum Streptophyta; class Magnoliopsida; order Fabales; family Fabaceae; genus Glycine; species Glycine tomentella. The sequence continues at coordinate 31,714 of PYAF01003167.1, read as the reverse complement.
ATATTTATATATAAATATGTATATTTATAATATTTATACCACAAAATCAACAAATTTAAAATCGACAATGGTATCTCGATAGTAAATTATTAATTGTGAGTTTGTCCCTATTAGAGAGGCCTTTTAACATTAGCCTTCACTGATAGTAATTAAAACTTCATGTAGTGTACTTTAAATTGAAAAAAAAAAACGGTGAACATCTAGACAAATCTTACACTTGCACTAACTAACTTTTCAACTTATAGCCATTAGCCCCTTTCATTGTTATTATGTCCAAAATTAAATACACAATGCAGGTAGGTATGTTATATTTTCCCATGTGTGATAAGCCCATGAAATTATTAACTAGTATGCATGAGATCAAATAATGTTTTTGAAAAAAAAAATCATTTGAATACTATCTTTAAAGTTTTAAGGTTGTAAACTGTTGTATCGTTCTAGTAGAAAATCATTGGATGTGCCTTATTGAAACATTATTGTTGATCATTAGATTTTTAATTTTGTCCATCACATACTTCCTCCATCTTGTTTTTTTCAATTTTTTTATATGACCCTTTTATAATTTTTAGATGCACTACTAATTATTTTTTCTTATCTATAATATATATTTTTAAAATTATAATACTATTAATTAAGAAATTTAGTATAATTAACTAAGTTAATTATATTTTTTAAGTAACATAAATTAGTTCATCTTAGAAGAAGATTCCTAAAGTCTTTATGAGATAAATAAACTATAGTATATGAGATATCCAAGAAAGTTGAAAATAGTTGTCTAGAGGAGACAAACAAATCATTTAAACTATGATATTGCTACTATAAATTATTTTTCCGACATTTTCATTTTGAGGTCTTATGTCTGAATCATTATTATAGTAGCAACTAGCATGCATGAGATGTTTTGTTGGTTATTTATTGTCTCTTAATGCTTAGCCGAGTGCATTTTCATTTAAGCAATTCAATAAATTTGTTTTCAATTTGGTATCAGATAAATACAGGAAGATCTAGATAAAAACATTTGTTTCAAATAAACATAAATTAGAAAAGGAAAAACACATGTTAACACTGCTATAACACTTACCAGCTTGTCAACATCACAACATTTTGGGAATCATTTACCAGCTGGTCAGCTTCAACAACATTTTGGGAATTAGTGGCCAAATTGTCTGATCCTTGAAAATTCTTCTCCTTAGATTTTAATGCCTTTGCTGCTTGGGCCTGTACCCACAAAAAGCCAGTTGTGTAAAATTGAAAATACAAAGAAAACCCAAATACACTTAACATCATAGTGTACTTACCTAGCAATAGGCTGTTAGATACAGGGGAGCTTGAAGAGAATCAAGATGTTGAGGCTCTTAGTTTTGGTTGTTTTAGCTTTTACATGTCATTTAATTGAAGGCATATATAATCTTTAAATGTATAAGAGTTTCATCTAATGATCCATTGCATTGCATAAACATCATTCATTGACTTGCATTCATGATTTTACAAAAGGCATATGTTTTGTGAAAAAGATTTTAAAGTATTCATGATTGCATTGAAAAGCCAAAGTGTTCAAAGCTTATGTTTTGGAAAAACATATTTTCTCTGTTTTTATTGATTACCAGCTAATGGTAATCTATTACTTAAGCTTTGATGAATACTTTAATCGATTATAGCTAATGGTAATTGATTACACTTCACAAAGACACAAAAATGTCTTCATGTGATAGTCGATTAGGATTTTTGGTAATCGATTACTTGGCGTGTTCTTGGAAATAAAACTTTCTGTGTTATTCGATTACATGACGATTTAATCGATTACTTTATTCCCATATCTTTTCCAGAAATCTCAAGAATACTTTAATCGATTAAACTTGTTAACTATCAATTACATTAGTGGTTTTAAATTAATTACATGGACGATTCAATCGATTACATTCAATTACAACAGTTTATTATAAATAGTTATTGTGTCTTTTGAAAAAAAAAAATAGATAATTACATTGCGAAATTTTCATAGATTTTCAAAAGCCTTCTGAAGTGAGTAAAGATATTTTGAGTTACTAAGCTCTTGTTCCACAAATTCTAAATTCATGTTGCATTGAAATATTTCTTCTTGGGCAAGATTTTAAAGAAGTTCTTGGAGAGTTTGCTATGAAATTTGTTTTTCAACCTGAATCAAGATTGGTAAATCATATGCATTCATATACATTGGATCATTAAGTTGTCTCTCTCCATTAACTTTGCTTGTAAATTCGTTTTAGAATTTATGTTGTTTGTAACTATACAATAGAATTCTTATGGCTTGTCTAGAGTAGGTTTCTTTAGAGGGAAGAGTAGAGAAGGGTTCTCTATCTAGGAGTATAAGGGGATTAGACTTTTGTTCTTAATCTAGGTTTGGTTAAGGGTGATTTGTAATAAGCTTGTAAGAAAAGAATACTGTGAATAGTAAAACTCTAACTAAGTTTGGTTAGAAGAAACTGGATGTAACTTCTCAAAGGTGAGAAGTGAACCAATATAAGTTCTTGTGTTGATTACTTTCTTTAGTCTCTTCTTGGTATCTTAATCTGTGATTCTTTGGTGAAATCTTTCTTACTCAATAAGTGTAAGGTTTTGTAATTGTTTTCTTAAGCTGAGTGGTTTGATTGGTTGGAGCATTCTTCATTTAATTATGATACGATCTTATTACTCTGATTCTTTAAAGATTTTTAAAAGGACAAATTTAAACCAATTCACCCCCTCTTGGTTATTGTGTGTGTTCATACTATTTTCATAGGCAGTAATTAATTCTAGTCTCAAGATACAAAATGGGGAACCATGTCCAATATAGTTAGCATCACGAGGCGTCACCCTCAACAAATCAAGAAGATAATGTCTGATTTGGTTACAAAAAGGGCAAAGCATCAGAGCATAAAAGTAGCACAACAGGAAACAAATTACTAATATATATATATATATATATATATAATAAACTAAACTAGGAACAGTGCAACAGATAACAACTTGAATTAACTTCAAATGTACTAGCATTGAACAACATATATTCAACAATAAATAACATACAAAAAAATAGCCAGAATGGAGTTATAACATAAAAGAAACAAATATATTAGTGATGTTAAAATCAAAATCTTCTTGTAATTGTATATTATGCCTTTCAAATGATGAATTAGGAAATCGGCAGAGAGCATGTCACCAACAAAACACAAACTGTAAATGACCAACTAACTCAAAAATAATAACCAGTCATCACCACCAAAAATGCCCTTGCATTCCACTGGTGCAGCTAATTTGAAAAGATTTCCAAATCCATCAAGGACTAAATGTTCCTTCTATTAGACTCAGGGGGAGCAAAAGAGGATCCATGAAGCTGATGATCTTAGACATTAATGTTTAGGTTTTTTACATGCCAATTCAATTAAATGACACTTGTAATTTGTGTATGTCTAAGTTGATGCCTCCTATGATTCATTGCAAAAATCTCATTCATGCTTTTGCATTCATGTTTTTACAAAGCAAAAGTTTCATAAAAAGTATTTATGAAACTCAAGGTTTTCATGAATGCATAAAAAGCTAAGTGTTCCATGTTTCAAGTTTTGGGAAAAATGTTTTCTCACTGGTTTAATCGATTACAAGCAAGTGGTAGTCTATTACTTGGAAACAGAGAGCAATTTTAATCGATTACAAGAATATGGTAATCGATTACATAGTTCAAAATCATAGAATGAACTTCATGTGATAATCGATTACAACACTATGGTAATCAATTGCTTGGTCCTATTTTTCATTAGAGCTTCCTGTGATAATTGATTACATTGCATTTTAATCGATTACATTGTTCATAAAGTTTTTCAGAAAGCCTCAAGAACACTTTAATTGACTACTTAAGTGATTTAATCGATTACTAATCGTTATAATAACTTTTTTCTCTATAAACAGTTGCTGCTTGTTTGACTTAAAAATAACGAATTTAATAACTCATTCTTAAGAGAGAAAAGATACTATGAGCATATCAGAGTATGCCCACAAATCCTTTGTTTTAACTAACTTCTAGAAACCTTGTGAGGATTTCCTTTCGGGCACTTGCTAAAGAAAAGTTTTGGAGAAATTGTTTTGAGATTTTCATTCAACCTTGGTTCAATATGTAACATCCTCAAAATTATATCTTGAATTCTTATTTAATTGTGGAAGTATGATGATACTTGAATAAAAAAAAATTAGTTGAAGAGAAATGACCATATTGCCTTCCCTTAAAACCATAAATTACAAAAATGCCCTTAAAGTTAAAATTACATAAATACCCCTGGATATTTTTGAAAATTACCAAAATGCCCCTAGATACTTTAGTTAGATATTTTAAGGAAAAATTATATAAATGCCCTTGGATATTTTGGAAATGGCAAGAATATCCTTAGATATTTTTGACTAGATATTGTATGGTGGAAATGACAAATATACCCCTAGGATGAATAATGAATTTACCATAATACCCGTCAGGCCAGAAATGAACAGATACCCTTTGAGATTCTATGAAATTTTCTCTCAATTGTAGGATGTTCAAATTTACCCAATAAAATGGTTTAGTAATTTTGATGGTCAGAAGAAGAATAGACCAATTGGAATTAAGATAAGGACAATCTTGTGCTTGAGGTCTGTATGGTACTCTGTAGAATTGGTTATAAGTTATTGAAGATAATTTTTGGAGATCTCTAGGATTCTTTTATTTCATATTATTTAGGTGAAAGAATTCAAATTAAATTTAACTTATACCAGGAATTACCATAAGTGGGAATTAGATTTTATTTTAGCATCAGAAATGATATGTAATGGCATAAAAGGAAGAAAAACTTGTCATCCTACCCCTTAAGCTTGAATTCACGTGTGGAATGATGTAGAAAAGGGGAGATGATTTATGAATAAGCCACTTGTAAAGGCAAGCTTCATGAAGAAGACAAGTGGTGGACACTTGGAACATGTATACAAGATGAGAAGAAAAATCTTCTCTTATCTCCTTTGGTAGAATACGTGGACAACTCTAGACATTATTTCATCAATCCCAACGGTCAAAAGTTACATATGTGGGATAGTAGTGTACCTTTAAAATTTTAAAGAGATCCAACGATTAACGAATCCATAATTAGAATTTTACTAAAACAGGTTTGGGGTAAACTCAAGAATGAAAGAAAAAGCATAAAAAACCTTCATTGGCAAGCTACTCCACGAAAATACAAGAAGGAAGGAGAATTATTGAGAACCTTCAAGAGTTAGGGCACTTGGATGAAGGTGAATCAATAGCCTTTATGATTTGGCCACTTGGAAAGTAAGGCCATAATGACTTAGGAGATTCTTTAGCTTCCAACTACTATATAAAGGATGAAAGCTTTGAATTTCATTTTCAAGACACTTCCTACATCTCTATCTGACGTGAAACCCTCCCTTGAATCCCTTTTATTTCATTTTCATGTTTCTCTTTTCTAAGCCTAAAACAACTAAGAAAGAAACTCCACCATCTTGACAAAATTTCGTGAGAAATCTAGCAACCTTAGGAAGAGTTTTGACAAGCTTAGAAGAAGGATATCAAGGCTTCATCTCTAGAGGATTCTCCCAAGGAAGGAAGGAAGGAAGCCATTTATCCATTCTATTTTCAAGATTTAAACTTACTTGAGGTAGATGAAAGTTAGTTTTATTTATCATTTGATTCTTGAGAAAATTCGTATGGCTGTAAGCTGGATTTTGGACTGTTTTGAAATTTCCATATCTCCCTCTATACTTAACCAAAATAGATGTTTGACCACTCATTTTAAAGCTTAGGATGTCCTATATGTTTTCCTAAAATATGGGACCAAACTAAGTTGTGAATCATTCCCAGAAATTATTTTAGCTCAAGCTGTCCGAAACTGTCCACACCCAAACAACTTCTGCCATCCGTTTTGATAAATTTATTTCTCTCTCATTTCTTATTCAAATTAGGTGTATGATATATGGAATTAAAGATCCAAATGTCAACTATAACATATAAAAATTTCAGCTAAAACTATATTTTTTTACTGATTGAAATCATGAAAACTCTAGGAGATGTTAGTATGGAATTTTGAGACTGTTGGTAGATTTGAAGTTCTATTTGTAAAATATTATATCTAGAGTTTTATAACTCCAAGTGAGGCATGTGATACCTTTTTAGAAAGCTTAGGAAGTCTAGTTTAACATACTAAAAGATGGGAATTTAATGAATATTAGATGAGTATAGATTATAGGAAGAACCGAATCATATGTAGTAAGAAATCTTGTTGTTATGATGTTCTTTGATATGATTTTCTTTTGTGATGATGAAATCTTGATGTTTTGTGACATAATTGTATGACATAAGTCATGTAGCTTTGCATGTCTTTGAGCATGTCATGTGCATGAAGAAAGATAAAAAGATAAGACCTGAAGGGTGATACAGTTAAGCTGAGCACGACCCTGATGGTGCCCAAAGGGTGATACGGTTAAGCCGAGCACGACCCTGAGGGAAAGACTAAAGAAAGATAATACCTGAAGGGTGATACAGTTAAGCTGAGCACGACCATGATGGTACCCAACGGGTGATACGGTTAAGCCGAGCACGACCTTGTGGGAAAGACATATTGACCCAAGGGTGATACAGTTAAGCTGAGCACGACCCTATGGGACCCCAAAGGGTGATACAGTTGAGCTGAGCACGACCTTGCGGGAGCAACCTAAGTCTAGTAATGAGCTCATTGTCTAGTTTAGGGTATTAAAGAGAAAAATATCAAGGGTAAGCTATGCATTGACATGATTGAAAATGATGCTTGCATTAATTATGAAGTATGAAATTATTTTTAAGTGTTTGTGAATAAAATGAATCTACTTCGGGTTATATGTTTATGAAATTAAAAAATCAACTAAAATTGTTCACATGTTTTCATAATAAACCGAAGTAGCTGGAATGATGACGATGACACTGTATGATAAGTAAATTTTCACCTACTGGAAATTCTTTGGAATTCTCACTGTTTTAGTATATTCCCGTGTCATTCCAGACAGGTAAATCGAAAGGAGGAGCTACAAAGTGAGGACAAGTTGGAAGATTTCTTTTAATGTTGTGGACTTGTAGTATTTTGTTATATGCTTTGTAATATATGGACATTACTATTATTGTAGGGAATATTATTTACAAGTTATTACTAAGTTGTAATTTACTAAAGAGACCAAAAAGTCTCTACAGGCTCTATATATAAACGTAACTCAATCGATTTTGGTTAAAAATTTTACATTAGAAAAGTTAAC
>PYAF01003167.1:0-24342 GCA_007407185.1 Glycine tomentella | reverse complement strand
TTACTATTATTGTAGGGAATATTATTTACAAGTTATTACTAAGTTGTAATTTACTAAAGAGACCAAAAAGTCTCTACAGGCTCTATATATAAACGTAACTCAATCGATTTTGGTTAAAAATTTTACATTAGAAAAGTTAACATCTTCTAGTTACTTATTATGACCTAGGCATAATATAGTAATTGGAAGGATGTTACACAATATTCGTAATCATCTGCATACATCTGCATTGGATCCCAGGTTGTATATCTCCCTATTACTTTGGTGTATTTCTTTTAGAAATTCTGAGTTTGTAACTTGTGCAATAGATTCTTAGAGTTTGTCTAGAATAGGTTTTTCTAGAGGAAGATTAGAGAATGGTTGTTTTTCTAAGTCTTGATCACAAAAGGTCTATAGGTGTTAGATGCCTTGTTCTTAGTCTGGGTTTGATTAAGAGTGATTGTAAAAGTTGCAAGAACAGATTGCATATAGTTAGATCCTAGCTTGTTGGTTAGGAAACTCAATGTAGCTTCTCTTGGATTAAAAGAACCAGTATAAATTCTATGTTGCTTACTTCTTTAATCTTTTCTTTGGATTATTGATTGTCATTCATTGGTTCAACTCTTTCATAATCAATAAAAACAATCTTGATGTAATCGCATTTCATAAAGATTGGAGCTTGATTGATAAAAGGCATTCTAAGTTTGATTTGTTATACGATCCATTAAACTCTGATTGTTAAAGAAAATTTTAATTGGGCAAGGAGAACCAATTCACTCCCCTTTTGGTTTGTGTGCTACTCATATTGTTTTCACCTTCAAATGAAGGCATTTGGTAGCCTTTGACACCTAATAACATAAACAAGCTTAGCATACATAAAATAAAATCCATCTAATATGGAACACATGAGATACAACAAAAATAACAATTGATAAAGAACCTAGGACAAAAAGAAAGCGTAGTTACACTTTACAGATAATGCAATTAAAAACATACTTATTTTCTTTACCCTAGAAAATTGTAGTGTAAAGGGTTTGGAGGTGGGTATGAAGAGAGAGGGTTTGGTTTTGGTGTGGAAGAGTGAGATCCTCAAGTCAGATCCCTAGTCGAATAACAAAGGTTAAACCAAAATCATACGTATCGACACACACTAGCTCTTAAAATCTCCTCAAGTCAGATCCTCAAACAATCTTTTGCTTCAAAATACATGATACAAGGAAGCATAAATCCCAAATATTGCAACCAAGCCATATAGAATGCCATAAAAAGAAAACATTCTTCGAGTTTAAAACCATAGAGTAGAAAATTTACCTTCGTAATCATAATAAAAATAAGGACTAGAAACTATATATGAATCTAAAGATATAACATCAACACCTTTATCTTATTTGTTACTTCCTTTGCCAGAAGTTGTTTCATCTTCCCCAACAACATCATGGCTGGGTTGTTTCTCCTTCCCTTCTTTTCCATTCACACTCACAATGTTAATACCATGTTAGGTAAAATAAATAAAAAGCAAAATGCAACTGATAAACCACAACACTCAGTGGCTTCAATGACGTAATTAACCGTTAACAACACACTCCACTCTTCTTATTTGTAATCTCCCACGACGCTCAAACTGTTCACACACACACACACACACACACATGTTTCACTAAAACAAAAAAGAAAAGTGAAATAAAAAAATAGATTCAATTAACGAACAAGAACAAGAGTTCAAAATGTCTACATTCAAACCATAGAGTAAAAAAACAAAAAGTTGTGAATATGAAAGAAAGAAAAAAGAAAAAGGACAATCAGAAAGATTGCGAGTACCGAAAATTGAAGGATTGGAGAGGCATCGACGAGAACGAAGCTCCATTGACAGACATAAGTGAAAGTTAGGGTTTCTGATCGAAGCAAGGTTTCGAAGAATCGAGAGAGACAAAGATAATTTGTCAATGAAAATAGTGTTTTCCCGTCTCTTTCTTTTTATCTATTTACGAAAAAGAGTGAGTGAGTGAAGGGTTTAAAACAAGGTTGAAGATGGTCATGGGCGTGGTGGTAGTTGCTGGTGAGGTTGAGGCAGGAAAGGAGGCATGCAGGTAAGAGCGGATCTCAAATTTGGAAAAAGAAACGTTGTTGTTGTTGTGGTTCTCAAATCTGGGAAACAAACGTTGTCGTTGTCAGCAAAGCAGAGACGAAGAACCTTTCACACCGACATCGAAAGTGTCGAAGTCGTCGTTCCTTCTTCCAGCTTTTTGCCTATGTCGACTGTCTTGATTGGTTCTCATGGTTGTCGCAGTGGATTTGAAAGGAGCAAAGTCAAAGAAGTCAGTCAATGGTGGCTTCAATCAATGTGAGAAACAAAGAAAAAAAGAACGAGAGAGAGAAAGATTAAAATGTCACCAACATCGATTTTGAAAAATTGATGTTGATTGAGTACGCACAACATTGGTTTTGAAAAAACCAATGTTAACGATGACATGTTATTTACAAAAATGCCACAACGCATTTTGTAACATCGGTTTTCGTCAAAATCGATGTTAACTTGGCGATGTTGAATCCTATTTATGTAGTAGTGTTTCTTCTTCACAAGAGCGCGGCACGTAGCACTGCCTCAAGCTGTGAGATAACAGTCAAATTAGAGACAAGCGTTAATCCCGTAAGAGATACTTTTATGAACTATATAAAAAGCGACCAAGGCTTTGCTATCAAATGCAAGAAAGAAGAGAATGAAAATATGAAGTGAAAAGTAAGAACATTTTGAAGTGAGATTTTATTAAGTCATTAGATGATACACAACAGTGCTTAATTAGTTCATCCTTTGCTTAGATAAGTTGTTCATTTGAATTCGAGCTTAATTGTTTATCCACTTTGTTGAGTGATTTGAATTTGTGTATTCAATCAAACATTATTTGTTTGTGAAATCTATGAATGACTTAATGTTAAACAATATTTGAGTGTCTTAGATTCAGGGAGAATCTAAGGGTGTGTCAATAATGATCTAGAGAATACTAGTGTAGCTAGAAGTGGCAGAACATATTACTTGTTTGTAATCAAGCTTGATTAGTGAAATCTTTCATTGGTTTGTAAAGGATACTCGGAGTAGCTATGCTCGAGTGAATTAGTATAAACTAAGTGTTTTTAATTATCTCTTAAGTTATTTGATTAATATTCTCTTTATCTTATATTGACACACTTTATCACACAAGTGTTGTCTTGAAAAACCATTGTAAAAATTCTATTTTATTAATGACTTAAATATGTTTTTCATACCTAGAAAATGGGTCATTTTCAATTTACTACCTAAAATTCACTTTTGGTCAGTACGTACATGAATATTTTTTTATATTTCAATGTAGTACTTGTTGTTAGTCTCATTCTGTTAAGTGATAACGTGACATATAGAGTGTCACATCATCAAGCCTAATCACTAAGACACCAGTGTGACATCATTTTTTATTATTTTAAAAAATTCAATTCTCCATCGACCGATTTCGTCGCTGTCGTGCTCCTCCACCACTGATAAACATAGACTATGCAGATATTGATATGATAATAACAACATTAAATATATTGATATTATATGATGGTATAATAAAACTATAAACTAAAAGAAAAGGTTGTTGGAACAACCCATCGGAATAGTAAACATGGCCCCTGCTTTTCTGATTTGGCTTGGAAAAACCAACTGTTTTTCTCTCTCTCAACAAACCCCCCTGCCAACGCCTCTTCCTACCTCTTTTATATCAAATATCAATCCACAATCCTTACCGACCTTTGCTTCACCCTCACAATTTCCCATTTTTTTTTTAAATTTTCACACATTTTTCCCATCAATACCAACACACCTCTTCGATTCTCTTCAATAGTTCCTCCATCGGTTTGTTGGTCTCTGAAGTCAACATTAAGAGGCCGCGATAGGCCTCCACGTGGAATGGGTCTCTGTGAAGCAATTCCTCAAACACGTTCGTAGCAAGTTCGTGCTTACCGTAACGCATGTGCAGATGCACCTTTAGGAGCGAGTACTAGGACTCCTCGGGATCGAGCTCGATCAGACGATCTGTAACACGGATTGCTTTGTCAATTTCGAGGGCTTTAATCTTGGTTTGTAGGAGCAATTAAAGCACGTTAGCATTGGTGGTACGAAGTTGCTCCTCAGTGGCACTTTCATTGTGGACAGTTTCCGACTTGGCGGATTCCAGTGGAAGGAACGACATCGATGCGAATGCGATGAGGGGATAGTGGAGATGCATGAAGAAAAATGCATCGTGGCTATGGCGATGCAAGTGGGTTTGATGAGAGGGGAGAGAAGAGGATTGAGTGAGATGTGAGAATGATAAATTTTTAGATACGTATCAGTGATTAGACTTGATGACATGACACTATATCTTGCATGTTATCACTTAATAGAATGAGACTAACGACATGTATTACATTAAAACATATATTTTTTTTCAGGTAAGTAGATGATCGAAAATGAATTTAAGATAATAAATTAAAAACTATCTATTTTTTAGATATGATAAACATATTTAAGCCTTTATTGATCACTAGATGATAATGTTTTGTTTTTATTAAAATTGGTCTTATTCATTGAATGACATTGGCAAGTAACTTAGTTTATACATATCTTTTTTTGAAAAATAACTTAAATATTTTTTTTATCTAACCACTATTCAATTCTTTTTTTAGTGTGATACTTGTTATTTTAAAGTTGGTCTCTTTTAAAATTAATTGTGGGTGGAGAAATATTATAACGACCTAAAATTATTCTAGATATTCTATTTTTATTAGAATTCAATTTTTAAGAAATTGTTAGATAATAATAATTTTTACTGAAATGTATACTAGTATAAATTCTAAAACGTATAGATTATAGAAGTTTTTAAACTGATACATGTATTATAAGTAGCCATAGTCCTTATTACAAAAGTCAATATTAAACAAGTACAAGCTTTTCCAAACAAAAGTCTACTTCATATCTTCATTTCTACACCATCACTGACCCAGGTCATCAAGGAAATTGACCACTGTTGCCATCTAAAAAATGAAACAAATCTAGTGAGAAATAAAATTTCTTAGTAGGCAAAATCTAAACCATCAAACACATTATTACGTTAGTAAATTCTCAATGTAAGTAAATAAATTCGCACAAGAATTATGCAGCTATATGAATGCATGAAATGAAGTTCTTCCAGGGTGCACATGGTCTCTACATATTTGTACTGTATATAGCTACACCTCGTAATGGATGTAGACGCTGCGATCGTCTTATGCAAACATGCATGATTTATGCTATATACGTGCACCTGGTCCCTACATATCATACTGTATGTAGTATCAGATTCTGTTTCATAAAATCTCGTACTGGATTTGGAAGCACAAATCAATATATCATCACATCAAATCCATCAATAACAAAATCCATGGGCAAATATACACAACCTCATGGAAAAATTTATATCATACGTATCCAAAAGTATGGTTTAAACAATCATACCTTATTCAAGTAAAAATCATACCAACTTAGGCATGATAATTGATTATCCTCAGGCTACAGAAAAATCATGTTAGTAATCTAACTAATAAACCATAATATATCCCTTTAAACCTTCACAAGAAAAGATTAAAACCTAGCATGCATCTTAATCTCCTTTCACCTACCACCTTACTACTCCATCCTCAAATTTAATCACTCAAGCATTTGAACCATTTAACTACATACCATTCAACAACTACTTCTCAAATTAATTAAAAACATTCCCATAATAAAAATATGAATATACAGCCCAAAGGTCATCAAATCACTTCCAAAATCATCAAGTGTGATTCCAAATATCACCAATATTTCAACATATAAATCATCACCTATCCTATGGTCTAAATCAACATTTTCACATCATAAAATAACCTTCCAATAACATGAAATTCCAACCTAAACAATAACCATAAATCTGCCTAATTAAGTAAATAGGTTAAGCTAACAAATGTTTAACTAGAGATTGAAGCCTAGCCTACCTCAAGTGAGTTTGATTTTTGAAAATAGAATGGAATAATGGCTGCCTTCTTAAGCTTGTCAAACTCTTCCTAAGGTTGCTTGCCTTACATGCGATTTCTTCAAGGTGGTGGGGTTTCTTTCTTACTTGATTTAAGCTTTAAAGGGAAAGATGAAAGTGAAATAAAGGTGATGTGAGGGAGAGAGCTTCACGTGAAATATGTAGGGGGAAAGTCTTGAAAAATGGCTTGCACTTAAGGTCCCCCCCTTCCCTTTATATAGTGTTTAGAAAATGATATAATATTCAAGGACATTTTTGCCCTTCCTAAAGATAATATTGAATAATAGCATTCTAGAGTTTTTCAGAAACTGACTTCAATTTCAATAAAAATTGCTCACAAGTAATCTATACAAAGTGCTATTCAGACTTTTCTTACAAGATTGTTTTTATCTTAATTCTGACTGGTCCATAGTAATTTTCAAAATTACTAAGCCATTTTATTAAATAAGTATATTTCATCTTACAATTAAGAGAAAATCCCATATATTTTATTTATCATTTTTCCCTATTTTTCTAATAAAATATCAAAGTTATTACCTTATAAAATTCTTAGAAATTCTATTATAGGGTTTTCTATCACAAAGTATTTTGGTATTCTGTCATTTAAGGGTGCTCTGTAATTTCATCAAGTTTTCACAAAATCTCTAAGGGTGTCTAGGCAATTTTAGCTTCAAGGGTATTATGGTAATTTGTCACTCTAGGGGCATGATTGTAATTTTCCAAAATATCCAAGGGTATTTTTATAATTTCTACCTTAAAATATCTAACCAAAATATCCAGGGGTATTTATGTAATTTTCACCTCAAGGGCATTTTTGTTATTTCTGTTTTAAGGGAAGGGTGATATGATCATTTCTCTTCAACTATATTTTTTTAATCCAAGTATCATCACACTTCCACAATTCAATTAAATATGAATTCAAGATATAATTTTAAGGATGTTACAAATATTGCTATATAAAATAAAATTCTTTGTAATTGGGTTAAGCCAAATGACAATGACAGCTAGTGTTAAAACGAAGTGTATTCAACCGCTGAACAAAAATGATACAAACGACAAAAACAAAAGTAATAACGACGTAAATCCTGAACATCCTCTGATGCCTATCCCGACGAGACTACTACTTGGCCATCAGAAAACACTAAACGACAGTAATGTTGAAGTTTGCTAATTGCAACCAGCCGTTAATTGTTGTTTATTATTTTTGGGTTAATTTTGTTTTTAAACAAACATCGGAAACGTTATCCTCGTTCAACGAGGGATTGTTGTTGTTAATGATGTTTGATCCTATTTTTTATTCCTAGTGGATATAATACTCCCACGGTTCCACACTCCACACCAGTGGATCGCATATAACCATGGACATAATGCTTCATTGGTACCTCTAGTGTCCTTTTATTAAATACTATAAATCTTTTTTTGCCCAAAAAAAAACCATTGACATAATGAATCATAATATTCCAAAATGCTGAGTTTGTGGAAATTAATTTGGATTTGATTCACATAGAATATATTATTGAGGAGAAGTTATAATTTTATAGTCGATCCAAAAAAATTAAGTTACTAAAGATATTTTACTATTTCACATAAAAGTTAAAGACCTTAATTAGTAATTTTGATAGTTTAAAATAATAATATCCACCAAAACGTGTTCGACATTTAGATTTTTTAATCAAGATTTGAGATTCGATTTCTAACTTGACATAAGATCTTAACTAAAGGTATTATATTACCTTAAAATGAATCGATCCATTAGGAGATAATTAATTGGATATCAAATAAGAAGTAATAAATACCTTTGTATTAAATCAAAAATAATAATATCCAAAAAAATGCCAAAGTTAAATTTCTAAACAAACTTGAATTTAATAGTTAGAATTAGCAATTAACAATATATCTGACAATACTAATTGCTGTGACTTCATCAACAAATTTTTAAATTAAAAAGGACACGTCGAACCACGTCGTGGCCAATTTCAATGACAGGTGCAAGCAATTATTCGTCACATGCGTAACATATTAATTTTGAGTGCATACGTGATCCCAAATACTACTTAAGATTATTATTATTTAAAACACAACAAAATCCACACCTACTTCTTGTCCTATTGTCATTACCTTTATATAAGAAAGGTTAAATAATACTAATTGAGTGACGAGAGTCTACTTCAAAGAATGAAATCAATTTATAGTCGAAAGTTTCAAAATTAAAAATTAAAATTTTATAATTTATTAGTATATACTTTGTTATAATTATACCGGATAGGTATTCGGCTAATGGAGAACAATAAACTTAAGCCCTTGGCTACCTAAGGCATCTTGATGAACATTCGGACATTATGGAAATGGTCCTGATCCTGTGAAGTACTCAGCTGAGTATCATCATAAACCTTGTTTTGTCATTCTCCCAAGATTAACAAAGTATTAGATTAAGCCGAGTGTTTAGGTTGTCTAAACTAACTTAGAAAAAGATTACATAAATGGTAATCCTCCTACTAAGGTTTAATATTTTGAGTACCAGAGTGTCTTTTGTAGGTATCCCCCTTTAGAGAAACCTTATTCAGGACAATGCATGATGAATAGGTGCAGGGAACCCCTCGACAGGAAGAAGAAGTGTCTGACCACTATTTGGTAGGAACATTTTGACGCTCACTGTGAGACAGAGTGAGATAATTCTCGGCCCCAAGTGTTATATGGCAGTAACACGAACAGGGATGGATATAACATCAACAACACATCCAGGACAACAACATCATCCTCAGGAAGAGGTACAAGTAGAAGATCAAACTGACTTGTCATCCATTGTTAGATGGTTGTAGACATAAGTCTTTGACATGCATCAACATAATACCCAAGAAATCTTAGTCTTTCGGCAAGAGAATGCACAACTCCAGAATTGTGATCACTTATGGTGCCCACAAAATTGGAGATGAGGCAGAATCCACGGCGCGTGAGACGCCCCAGGCCATAATGTTAGTGTTAGGCATGATACCCACACCTATCCACAAATACACTTGGAAAGCAGTTACAGCAATGCAAAAATCCTTTTGTTCTCGATATTATGGAGGCTACTTTACCTTCCAAGTAGAAAATCTTGAACATCCAAAAGTATGATGACACTAGCAACCCAGATGAACACTTGGATGTCTATATCATGCAAGTCAGTCTATACACCATGAACGATGTAGTTTTGTGCCGAGTCTTCCCCACTTCATTGTAAGTACAAGCCCTTCATTGGTCACTAGTCTACCCCCAAACACAATTAACTCATTCGAAATGTTGGCAACACAATTCGACATTGAATTCGCAACCAGTCGATCTTACCACCTAACCTCAATAGTATTGGTCAATATTTGTCAACAGTTTGTATAAGAAACCCACATCAGATTTGGATGCCCTATGCTAAAGGACAGAAAAATACATGCAGATGGAGGAATTGACTAAGTACAAAAATCAAGTATGATTTGAAGTAAACACAACAAAAAAGGACTCGGGAAAACTAAACTTCCAAAAGACAAGGGAGGAGAAGCATAGGGATCGACCACCCAAGGAGTCTCAATATGCACATTATACCACTCTCAATGTTAGCATTTCTAGGATTTTGGATCAAGCCTTAGCCACCGAGATCTTGGCAATGCAGAAAGAGCCAATACCCCACCCAAGGCCGATTTTTCAAAACATTGTCAACATCATAGGAACTGAGGGCATTCAACTGAAAAGTGTGATGTTTTGAAAGATAAGATTGAGGGACCTCATCAAGATAGACAACTTAAAAGATTTCATCCATAAGCCCCAATCCCAATGATAATCAACTCACATCGGCAAGATAGTGACAAGCACAGAAGCAGAGATCGTGATAAAAGTACAAAATTGAAAAGACGTAGAAGTCGTTCATAGGAAAAGGGGAAGAAAAGCCTCTTGACCGATGGGGATGTATCATAAACACAATTGCCAGAGGATTTGTAGGAGGCGGGCCCACAACTTCAGCTAGGAAAAGGCACCTATGAGTTATTCGCTGTTAGGGTTTTATTTCACGTTAGATTCAACTTATAGGCCAAATAACCCAATCATGATGTAGTATCTGAACTATCGTCCAGGTCATCTCGCAAATGAATAAATGAGGGATTCATGTAATTATTTAACTAAGAATTAGTTTTTTTATATTTTTTTGTGATTGTCACGAAATAAATAACATAAAATAAATTGTAATAAAAATTAAATGACAGTAAAATAATTTAAGTAAAGATAGAAATACTAGACTGAATGGTGACATTGATCTTGATGAATTTATGTCTAGCTTTGGACTTGTAATTCACCCGATCCATTGTAACTTCACAATTTTCTACTAATCTCTCTTGCTCATCCCCAATTCACTAATGTATTCTACCCCAACTCTCGCATGGTCGCATATTCGAAAGTACTTGCTCGATACCCAATCCCTTGGACATACCGACACAAGTAATCAACATTAGTGATCAAGAACTAGTGAGGCTTAACCAAGATTATTTTATCCCTAGAGGATAATCCCAATTAAGTACTTGATTCATGTTCGAGTTTCAACTAGGCTCGCCAAAGCGCAAGTCAATTTCGGAATTCATCTATTAGATGACCAATCAAACAAAAGCATTAAGTACGAAAACAAATAAAGAACTCAAGTTGAAGTATTGAATTGATAGAATTATAGGGAAACAAGGTTCATCCTTTCCTCTCTTAGGTGGAAGGAATTGCACTCGTAAAAATATTACAATGAAACTTGGAGTGTCTAATGGAATGATGGAGGCGTCTAGTAGTTGGAAGTCTAAAATATAATTCAAAGAACTGCTCAGGACTTCTACCATGTTACAATGAATGTCTAGCCTCCTATTTATAGAATTGTATCTAGGTTTAATTAAGGAGATAATCACAAGAAATTATAAACAAATGATATCTCTAATTAATTCAAGTAATTATCTTCTTCTTCAACTAATTTATCCTTGAAAAATATTTTGCTCTTGATTTTCCTAGCTTTTATCTTCAATTTTTGCAATTTCTCCTTCTAGAACTTTAAACTGATTTTGGGCCTCTGGAGCTCTACTAGAATGACCTGTTTTTGCTGAAAAACTATCAAAAATTAATTAAAAATAACTAAAACATAAAATTCTACCTAAGACAAAGTAAAAACTAAATTTAAAGCTAATTTGATTCAAAACAAGGCTTAAAGTTAATTAAAATGTCAAAGAAACATCACAAAGTGCATATGAAAATCCGCTAAATGTGACATTTATCATTTGCTCAATTATCATGGTGTCCCCACACAAGGTTCTACAAATACTGCTCATCACTTTCACAACAATAGATTTCAAGGAAATTGATCCTGTTCAAGATGATCCTTTGGTAATTAGCATAGAGATCAATAATCATGTGGTTTGAAGAACACTTATTGATTAGGCGAGCTAGGCTGATATCCTATTTTGGAACAATTTCAAATAGCTTGACATGCCGAAAGCCAAACTCCAACCACATGATGACCCTCTATTTGGCTTCGCTGAGGAAAGAGTTTGTACGATAGAGAGCATAAAATTGTATATCAAATTTGGGCATGAAAGGCCCGAACACAGGACCATTAAAGTCAAATATGTAGTTTTACATGCCAGCACTTCATACAACATACTCCTGGGATGACCATCCTTGAACCTTCTAGGAATTGTGTCTACACCCTATCTAGCTATGAAGTTCCCCTCAACAACCGGCTCCATCATAACAGCTCACGTCAACCAGAGGGCAACAAGGGAGTGTTACATAGGAAGCCTATATAGCTAACAAAGTTGTCAACAATACTGAGATGGTAGTAGGTACTTTGGAACAAATAGACAACCTAGACCTTGACCTGAGAAGAAATGACGATCATCGGGTCAAACTAGTAGAGGAAATGAGTACCTTTTAGCTCGATCACAAAGAGGGGAAGGTTACCCAGTTCGATAACCAACTATCAGATGACAACAAGAGTAACTTACAACAAATAGTATAGTCAAATGCCGATTTGTTTGTCGACTTGCTTGGAATAGATCCGCAATTCCACTGTCATAAGCTCTCTATATGCTGATATGCAAAGCCCATAGTCTAGAGAAAGAGAAAAATGGGGGAAGAAAGGTGTCAAGTAGTTCATCAGGAAGTCTCCACATTGTTGATGACTCGGTTTATCCGAGAAGTGAATTGCACCACATGGCTTGCAAATGTGGTCATGGTCAAAAAATCAAATGGAAAATGAAGAATGTGCACCGGCTACACAAACTTAAATCAAGCATGTCCAAAGGATGCATACCCTGTACCCAATATTGACCGTATGGTGGATGGTGCGGCATAATATTATTTTAATCTTCCTAGATGCTTACTCAGTCTATAACCAAATTAGGATAGACCCGACAGATGAAACCAAAACAACTTTAATTATTGAGTCGATGAATTACTTCTACAAGGTGATGCCATTCAAATTAAAAAATGCCAAAGCAATGTATCGATGTTTGATGGATAAGGTGTTTGGGTCTCAGATAGGAAGAAACAAAGAGGTATATGTAGATGACATGAAAGTAAAATCTAATAACTTGCCAACCCACATCAAGGATTTGGAAGAGGTGTTCGGACAATTACAAAAAAAACAATGAGGTTAAACCTAAAAAAGTGTGTCTTCGGAGTAGAAGGAATAATGTTTTGGGCTTCATGCTAACTCATAGGGGAATACATGAAAATCCTTATAAGTGTCAGGCAATCTTGGAAATGAGAGACCTAAAGAACTTAAAAGAAGCACAGAGATTGGTTGACTGAATAACTTCCCTTTCCAGGTTCTTGTCAAGAATTGTCGAAATGGCCAAGTCAGTGATGAACTTACTCAAAAAGACAAATCACTCTGTTTGGAGTAAGGAATGTGAATGTGCCTTTCAGCAATTAAAAGTCACACCCACATCCCCATTGATACTTACCAAGCAGAAAATTAGCAAAAGGCTCATTATGTACCTTTCGGCATCTGTGGAAGCCATAATAAGTGTAGTTTTTGTCAAAGAACTAAACAGTGAACTAAGACTAATATTTTGTCAATGAGTACTACAAGACTCAGAAAATAGGTATTAGCTGATAGAAAAAGTTTCCTTGACACTATTTAATGCCACCCGACACTTTTGACATTATTTCCAAAGCCACAAAACTATCGTCTGAACTAATTGCCCAATCGCTAAAGTTTTGCGCAAACTAGAACTAACGGGTATGATGATGGCGTGGTCTATAGAACTATCAGAATATAAGATACAATATGAGCCAAGGGGAACGATCAAGGCACAAAGCCTGATAGATTTTATGAATAAGTTCCACCCACCCACACTAAAGCCACCAGATGAGTGGTGGGCATTAAATGTTGATGAATCCTCTAACCAACATGACAATGGAGCAAGGGTCATATTAGAGGGTCCGAACAACGTTGCCTTGGCCCAATCCCGGCGTTTCAAATTCAAGGCCACACTAACAATCAAGCTCAATATGAGGCTCTACTAATCAGCTTGAGGTTAGCAAAGGAAGTAAGGGCCTGAAAGGTCAACTGCCAAAGTGATTCTCTGGTTGCACCTAAATAGATTAACAAGGTATTCCAAGTGAAAAATCCTCAATTGTTGAATTATTATCATGCCTTTTCAAAATTAAGGGAAGAGTTTGACAAATTCCAGACAATTCACTTCAACCGAGACTACAATGATAAGGCTAATGAGTTAGCTTGACTAACAAGCTCACTAAAACCTAGACAATTGAAGACTTTCATACAACAGATAGTCCCCACTCCAAACGTATTGGCCAAAGGATTCATGCAAGTGAAGGAGGGGGAGTCGAAAACATGGATGGTGGATATCATTTAATATTTGATTAGAGGGACACTCCTAGTGGATAAGATGAAAGCCAAGAAACTCAGAACCTAGGTCGCCCGGTATGTCATTATAGCTGGAGAGTTATATCGACGAGGGTTGTCGTCATCATTGGTCAAGTTCCTAAACAAAGAACAAACTGATTATGTCCAAAGATAACTTCATGAAGGCATATGCAGAATGCATTCAAGGGAAAGATCAATGGAAGCTATAGTGATAAGGGCCTGGTACTATTGGCCAAACCTCAAAATGGATGTGGAGTTCATCGAAAGGTCCTTATAATGCCAACAAAATGGAAATCTAATCCATAGAGCAACCAAAGAGTTGCACCTTATCACCTCCCCATGGCCCTTTGCCATTTGGGGAATGGATATCTAGGACAATTTCCCATGGCTACAGGGCAATGGAAATTCCTATTAGTAGCAAATGAATACTTTACTAAATGGATTGAGGCTGAACCTTTGGCAATAATTAGTTCCTAGAATGTCCATAAATTCCTCTGGAAAAACATCATTACCCATTTCGACATTCCAAGTGTCATTGTGACGAATAATGGCTTACAGTTTACAAAAGAGAAGCTCAATGAGTTTATGACCAGTCTTGACATTAAATGCCGAGTCACATCTATCAAACACCCTCAAATAAATGGCGAAGCTAAAGTAGCCAACAAAGTGATTATGGAAGAATTAAAGAAGCATTTTGGACAAGCAAAAGGTAAATGGTTGAAGAACTTCTTGAAGTCTTATGGATATATCAGTGCACTCCAGATTTTGTTACTTAAGAGACTCCTTTTTGAATGGTATATGGGATAGACACCATGGTCCCAGTTAAAGTCAACTAGCAGTCAATTAGACGTTGAAACTTTATCAAAGTCGAGAACAATGAAGCACTACAAGTAAACTTAGATCTCATCGAACAAGTGTAGGAAGGTGCAATGATCATGACTGAAGCATGCAAGTGAAAGATGACTTAACTTTTCAAATCGAAGATCAAATGAAGGAAATTCAAAAAAGGATATCTCATTTGGAGAGTTCGAGGCAATGCCAGAAAGGATGCAGTAGAGGGAAAACTGGTCGCTTACTTGGAAGGACCCTTCAGGGTCTAGCACAACTTGTAGAATAGAGCTTACAAGCTCAAAGAACATTCTAGAAAAGTCATCCCACGAAGGTGGCATTCCACTAACTTAAAGTTTTATTACAACTAGGCCATGTAACTAGGGGTACTCTTTTTCCTACCTCGACTTTTTATCCATATAAAAATATGAAAGGGTTTTTGCAATGAAGGTTTTAATGAGGCCTCATCATACAAATATTATCAATGAAGAAATATTTCGATAATCACACTTATGTCATTATATTACTCATTTTTTAATACAGTTCCCCCTCAAATACTCTCTTCGGCTAAGGTTAGACTTCATTAATAATAATTAGTAGTTCCCTCCTGAATACCCTATTCAGATAAGGTTGAACTTCATAGTAATCATAATTACAGTTTGAATTTTCAACCAACATTTCGACCAAGTGTTCTTCTCCGAACACCCTTTCTTTCTTAGCATTAACCAAGGCAGGCCGTAGTCTTTCAACTTCCTCGGTAGCTTTCCTCCTCAACCCGTCAACATTCCAGGCTCAGCCATCCAAACCCTTGGTCGTGCCCTTAAGCTTGGAAACCTTTCCCTTCAAAGTCAAATTATCCCCAGCCAAGGCAATGTGAGCAGTCAAGGCTGAGTTAAGAGAGCTTTTGTCATTCGTTAAGTTAGATTATTACCATCAAAAGAGCTGAAAATATGTTTCACTATGGCCATTGCACGCAAATGCAAAGCCCAGAAGTTGTCCTAGTTCATGGAATCATCATTCTTGTTAAGGACATGATGTTCGTGATCCTTAAAATATTATCTAGGTTGATGATGTGGTTTGGGTTGAAATCATTGGCAAAGAATCCACTATGGGTAATAGCTGAGATGTTAGCCAAGGAATAGGCAACAGGAAACTCTAGCATTTGTTGTTTCATTTTCTTAGAACCCCTGTGGCTGAAGGGTTCGCCATAATACTTGTGGTCCTGATGTTTCCTCTTATGCTTACTCTTGTCTTTCATCTTTGGTCCTTGTTAGAGGGGGAACAACATCATTAGGCGTATCTCTTGACTACATATTCTAAATGATGGGTTGGGTTGGAATGGATTTACCCGCATCTATAGGTATCCGGTAGGCCGCCATGTTGTCACCAGCTTGAGCCATGATTCCTACAAACAAAACACAAGTTAGAAAGCCCAAATAAAAACCCGAAACATATAAAAGATCATCAACTATGTTAGACACTAGACAATCCATAATTGGATGACCCAACCATCTCTTACGATTTTGATGAAAATAAAGATATAAATTTATGTTAACCACTTTGTTGCATATAAGTCAACGAGTTTGATGACTAGAAACAAAGATCAATCTTTTGTATTTCAAACTAACCCTCAAGGTCTTTAATAGGTTGCAGATATTTAAAAGGAGAAACCAATGGCTTCGTAGGAAGGCGTCAAAGGAGCAACTCGAGGAAGGTTAGGTCTCAGAGTTCGTCATTGGTTAGGTACTTGATGCACACATTAATTCACCCCGAATCGATCCCTCGCATTTGAGAATCCTAAGGATATTTACTGTATATCGATCCCTCGCATATGAAGTAAATAACCCAGCATTACAATTATAATCTTGTGTTATTTTCAATCAAAATGTTATGCTCTATTCCTAGCAACGTAACGTAAAGAGTAAAATCATTCAGTTCAAAGCCTAAGGGCACTTTCCAGTCAAGCTTAGAATCCAATTTCATGAAAATAGTGATCAAGTAGAATCAAGCATTAAGAATAGAATGAAATCACTAATAATGAGTAGAAAAGATTCATACGTATATCAAATATCAAAAGAGATACATAAGGGCACGAAGATTACATCCAATCCTTTGGAGAAACTAACCGATCATTGTGTAGAACAATAGATCAACAAAAGACATGACGAAGGAGGTGATCCCCGGCCCGTTTGTGCAGAGTTTCCACTCCTTTTCTCTCTTCTCTCACCTCTCTCTATGTTTCTATGCTACTGGTTTCGTTCCTCTCCCCCCATGGCTTCATTTGCATGGCCTTTTATAGAAAAAAGGTGGAGCTGGTTAGGCAAACTCGCCCAGGCGAGCTATTTACTCATGATTTGCTCGCCCAGGCTAGTTGTTCCTTAATGTTGAAGAACTTAACTCGCCCAGGCGAGTGATTTGCACATGTTTTACTCGCCCAGGCGAGTTGTGTCTTAACTGTGAAGAAAGGTTAACTCGCCCAGGCAAGCTAATTGCTAGCCTAGGCGAATTTGGCTTCAAGAAAATTCTTCTTTTGACCTTTTTTCCCTCTTCTCTTGTCTTAGTTGTTTCAGATGCCACAGATACACTTGATACCTATCGAAACATCGAAATTGAGTGGACGAATCTTCCAAAAATGTGAACAACAACATTTATATATGTACAAAATACAAAACAACTAGGATTAAGGCAAGTTTATACGAGAATTTACTGAAATCAAAAGATAAGAGTCAATATTATAATCTTGAAAATAACTAAAATATGACACTTATCAGTACTCCTTCGAATACTCATCATATCGACGATGTTGTCAGTAAAAGGGAAAAAAAGGTAAAAAGGGTTTTTTGGGTGGAATCGTAAAAATAATTTCTCCCAAGATTCGACTTTATTACTACCTTTGAAGTTACCGGTCTTGAAGTTTTTATATGAAGTTGTGAAGGTGAGGAATAATGGTCGAGCTGGCACGCAAACTAGTGATACCCATCTGGCCATCTTCTATGGCCAACAACAAAAATATAGCAGAAATAAGCCAGGGGTGGCCTTAAAATAATTATGCAAATAAAGGGCTTAGAACGCTTGGATGGCAGCCCAACCATTCAGATGCAGTTGAGAAGGAGCCACATTGAGCACTCGTAGAACCCCCATGGTGAAGTCGTCAAACAGGATCCTCACATGTAGGTCTCGGAAGACTAGATATACATAAAGACGAAGTCCCAACGCTCTTTTGGCTCATTCTCCTTGTGATTTTGTACATGCTTAGACTCTTTATTTAAAAATTCAAAATCATCCTGAGGGTCTACATCGGTCTGACATGTGCACAAAGGAAACATACGCAATTGATGTTCTTGTATTGGCGAGATAGTGAGCCAGCTTAGCGAATTCTCTATATTAGACCTATCATTGTAACAAGAGAAGGATTTATTGACTTCCCTATCTGTTAGATACAGGGGGAGCTTGAAGAGGATCAAGATGTTGATGCTCTTAGTCTTGGATGTTTTAGCTTTTACATGCCATTCAATTCAAGGCATATGTAATCTTTAGATGTCTAAGAGTTTCATCTAATGACCCATTGCATTGCATAAACATCATTCATTGGCTTGCATTCAAGGTTTTACAAAAGGCATATGTTTTGTGAAAAATATTTTAAAGTATTCATGATTGCATTGAAAAGCCAAAGTGTTGAAAGCTTATGTTTTGGAAAAACATATTTTCTCTGTTTTAATCGATTAACAGCTAATGGTGTAACACCCCAAATTTTATAATGATCTAAGCATTTATTGAACATGTTTTATATATATTATTAATCAGTAGAATTTTCTGATCTTTAGAATATACAATTTCAAGAGAAATTTGATTGTTTCCCGGACAACGTCGGTACACGCTGTATAAATTAGAAATTTCAAATTGAAGCAGAACAAGGTGAGACAAGACTCATATAATAGGAAATAATTTGTAGAGTTAGAAACTATATAGTTATGATAGAAAAATCTTAGAATAGAATTACTATGAATTTTATACGGTAATAACTTTGAAATTTTATTCAAGAAAATTCAAGCAGTAGAAAAATATGGAAAAATGATAAATAGAATCTATGGAATTTTCTCTTAATTATAGGAGATATAGACTTATTTAATAAAATATTTAAGTAATTTTGATGGTCAGAAGTAGAACGAACCAATCAAAATTAAGATAAGAGCAGTTTTGTATGTAAGACCTGTGTAGCACTCTGTATAGATTGTTTGTGAGTTATTTGTACTGTAACTGAAGTCAGTTTCTAAAAATCTCTAAAGTTCTATTATTTAATATTATCTTTTAGGTAGAAGAGTTTGAATTGAACTTTACTTCTTTCTAGTAAATGCCATGTGTGAAGTTATCTTGAAATTTGATTCTTCTTCTTCATAAAAGGTGACACATGTACACAAGGAGAACCACACAATTTTCTCCTCTTTAAAGGAAATAACAACATGGTATAGAAGGAGGAAGGGAAGATAAAAATATTCCCCTTGGCTATGGTATTCACATTAAGTAGAGGAAAAAGGGGAATAAGGTGGTTTGTCATATTTAAAAATTGATAAGTTATGATAAGCAGAAAATATCTTAAGATTCATGAATTAAAGTGATAAGGTCCATCATGAAAGCTTAAGAAATGTCTATCCACTTGTAAGCCACCATGAATGAAGGGATAAGAAGCCATCATGCCTTGAAAGATAATTACTGAAAGAAAGGGCCTTGAAGGACGAAGGCATGTGAGAAGAAAAACAAAAAATTTTCAAGCGGAAACACACAAACCACACAAGAATCATTCTTTAGGACATAGATATTACCTTGTTTATATTCGAAACTTGATGATCAAGGTTAGGCTTGAAGATACAAGCTCTCTAATGTTGATCCACACCACTCCTTGTCAAAGACTCAAGAACACTTCTTGAAGGCCACCAACAAACACCAATGGAGGCAGGCTAGGCGCACCAATGGAGAGGAAGAAGGTTAGGTTTCAAAGTGTTTTTCTTATCTAAGAGGCTCACTAATAGATGATATTGGTGGCTGAATTTTTCTGTCAAAACTCACACAAGGGGCGCATGAAAGGGGAGGAAGGTAGATAGGTTGTTTTTTCAAAAAACCATTAGAGAACTATGATCACAAGAGCACACATTATAGAAGAGTTTGAGTCAGATTTTTAACCAACAAATCTGATTATGGAGCATCCCACACGTGAAGAAAAAAATGGAGTTGTTGCATTTCAAAAATTGCCAACAACCTCCCATCATATCCTCCTAGGACCAAGTCAATTACTTGGGAATTATTTTGCCAAAT
This sequence comes from Glycine tomentella, assembly GCA_007407185.1. Lineage (NCBI taxonomy): Eukaryota > Viridiplantae > Streptophyta > Magnoliopsida > Fabales > Fabaceae > Glycine > Glycine tomentella. The sequence continues at coordinate 4,296 of PYAF01003167.1, read as the reverse complement.
AATAATTAAATATCCAGCCATATGTAGCGCCCCTAATCAGCCCTCAAACCTCTTCCTAAAATCTAGGACATGATCATGACAAGATGCTAGTTGAATTCAAATTCAAATCTAGCTCTAATCTTCTCCTTTTGATATGAAACTAACTACTATAGTTAATTCATATTTAAAATATTTAAATTCAAAATTTAAATTATCAAATTTAAATATTAGATAATTAATTTAACTATTTAAATTAATTAATAATGACTTGGACTATCCAAGCCCATTAACTCTATTCATGCGCCCCTCTCTCTTTAAGATAGGTATCCAAACTCCTTCTTGGGCCAACAACCATTATTAGGCCCAAAACCTTTAATGCTATAATGTCATGACAATGAAGTGTTAGTGTGTGACCCATTAGGGCCAACATAACTACTAACATAAATGAGTTTGGGCCCAACAAGGCCACTACCCATTTAATGACAACACAGAGCACTAGCAATGCTTTGTTGCCCCAGAACTAGTTAGGTAAATGACAAGATCATCCTATTAAATCTATTTGGTTTCCGTTTGTATTTCCTTTCATCTCGGTTACCTTCCCATAAAACCTAGGGTAAGGAAACGTATCTGCCCTTGCGGTCTAGGGTAAGCTTTAATACGAAATAGGGAGTCTCCAATTTTACTGACTCTAAAGGCAGATCATCTCATGATTTCTTTTACTATGCATAGATTCTCGAGTCCCGTAAATGTCATCCCGATTTCTTCGATTTACAGATAACCTAATCTCTCACAGAGATTTGACGAATTCCTTCAGCTAGTCACCCTAGGCTCATGTTCTTTCAGGACATGCCCAAAGGTATACCTATGTGTCTCCATGTTTCAGGGAAACGGGGTATACAATCTAAACATGTCTTCTAGAACACAGTCTAGGTGAAAACTTCTGGTCTAAGGAAAGACAAACCCAAATAATAAGAGACTACTCTAATGATACTATCTGTGAGATTTCCTCATATAGTCTCTTTGTGGGTCCGTTCAGTGCGAGCTATACCCTTATAGGTCCACCCACGACTTTAGCTAAGACATCTCCGTGTTTGTAGCTCATGAGGTTTTTACCTTGCATCTGCATACAAGTAGATAAGCCATGCTAGTCTTACCCGAGATCACTGATCCCCATTCTCAGTGTCTCTAGACTAGGAACATAAAATTGGGAGTAGACATCTGGTATCCTTGAATCCTCATGATCGTGATCCCATTACTGATACTCAAGAGATACCTATTCTATTCCAAGGGTTTTATCCAGTTACTCATATATTAATAAAAATATCGAGACAAAATATGAAACAAGATAAAGAGCGCTTATAATTTATTCATGACAATATGAAAGGTACATGTACGTCCTAATCTAATGAAAAGATTGTCGTTGGGACATCCATATACTAACAATTACACAAGGTGGCATGACAGGAAGAAAAATCTTCTCCTCTTCCCTTGATAATCACGTGAAAGAGGGAGTAGGAAGGGAGGATATTTCATGACTTACATACATGATTTAAGGACAAGTGGAAGACACTTGGAAGAAAGACATCATGACTTAGGGGATTTTTGTATAAAGTGGAAAGATATTTAGAAGAGTAATTATGAGTTTAGTTAAGATGTAATGGAATGAGAAGAAACTAAGTTATAATGGAACTAGATGAGAGTAACTACCTAGAAAGGGCAATTATGTCTTTAAATATTTTATTTTTTGCAAACCCTATATAAAGGGAGGAGGGCCTTAAATGGAAGTCACTTTCAAGACTCCATTTCTACAACTCACGTGAATCTCTCCCTCCCATCTCTTTCATTTCACTTTCATCTTTTCCTTTTCAAGACATAAATTAAGTAAGAAGAGGCCCCACGTCCCTTGGAAATCACGTGTAGAAGGCTAGCACTTTTAGGAAAGTTTGTCAAGCTTTATAAGGAGTTATCAGGTATGTATAGGGAAATTTTATATGTGACTCTAGCGGTGAGGACTCATGCCACCCATGATGATCACATGAGTGTGGGAGAGAACCTGTGCAACATCGAGAGACCCTGACTGATCGGAGAAGTTCTGTGCCACTGGGATGGGGTTATCTTTACAATTGGTACCACATGTTCATGATGTTGAGACTTTGGGAGAATCATGCATCATATAAAATTAGAACTGAAGTTTGAGGACGTTGTTATAAATAACTGCGCACTGAATATAACCTGTTGCTTAAATTATGTTTATCATAAACTTACCCTATGTTTTGTGTCTGTGGTTGACACCTGCCATGACCTCGATTTCCATTCGGGTGAGCAGATGAACAGTAAAGAGAGACTGCCTAGCTGCTTACGGAAAGAGGATTTTGTTTGAAGATGTTTAGTTTGAAGATGTTTTGTTTAAAGATGTGTTCTTTTGTTACAGAGTGTTTTACTTATTTGTACTATGTAATAGAAATAGTGTCGATTTGTACTTTTATTATATGTTTCTTCAGGTTTATAAATATTACTCAGTGATGAAATTTTCTTGGAGTATCAGTTATTGGCAAAGTTTTGTTATATTCAACTGGGTGCTCTTAAGTAAGTTTAAAGGAATTTTCATTAAAAATCAATAATAACAAGACTGTAAGTTGAGGTGTTACAATAGTGGTATTGGAGCAGGTCGAACCTTTTCGGCCAGTGAGTTGTGAGTCTGCTGTGTTTCTCTGTGCATTCTATGGTTGCTTGTTGGATGTTTGATGTTTGAAGTAATTGACTGTTATAGTTGTTTAGATTGTTATTGTTTGAGACCTGCGTTCATTGGTGTGATGCATAGGTTTTGAAGATTTCTGTGGGTGGTCTTAACATGTTTGTAATTCTGATGTTTGTTATACCATAAGTTCTAATGCCTGGTCACGAGTTATTAGACTGGCAATCTGGGTAATTGGTGAAGTGCAAAGGAACATTATGGCAAGCCGTCAAGAATACAAATATTAAATGATAAGTGTTAATGTCTCGAGGGAGAATTGTTGTAGATGATTGATTTCTCGAAGCATCAACCCTCCATAGTGATTAAGTGGGTGTAGAATTGTATTGTTCTTTTGTTGTGTGTATCCCTTCCATGTTTTCACTTCTTGGTGTACGCAAGAAGTGATGGTTGGTAGGAATGATTGTGCAATAGTTGACATTTTCCAAGCTTTGAGGCTGAAGGTCAAGCTGTGACCTGGGAAACCTTCAAGAGGGTATTTATATCTTGTTTGTGTGTAAAGAAACTTAAACATTTTGTGTCTTCTTTGACTGATGAGCTTGTGGTAGAGACCCCAACTAATGGGTCTGTTTTGACTTCTAATGTGTGTTTGAAATGTCTTGTAGATATTTTTGGTGGAAAATTCTGTGTTGATCTGATTTGTTTGCCTCTCAGCGAAATTGATGTTATTCTATGTATGGACTGATTATCTTCTAACCATGTTTTGCTAAACCATTTTGATCAAACTTTGGTGTTTGGTGATCCTGAGGTGAATGAAAATGGGATGTTTATCTCTGCCAACCAAATTGTGACATCTTTAAAAGAAAATGCTCAAGTGCACATGATCTTGTCTAACCTGGAAGTAGAGACCAAGGTTTCTCTAGGTGACCTCCCTGTTAGAAAGTTTCTAGAAGTGTTTCCTGAGGATATATCTAGTTTATCACCTGAGAGAGATATAGATTTGGTACCTGGCGTTGGACCCATATTCGTAGCCCCTTATAGGATATCTCTTATAGAGTTAGCCGAGCTTAAAAAACAGCTAGAAGAGTTGTTGGAATAAGCAGTTTGTGAGATTCAATATGTTCCCATGGGAATCACCAATGTTGTTAGTGAAGAAGAAAGATGGTTCCTTGAGAATGTGTGTAGATTATCGTCAGCTGAATACGGTGACGATTAAGAATAAATATCCTTTGCCTAGGATAGATGATCTCATGGATCAATTAGTGGGAGCTTGTGTCTGAAGATATTCCTAAAACTGCTTTTAGTACCCATTATGGTCACTACGAGTATCTGGTTATGCCTTTTGGTGTGACCAATGCCTCGACTGTGTTTATGGATTATATGAATAGAATTTTTCATCCTTATCTTGACCAATTCGTGGTGGTATTTGTAACACCCCAATATTTTATACGTGTTAAATGTGTAATTTAGGAAATGTTTTAGATCAATTAGTAATATGTGATTAAAGGATTTTTTTACCTAGAATAGAGATTAGAAAAAATACAATACAATACTCCTAGGTAACAAATTACTAATAGGTGACAAGAAAATCTAGAATAGAATTTCTAGGAATTTTACTACACATT
>PYAF01003166.1:33097-61041 GCA_007407185.1 Glycine tomentella | reverse complement strand
CAAAATGTAAAAATCTGCTGGGAAGATCAGATTATTTACTCGCACCAGCACATCTTCAATAAGTCCAAGTGGAATTGCAGCACTCCTGTTGGCTAAGTGGATGACAATACCAGTGGGTTTCATCTCACCAAGGTGTAGTGCTCTGTAAACTGATGTGGGCATGACATTAATGGAGGCTCCAAGATCACATAAGGCATCTGCAAAAGTAATATCACCAATGGTGCAAGGGACAGAGAAAGTGCCAGGATCCTTGCACTTCGGTGGCAAGGTGGATAATGGGATGGCATCAATAGCTTTACCCTGTATCAGTGCAGAAACATTTCTGCCCATCTTCACTTGCTCATTTCCCTTAAGCTTCCTCTTATAGGTGCACAAATCCTTCAAGAACTTTGCATATTTTGGAATCTGTTTGATGACATCCAAGAGGGGAATGTTGACTTCCACCCTCCTGAAAGTCTCAAGCATATCAGAATCAAGGTCCACTACTTTCTTTGCAGGAATGGCTCTAGAAGGAAAAGGTAAGGGAATCTGTTTTGGTGCAGAATCTATTTTGGCACCATTATCAGTTTTTTTACTAGCACCAACATCAAGAAATTTCGTGCCACTCCTCAAGGTAATAGCACTCACATTTTTAGGATTAACAACTGGTTGTGCTGGAAGGTTACCAAAACCTTGCTGCTGCATCTGGTTGACAGTTGTAGCTAACTGTCCAATCTGAGTCTGCAGATCCTGGATGATGGCACTGACATTTGGTCCAGAACTAGCCTGCACAGGTTGTGTAGGTGTAGGTGTAGGTGCAGGTTGCTGGAACTGTAGTTGTTGTCTGAAAGGAGGAGGTTGGTATTTAGTAGTGGCAGGCTGGAAGGGCTGTTGTGGAGGTCTAAAGGGCTGCTGTTGTTGTGGACCAGGACCATACCTCAAATTTGGATGATCTCTCCAACCAGGATTATAAGTGTTGGAGTAAGAATTATACTGTTGTTGAGGTCTAAATGACTGGCCAGGTTGCATGGCAGAGCCTTCAGCAGGTTGTTCTGTCTCTTGGAGAGTGGGCATGCATCTGTGGGATGATCAGGGGCACAACAGATACCACAGAGCCTTGGTTGATTGGCTGTCATCACACTCTGTTGTTGCCCAATAGCAAGCTGCCTCACAAGAGATGTCAACTCAGTCAATTTGTTCTCCAATCTCTGGTTATCAGCAACCATAGTGACAGAAGCTTCATTTGCAGCCATCACCTTAGTTGTTGTAATTCTAGCACCAAATTGTTGATATTTGGTTGCCATGTTAGAAATCAACTGCCTTGCAGCAAGAGGGGTCTTGTCCATCAGAGCGCCTCTACTAGCTGCATCTATCACACTCCCATCCATCAACATCAATCCTTCATAAAAATATTGAATCAGTAATTTCTCACTGATTTGATGGTGAGGACATGTAGCACACAACTTGTTGAATCTCTCCCAATACTCATATAAAGACTCTCCAGGAAACTACCTTATGCCACAAATTTCCTTCCGGATGGATGCTGTTCTAGAGGCAGGAAAAAATTTCTCCAAAAATCTTCTCTTCATGTCAGTCCAAGTGGTGATAGGATCCGGTTAAAGGTATAACCAGTCCTTAGCAACACCATCTAGAGAAAAAGGGAATTCCTTCATCTTGACATAATCCTCATGAACATCATGAGGTCGCATGGTGGAACACACCACATGAAACTCCTTAAGGTGTTTATGTGGATCTTCACCAGCAAGTCCATGAAACTTAGGAAGCAAATGAATTAGACCAGATTTCAGCTCATAACTGACCTCAGTCTCAGGGTATTGAATACACCAAGGTTGGTAAAAAACATCAGGTGTAGCTAACTCCTTAAGAGTTAGGTTGTTATTAGCCATGATATCAAGATGTGTAGAAGTAGAAGGAGTAGAAGCAGATTCAGAATCAAAGTCAGAAAATACTACACTACTGTCTAAAACTACACTATCAATGTCATCTAAGTCATCTAACCTAGGGTTATGTCTGTTTAATCTGTGAAATATCCTATCTATCTCAGGATCAAATGAATATAATTCACTTGATGTGGACCTAGTCATACACAGTTCAGCTCATAAGGAACAATAAACACAGATAGCACAGAAATATGAAACAGCTATTCTACCAGGACACTACCAACTATATATGCTGAAATGAAATAGAAATTGGAAAACTGCCCTAAAAATTTTTGAAAAAATCTTAAAAAATCATGATTGATTTTTGTGATTTTTTTGGTGATTTTTAAAAATGATGAAATTAGAAAATTGCCTAAAAAAATGGTCTAAAAGATGGAATTTGGCGATTTGGACCCCTGGTGAACGTGTTACTTCATAACAGGTTCAACTTGATGTATGAATTTTCTACACCTTCTGGTAAAATTTCAGCCCATTCCGAGATATTTTGCTGTGAAATTACCAGAATGCCCCTACACCAATTGTAAAAATTGGTCGAAAACTCCTACTTAGAGTTCGAATTTGCCAATTTGAACCTATCCCCAACCCTTATAAGGGTTGCTTTTGTTTAAAATGGGGGATAAACCTTGGGAAACAAATTGCAACTCAAACTGCAGAAGTTGGAAAAATTTTGGGACAGCAAAATGACACTACAAAAACAACTACACTACACTACTTTCTCCCTACTACTACTCTGTTTTTTCACTGTTTTCTCTGTTTTTTTTACAGCACACATAAACTACATCATTCATACTTCATAATGCACAACAGCAACAATGCAAATATGTGACAAAATGTACTTGTGTAACAGAATGTCAATATGCAGTGAATGTATGCAAATGATTTTTTTTATATATATAACTACTACTATGAACTATTTACAGCAAATTAAAGCTAGCACACAATGAACCGTGTCCCCGGCAACGGCGCCAGTTTTGATATCACATTGTCGACACGCACTAAAACAATTTTACTAAGCTAATTCTGTAGCACAGAGATAACCTAGGTCGACTCAGAGACACAATCAATATGGTTCTAGCTTCAATTTACGAATAATAGTGAGGGGGATTTTATCAAACAGTTTGTGTGCGTAAGGAAAACTTGCAAAAACGTAAACTAAAATTAAAGAACAGTGCAGAAATTAACAAGATTATCAACAAGTGAGTAAAACAGATTAGAGAAGCATCAATCCAATTCACCAAGCCAAGCAATTCGAATCATCATCATTCTCAGAAATTTATCCTATCATGAACATTCATTCAATCTCATTAGAAGTTGTTCAATCGAATTAACCCCTAATTTAATTGAAACCACAACCCTAATTGAAATATCATCCAATTATTCTGTGATTAATATTCGAAATTTAGGCATGAATCCATAACCTAATCCGCTTTCAATCCTAAACGCATTCATAATCATGAAAAACAGAATAGCAATTGAAGAAGAAGATGAACATTCAAGTAGAATTCGAAATACTAAACCAGAACTCCAATTCTCCTTGTGCTTAGGTTGGTTCCTTGGATTGATTAGTGATTTAGTCTTCCATGATCATCATCAATGAAAGCCCCATGGATTAAGTGCACGAAAATGGAAGAGCAGAAAAAAAAAATGAAGAACAATGAAGAACAAGGAAGAACAGTAGAGAGAAAATGAGAGCAAGGGTTTTGATCCTAAAAACTTAAGAAAAGGAAATGCAAAACTGTTTTTATTGAAATGAAAAGTGTGGTCTCCAAGTTTCACTAAAGTTACTAATATATGTAGTGACCGAGTTCTGAAAACGAAATGGGCCATAAACAAACCCAACAATCTAATTATTTGCTATTTATAACCATGAAAGTCAAATTCGCAGTCCAAAATTATAAGTGCAGAGGCGCTAACTTCAAAGCTAAAAATGACCCTCTAAATGATAGAATTGGCCTTGGGCTATTTCTAGAAAACTTGTAGATATTTTTGTTATCTTTCCAGAGACTCCTAGAATGCTCCATTCGGAGATCGGTAGCACCCTATAGGTCCTGCACAAGTCAGATACATCAAGAGAGCAAAAATCCAAAAATACGCAACAATTAGCAATTAAGCCCACTTACTTGCCTAGGCCCAAAAACTGAATTAGAATAGGAAAATAAAGGTCCAAGAGAGGTCAAATAAGCTAAGAAGGATAGAAAAATACTCAACTAAAAGCACTTTATCAGTGGCCAAGGTTGATGCTTTTCTATAAAAAAAAAATACACCGTTATTTTTATATATCCCTCAGCATGATTACATATGTATTTCATTTCATAGTACAAAGGCTGTTTTATCTAGTAAGCTCACTCCTCAAGATTAGTTACTGACCTAATGACTATCAGGTGTTGTGATGATTCAAATAATTCGGCTCCTTCAATCCCACATATCTTTTGTTTTGTGCTCTCCATAGCTGTCTTAGTTTACTGTTTCTCTGCCATCTTATTTGTTCATATAGGTGCATTAAAATTAGTTTGAGAGTGGTTTAACTGCATTGAAATTCACAGGATATAACATTATGCTGTAGCTAGTTAAGAGCAATCATAAGACAAAGTGCACTTTTTCCCTACATTTTTGTATCCTCACCCTTCCCAAAACTTCGATAAAGAGTTGTAAGTTGTCAAAGGTCGCATGACAAGCTCAACAAGAACTCTTCAAAATCAGAGGAGAGATTGTTGCAAAACTCCTTCCACCCCCGTCTTTGACATGTTTGTGATATATCACTTCACAGCTGAAAAATGTTGTTTTGTAGATATGCACTGGGGGTGATGGAAGCCCTATTTCAAGTAACTGGACTATTGTTCAACAATTGGTTGAAGCTTCTATAACAAATGATCATTCAGTTTGGACCAAGGTATGCTTGATTTTATTTACACTTTATTTTTCTTCCCAAGTTGTATGGTTGTTGGTCATACTTATTAGTATGATTCAGGATTCAGGAACTGATTAGAAAGTGAAACAAACCAGGGAAACAGATAAGACGTTGAAAGAAAATACTTATGAATCTAAATAATATGATCTGTTTTAACCCTATTGTGCAATCAATTGTTAATTTCATAAATATATAAATTCTGTTTGAGAAAATTATAATTTCTCCAATTTTGTTAAACTTAAACAACAACGAATGGTACTTGTTTGTTTTAACTTTTAAAAATAGTTATTTTTATTTATTGTAAAGTATTTTTTTCTTTGTAGAGTTTTTCCCCCTTTTCTCTATGTAATGGCAGTTTCATGCTGTACTTGCAGTACTTCAATCAGATTTTGACAGTTGTGAGGTGCTGGATGATTAAAATTCCTCAATCAAAGAGCTTGCTCTTTCACTTATAGTCTAAGATCTTAATTCATTTATATCTAAGGAAATTTGACGATTTTGATTTTTGTGATCTTACGTGTATATATGCTTTTGCGCTTGAATTATTTGTAAAATATGGAAACACTTCACACTTAACCAAGAGGGGGGTTGAATTGGTTAGGCTTGGTAATTTAAAAATTTTCTTGATCAAAATTAGAGTTTTGCCCTTTTTGGATCTTTATCACTTTTGAAACCAAGAACGTTTATTTAATCTAATGCTTAACCCAAGATATGTAATAGCTTAATAACTTGGTTGATAACAAGAAACATAAGATATAGCAAATAAGAAGAATATGAACAACACACAAAGATTTATACTGGTTCACTTCAAACACTATGAAGCTATATCCAATTTTCTTCCACTCAACACTAGAATGGAGTTTCACTATTGAAAATTTAAGTTCTTACAAGTTATTACAAAGCCTCTCTTTATCAACCCTAGATAAAGTTTAGAAATCTAAAACACTATTAGATTCTTAGAGACAACCCACTAAGAACACTACTCAGCAAAACCCCTAGAGAAATCCTATCTTTAGATTACTAGCAAGAAACTCATTTACAATAAACAAACCAAAAAACCAAAATTCAAAACAGAATTACAACTTCAAAGATTAAGGAAAGAAGTCACCTGATGATCCAATGAACAATATGCATATGAATGATTTCACCAGGTAGAAGAATGATTGCAATCATAGAACATCACTTTTCCTCAAGCTTTGAAAAAGAAAATCTTGCTTCACCAATTCCTCAAAGACCCATAAGTTTTTTGTGAAAGCAAGAACTCAATGAACCCAAAAAAATCACTACAAGAATGTTTTGAAAGCCTTAGAATGCTCAGTGTACGAATTGATCAAGTTAGAAAAACAGCAAAGCATGGGTTCTATTTATAACAAGCTTTCTAACTGTTAGTAATCGATTACATACGCTCTTGTAATCGATTAATTCGCATATGTAATCGATTATTTCAAGAATGTAATCGATTAAACTGTTCAATAGATGTTCTGGGTTTGAGCAACGAACAGAATAATCGATTATCTCGTCCGGTAATCGATTAAGACAGCAAGCTCCTATTTTTGAAATACACTATGTAATCGATTACGGATTTTGGTAATCGATTAAGTCAGGAAGCTGCATAAAGCAATTTTTACTATGTAATCGATTACTACCTTTGGTAATCGATTAATGCAGCAAAACATGTTAATCATAGGCATATAATGTAATCGATTACTATCTTTCCTGTAATGGATTAAGACAGAGAGATGAGTTTTTCTATTTAGCTTATGTAATCGATTACTGATTGTTGGTAATCGATTAAAATATTAATTAAAGCAGTTTATATGAAATCATAAGTAAAATAATCGATTAATCTGATACGTAATCGATTACATTGTTCTTGAAAAGTTTTCCAGAAGCCACAAAGAACAAAATAATCGATTCTTATCTTAGTGTAATCGATTAAATCAGTAAGAACTTATTTTTACAAAAACTTAGATTTAAACTTGCCTAATTTACCAAATGCTTGTATATATTAAAACTCAATTTGATTAACTAAATGAATGATATGAATGCTATGCACATGGATCATCAGAAAATACTTCTTCCTACATTAATCACAAATTGAACTACAAGACTTCAAAGCATGTTGAAAGCACAAAACCAAGCTTAATCCATTGTTCATTCTTCAACTGATTCTTCTTTTAAATCAACATTATTTGTTTTCTATAGCTTATACCCAAGGGCTAGCTTTATCCATCCAATTACATCTTGATTTTGATTGCAATGTAAATGATTGAATTGATCAACTCGCAGTTAACAAAGATAAGATTAGTTCAGGATTCTTAGGTTGAAAAAACCAATGTTTCTTTGTTTTATGTTGAAACCCCTGTAGTGAGAATGATTTGTTTGATGCATTGGTTGATATTTGGACCGGACGCTAGGTCAATGGTTGTCACCTTGTTGCTGATTTGTGTTCCAGTTATTGTATTTTGTGTATTTGTAGCAAGGCATCTTCGGCATGAATTTTCTTCATATATTGCAGGATATGCTATTTTGGTGGTGTCAGTTCTCTTTAATATTTATGTAAGTTAATAGTTTTTCCATTCTTTGTCATTTGATGCCTTTATACTTTTGCTTACGTGAGACTTGTATTGTGTATGTTCGGTTTAAGTTAATATTTATGTAGACTTGTCATTTCTTTAAAATAAGTTATTTCTTTATACATAACTTGCTTACTAGTTACTAGTGTCTCATCTAAATATTCCTCTTGGTTCTCCATTCCTATCTCCCATTACTATACTTCCTCTCATAAGTAGACAATTATTTGTGTCAGGCTCATAGTTGTCAATCCCAGATAGTGGTGTGGAGTACTTGATTGCAAAGTGCTAGCTAGTCAGGGATGGCCCCAATGCCAATATTTGTGTCAGGCTCATACTTGTCAACACACTTCTGCAGTTTGTAAAATAAACATTGGTAATTCTGCCCTTTGAACCTTTAAGAACTTTCCTTTCGTGAAGTCTTTCACTTTACATTACAAAGCAACTGGCATAAATGAATTAATTAAACGTAGTCAAATTAAAGTCATATTCATTCTCATGAACTTCATGTATTCATATATGTTTAACTTTTCTTTTATATTCCCCTTTTTTGTTGTTGTTGTTGACTTCTTGCATCAGGATTCAAGTTTGATTATGTCTTTGCTTGGACCATTTTGAAATATCAGCAAACTTCAAGTGCCACTGCCCCTGACCGTGCTATTGTAAGTGATATATAGCATGCTATCTGATTGTATTAGCTGATTGATTGTTGAGATTTAGGTTATTTAGTGGAAGTGACATTTCAAGTGCCACTAAGGTAATGTCATACATTGAAAATATTTTGGATTCAATTTAAGTTGCTTCAATTTGTCTGTTATTGTATAGGTTATTTTGGCAAAAGAAATTAATAATGGGCCACTTATTGGCCTTCATTATATGGAAAGAAGAAATATTGCTACAACTATGTAAAAATTAATTATGTATTGTATTTTCACATTTCAACATACATTTTATGAATAACTATATATATATATATATATATATATATACACTAAATAACTTGGCAAAATATGTTTGTTGTTGGTCATTTTACTTGTATTTGTGTTTAAGTCTGTTAAAATAATATAATTTTTAATTAAGAAATTAAATTTATAGCAATAATTTATTAAATATTAACAATTTATTATAAAACTGAATAATAATGTTAAAAAAAGCAGCTATTCAACGATGCTTATAGAAGAACCGTCTTAGAATGTGAGTTTCTAAGATGGTTATGAGCAAAAATTGTCTTCGATTCTTACTTTCAAAGACGGTTGCTATAAAAAACTGTCATCGTATCACACTTTCTAAGATGGTTGTCAAAGCGAATCGTCTTTGAAAATTTGTGAAAAAAACAAATTTGGTACATTCAAAGACAGTTGTTAGTAAAAATCGTCTTTGATTCCTACTTTCAAAGACGGTTGTTAGAGAAAATCGTCTTCTTATCACACTTTCAAAGACGGTTGTTAGCCAAAATCGTCTTTGAAAGTCTGTGGGAAAAAATGTGGTACACTCAAAGACGGTTTTTGTTAAAACCGTCTTTGATTTATACTTTCAATGACGGTTGTTATAAAAAATTGTCTTCGTATCACTCTTTCTAAGACGGTTGTCATCAAGAACCGTCTTGCAAAGTCTATGAAAAAAAATTTTGGTATATTCAAAGACAGTTGTTAACAAAAACCGTCTTTGATTCTTACTTCAAAGACGGTTGTTCTCAAAAACCGTCTTCGTATTAGACTTTCTAAGACGGCTGCCAGCAAGAACCGTCTTTGAAAGTCTGTGAAAAAAAACGCTACATTATTCAAAGACGGTTGTGAGCAATAACCGTCTTCGTATCATACTTTCTAAGACGGTTGTTAGCCACAACCGTCTTTGAATGTATGATTTTTTTTTTAAAAAATAGAAATTACGACGGTTGTTTTAAAGAACCGTCGTAAAATATTGGAAACAAAGACGGTTCCATAACCGTCGTTGAATAGCATAATTTTCTACAACGCATGAGTCGAAGACGGTTGATGAACCATCGTTGAACTTGTTTAGTAAAGTCCAGTTTTTGGCCTTATCTTGCAGGTGACGACGAAGTCGAGTTGGCGTCTAAGTTCCGCGGAGCAGCCTATTCCAGAAGAGAAACCATACATCGCACTCCTTCAGCTAGAGGGGGAGCGAAAACGGGTTATGGAAGAAATTCTCCACATCGTGGAAAGGCAATTGGAAGACCCGGGGCTGCCACGGGGTCCACATGAGCAAGCCCTAAGCTTCTGTTGGTATGAACATTCGACCAATCCAATTTAATTGTTTACTTATTCAATTTCAATAATTGAATTCTTAAGTTTATCCCAGTCATTTTTTAAATTTCAATTGGATAAAATCTTTCGAAAGTTTTTTATTTTTTTCTATCATTATAGACAATATCATCTATATTCTCTATGGAAGTCGAACCTGAACCTTATTTACGATTCTTTTTTTTTCAATATCATTTTCGTATTTCATCAGTAGACAATAAAACAACCGTCGTTAAAGACCGGCCTTCTAGTAGTAATTTGTTTTCAAAACCAATTCACCATCCGTCTTGGTTTGTGAGTTCCATCATCTTTTTCACAAATGTACTTGAAATTGACATCTTGTAAATAGGATATTACGTAACAATGGACCCAATCAGTAGCAACAATGGGATCTTGTTAGAGATTGAAGGGTTTCTCCATCCACATCCATCATTAACTCTATGTTTGAACCTCTAAGGGCTTGAAGTGTTGCTTCATCTGGAGAGTATATGCGCATTCTAGGTATACCCTTTGATTTATATAAATCCACAACTTCTTGCTTTGATGGTAGATTATTACCATTACTCCATAGCAAACTCCTACAACTTGTGTTTGTGCAGCTACGTAACATTTGACTAATAGTTAGGTAACTCTTAGAGGATAAAGACATCATTAATACAAACAATAAAATAAAATATATAATGTCATGTGAAAAAATGAATGAAATTCAAGAGCAAATAGTGGTGCAAAATGTAAATTAAAACACGTATGAAGATGCGTTAGACAAATGAACGTTCTAACACCAACTATATTTAGTAAAGAAGTTCAAATGAATAGTAATAAAGTAAAATAAGAAAAGTTGGATAGTAATATGACATAAAGGAGAGGGAAAAAGTGTGTTGGTTTGGAGGGGATATGGAAGGAAGGGGGGCAGCCTGTCACAATTGTCAACATATACTGACCTTGTGACTTTGAGGCCAAGCGAAGGCTTTGGCAGGAATTAAACGAGAGAAGACAAAGAAGCTCCTTCGATTGGTGGTGTGTAGGTTTACTAATTGGTTTTTTGGTATAGGGCCCATTTTTATAGGCTATTTTTAAGCCAAGTCTTTGTGGCTTGTTGTCTTGGTTACTTTCTGTTTACCTTATTGAGGTTAAATGGCTATTAACCAGGGATACATGATGGGTTTGTTTTCTTTTGTATATGAGTTATGCTAACCCTTTGCCATCATCAATATATTTATTTGCTGATAAAAAATAAAAAAGCGAGAGAAGTATAGACTTGTAAATTCTAGTACTCGAATGGACGATAATATTCCAACAAGCAGCAAGATGGCGGAGGCATACATTGCAGTGTTAATTTTTAACGAGTATATCAATGTGTTATACCCAAATATAAACCAAACTTAACACACGACTATCCTTCTACCCTTACGGCTTACCTATTTATATAAAGCAGAAAGAAGCTAATATCTAGACACTATTGCTCCGCGAATCACTATCATGACTTACTTTTGTATTCCAATTCAGATCCAACAATATATATTTTTTCGTTAAGGAATATTTATTACAGGATACTGATATGTCTAATATAGTTAATAAATATCTGCACATCCTGTAATAATATTCTTTGATGGCAGTTTAATATTGGCATGGTCATTTCCGCAAACGTTTTTAAAAATAATTTAATACGGTTACAAAATTTTGATTTAAATATACTTTTTTTCTACAGTGATTTAAATATTCTTTTAGACCCATCAACAAATTTTAATTAATTTTTAAAGTAAAAAAGAGTAGATATGTTAACAAATAATATTGTTGGGCTGACCATCCGTGTGCTTGACCTAATCACAAGGTGGGAAAGTCATGGATGGCCTCACCTTTACCCAATATGTGACAATTTAGCCTTATGCGCTGATAGCTTAGAGCTTATATATTATTTGGTCTTCAAGACCCGAAAAGATCATATTATTTTCAAAATACACCAGTTGTACCAAACAACACCGATCTTTTAAATTTTGGAAAGGTCCTATGTTTTACCAAACAAAACCTAAGAGCATATATCTATCAGTTTCAATTCAACGTATGTCCGTATTTGGATGATTTATCCGGATTGAATAGACCAAAATGCTGCTCAGTTTCCGCACCTGGCTTTTGGTTTTCATCAAACATGGCAAACAAAAATGTTGGTATAGGCCTACCAGGTCTCTTTGGAGTTCCACTCCCACTATTGGCATGAGTTATCAAATTATAGTAATAAACATGTGCATTATCAACCAAGGCTCCGTCTCCACCAGCAGATGGCCACCCACTCTCAGATACAACAATCTCCAAATTAGGCGCGCCAATCTTCTCAAGAGCAGCGTATATTGAATCCAACATAGCATCAAAGAGGTTTTGGTACCCAATATCATTGGTTCCTTGCTGAGTAAAAAGAGCATAGGCAAGACTAATGCTTTGTTGATCATTAACATAAGCGAAGTAAGGGTACACGTTGGCAAGAAGTGGGGATCCGTTGTTCACTAGGAAATTGATAATGGGCCCTATGTATGGGTTTGCATCTGCGGTGAAAACACCGTTATTGGGTGGGTAGGAATCGGTAACCAAACTGGTGTCTATTGCTGTTGACACTTTGGTTTGCAAATTGGCTGATGAAATTGCATTTTGGATGTTGGTCATGGCAGGTAAAATATACTGGGCAACATCGTAATTGGGGTGAACTTCGTTTCCAACAACAATGTACTTGAAATTGACGTCTTGTGAATAGGATGTTACGTAACGATGGACCCAATCAGTAGCAACATTGGGATCTGTTAGAGATTGAAGGGTTTCTCCTGCCACGTCCATCGTCAACTCTATGCCTGAACCTCTAAGGGCTTGAAGTATTGCTTCATCTGGAGAGTATATGCGCATTCTGGGTATACTCTTTGATTTATATAAATCCACAACTTCTTGATTTGATGGTAGATTATTACCATTTACTCCATAGCAAACTCCACAAACTTGTGTTTGTGCAGCTGCGTAACATTTGACTAATAGTTAGGTAACTCTTAGAGGATAAAGACATCATTAATACAAACAATAAAATTAAATATATAATGTCATGTAATAAATTGAATGAAATTCAAGAGCAAATAGTGGTGCAAAATCTAAAATTAAAACACGTATGGAGATGCGTTAGACAAATGAACGTTCTAACACTAATTATATTTAGTGAAGTTCATGTGAATAATAATAAAGTAAAAAAGAAAAGTTGGATAATAATATGACATAAAGGAGAGGGAAAAAGTGTGTTGGTTTGGAGGGGATATGGAAGGAAGGGGGGCAGCCTCTCACAATTGTCAACATATACTGACCTTGTGACATCGAGGGCAAGCGAAAAGTGTGTTGGTTTGGAGGGTTTGATTTCTTTTGTATATGGGTCATGCTAACCTTTCTGCCATCATCAATATATTTATTCGTTGATAAAAAGAGAGAGAGAGAGAGAGAGAGAGAGAGAGAGAGAGAGAGGTATAGACCTGTAAATTCTGGTACTCGAATGGACGATAATATTCCAACAAGCAGTAAGATGGCGGAGGCATACATTGCAGTGTTAATTTTTAACGACTATATCAATGTGTTATACCCAAATATAAACCAAACTTAACACACGACTATGCTTCTACCCTTGAGGCGTATTTATACAAGCAGAAAGAAGCTAATATCTAGACAATATTGCTCCCCCAGTCACTATGATGATTTGCTTTTGAATTCCAATTAAGATCTAACCATGTATATTTTTTCGTGAAGGAATATTTTTTACAAGATAATGTAATAATATTTATTGATGGCAATTTAATATTGGCATGGTCATTTCTGTATACGTTCTTAAAATTTATTTAATACGGTTTCAAAATTTTGATTTAAATATACTTTTTGTCTTATAACTATCTTTAAAAATATTATCAACATAATTTTAACTTTTTCATTACTACTTATATATTAATTCCTTTCATTTTGGATATAATATATATATATATATATATATATATATATATATATATATATATATAACTATTGTTGGTCATCGATAGGAACTGCCATTTAATTATTATTGGTCTCCTAAAAAAATTATCATCGTCTAACAACTTGTACCAATGTAATTTGTTGGAGGCTTTTTTTATTAGTAAGAATCGAAATCAGATATATATACGGGACTCGATCACATCAATAGGTGTATCCAATTTAATGAATTAAGCTAGATTCTTGATTGTTATCTACCTACACTTTTTTTTTTCATTGATTATAGGAATGCAAAAATATATTCTATTTTTTAATTGATTATCATAAAAATATATTCTAGTTTCTAAATTATCTTAATCAATAATATTTTATTAATTAAAATTTAATATAGAGAAATATATTCAAATCATAATTAATTTTTTTATCAATAAAAATCCATTTTTAAAACTTTCTAAATTAAAATTTTGAATGATATCAATTGTATATATCAATTTATATTTTTATTATAAACAAAATTAAATTTTAAATAATTTTTAAAAAATATATATTTTATAGTATTTTCAAGTTCTTGTAAATATATAATTGTTTACTAATATAAACTATTTAGCAAAGTTTGCCTACTTCAAAAATCAGAATAATTAAATAGAAAATTGTATATCAGATTTAACAATTAATTATTATCATTCAATTATTAATTAGGAATTAATTATATTTAAATAAGAAATTTATTTTAATTAATTAGTATTAATTTGGGTCTGAAATATTGATCGATGTTGACTGGCGACTACATTTCTCTTGCTTTTAAATTTTTTAATTGATTATCCAAATAATACTTTAAATTTTATCCATATTATTAATCATAATGAAAAATAATATTTTAAAAAAATTTAATTGATTATCCGTCAAAGGTCTTTATTTAATCAATTCTAAAAATTTAAATTTAACTTTAAATAGAGATATATAATGTGCAAAAAAACTAAATTTTAAATACTTTTTTACATAAAATTTTAAATACTTTTTCAACATATATTTTTCCATAATAGTAAATTAATAAATTAATTTTGAAAATATATTATTAAACACTATTTTCTCATTTTGATACTCATATTACTTTAAAAAATTACACATCCAAATTAACAAATATTTTTTTATGTAATCACTAATTAGAAACTAGTTTATAATATTCAATTAAAAAACTAACTATAATTTATATTTAAAATCATTTAATAGAAAATTGGTATGGTTAAATTAACGCAATCTGACCCTATTTTCTTGACCCAATGTGAAAATAGGATACGTTCGTTATACCTTTTATTGACTCATTTAGATTTAGCTGTGAAAAAAAATTGTTATGATTTAAACTAATGTAATTAATAATAGATTTAAATATAAAATATAAATATAAAATTTTTATTTAAATATTTTAATGATTAATTAAATAACTATTACACAATACCTTTAATTTGGGACTGATATAAAAAAGGATTATATTTTTTATGAGTAGAAAATGTATTATATAAAACACATCTACTTATTTCTTAATTACAATCAATATAATTCATATATGTTTGACTTACTTACCTCCTTCATTTCCATTTCATAAAGCTAATTGTTGGAGACTCTTTAACATAATACCGTATTTTTTTAATGTTTTGAGTTATAATTAACTTATTCAACAATGGTTGCTTTATTCAAATAAGATTCATAAACAATATTGTTCCATTGGCAACTTACCTAGAATATGCAATCATAGGTAATCAAAATGATTTAAATATATCTTTGTATTGTACAAATTGGTAAAATTATACTTGGACATTATTGTGAGGTCATTGTACACATGTTCATCCTCCGTGTCCGCCCTTCTATAGTGATCGTGTATATTTCTGTCTTATGTGTCAATCCTGACACATCGAGTACATTTTGTCTGACCTCAGAGTCCGTCTCGCTATAGGAACACATACACTTATCTATTCACCTTCCAAAAGCTCCTGGACCGAAATGTTATATTTGTGTATATATTGGAGATTGTGCAATCACCTTATCTCCTAATATCTCTCCAATTATCTACAAGTTGTTATTTATCTACAAATAACAACATATCTATAAGGTACACATAATCTCTAATTCAAATATAACTACATGCTTTTATATGTTATCTTATCAATAAATTATTTACTAAACAAAGGTCAAAGGCCCATACTCCACACTATAAATACATGTTCCCTCTAAACCTTAAAAAACAAGAACTACATGGTGTGAACGCTTGAATACTGACAAGCATATTCATCTGAGATTCTCATATACTTGATTATTCTCATATAATTAATGTACTTACTTGAGCGTCGGAGTGTCTTTCCTCTGTTTTGCAGGTCTCACTCCTAAACAAAGACGTTCACTCGTACTACGTGCAATGTTTGGAACCCACTCATCCTCACACGTGGAATTTCCAGATTTTGGTAAAAACAATCTTTTATCCTTATAATTTATTATTTTTTCATCGTTGTTCCTATAAATTTTTTGTTTTAGTCTTTGTAAATGTGTTTATTTTATTTTTCATCTTTAAAATATTTTAGATATTTTTTTAAATAATAAAATAAGTGTTTTAAACAGTAAAAAAATTATCTAAAATATTTTAAGGATGAAAAAAAACATATTTTACAAAGCTTAAAAAAATTATAAAGACAAACATAAGAAAATACTAAATTACAAGAATGAAAAATGTATTTAAAAAACATCTTTTTGGTAAATGAATGATAGTGCAATTAGTTTAAGTTCTTTGGAGTAGAAGGAAAAATCTTTATCCTTATAAATATGTTCTTACCATAATCTGGAAATGTCATGTACTGAGCTGGAAGTGGTCTAGGTGCATTCCAGACTTTGCATGTTGGATGGTGAGTTAACCTTGTTAAGGAGGGAGACCTGTAAAACAAAGGAAATGACTCTAATGCTCAAGTAAGTACATCAATTATGGAAGAATAACTTAGTGTATGAGATGGGCAAAAAGTCTTCGAGGTATTCTCGGAGTATGTTCATCGTTAGTGAATTTGCAGTATGAATGAGATGAGTAAAGGTTTAGAGATAACATGTATTTATAGTGTGGAGTATGGGCCTTGGGACTTTGTTTGATAATTAATCTGTTGATAAGATAACAGATAACAACAAGCAGATATATAATTCAAATAGGAGATAATGTGTACCTTATAGATAAACTCTTACTTGTAGACAAATAACAGCTTATAGATAATCCCGTGGAGATAATTGAAGATATTTTAGGAGATAAAGTGGTTACACTTATTTGAATAAATAAGTGTAACATATATGTTGTTGACCAGGGAGACCCCATTATTGAGGGTTGACATCTGCGCTCCTGTTGTAGGGCTGACATGGAGGACGAACATGTGCGCTATCACTGTAGCAAGGTTGACACGGAGAACGAAGATGTGCTCTATTATTGTAGCAGGGTTGACACAGAGAGCAGAAATGTGCACCATTACTATAGTAGGGTCGACATAAAGGGTGGACACGTGTACGGTGACCCTACAATAATGGTCACGTGTCATCTTACCATTATGTACTATAAGCCAAAACCTTATTTTTTATAGGGACAAAAAACTTGAGTAGGAAATGAAAAACAAAGGAACACTTCAAAACAACCAAGAGGGGGGTGAATTGGTTGAACCTTGTCCAATTAAAATTTTAAAATCAGAGTTACCACAGGATCTTTATCATATTTAGAAATTGTTTCAATACCAACAATCAATATTCAATCGAATTCCCTTTCCACAAAGAATAGAAAACAGAGTATAGAATTCTGAGCAATGATATTGATTCACAAACAAAGTAATTATAAGATGATGAGATTAAGAGAAAGATTAGCCACAGATTTTATACTGGTTCACCTCAAACACTATGAGGCTACATCCAGTTCTTCCACTCAACACTAGAGTAGAGTTCAACTATTGCAAAAATATCCTTACAAGCAATTATACAAGCCTCTCTTTATCA
The DNA here is from genome assembly GCA_007407185.1 of Glycine tomentella. Lineage (NCBI taxonomy): Eukaryota > Viridiplantae > Streptophyta > Magnoliopsida > Fabales > Fabaceae > Glycine > Glycine tomentella. The sequence continues at coordinate 43,376 of PYAF01003166.1, read as the reverse complement.
ATCCTAGATAAAGTTCAGAAGTCTAAAACCCTATTAGACTCTTAGAGACCAAATCCCTTTGCCAAGAACACTACTCAGCAAAAACTAGAGAAACACTATCTCTACACTTGCAAGAAACTAATTTACAATAGACTAATCTTTACATACAATTCAATTAACAGTTTACACCATCAAAGAACAAGGAAAGACATCACCTGATAATCCAAGAATGCATGTAAATGAATGAATCCACGAATTGAATGACAGATAATCAACTTAATGCATTCCCTTTCCTTAATCTTTGAATGAACAAATGCTTCACCTTCTTAATTCAAAAGCCCATATGAATTTTGTGAAGCTAGGTATGTTTAGAACACAGAGAATCTCACTAATGAAAGCTCGAAGTGTTTGTGAATGCTTTAGAATTCAAAATTTCACAAATGATCAAAAATTACAAACCTCAGCTGAAGAAGTTATATTTATAACAACTTTTTAACTGAAAATAATCGATTAAACACGCTCCAATAATCGATTATTTAGCATATGTAATCGATTAAATCAAGATAGTAATCAATTAATCTGTTTATAAAAAGTTCTGAGTTTCAAGAACGAACCATTTAATCAATTATTCCGATACGTAATCGATTAAGACAGAGACATATGGTTTTCCAAGATAAACTATGTAATCGATTAAAATGATCTTGAACTTTTCTGGGTTTAGACAAAGAACAATATAATCGATTATTCCGTGAAGTAATCGATTAAGACAGGCAGCTTGTATTTTCCTAAGATGCATATTCAGGCATGTAATCGATTAAACATATATTGTAATCGATTAAGACAGAGAGTTCCATCTTCTCATAAAAGCCTGAGTAATCGATTAAATCGAGATGTAATCGACTACAATGATCATGTTTTGTTTTCTAAAGGGCACGAAGAACAAAATAATCGATGCTCCTATTCTTGTAATCGATTATTTATTAGCAACTTTATTTTTCCAAAAACTTTACATTCTAAGTGCCTTTCTAATCAATTGCTTTTACTTAATCAATTAATCCAATGATCCTAAAATGAATGAATGATGCATGATGTATACACTTGGATTATCAGATCATATACTTCCTTTTACAAATGATCAAATTGATTCTTCAAGCTTTCCTTTGAGCATATCCTTTTGTGCATGTTTGAAAGTCCAAAACCTTGAAGCTTGATCCTCATTCCTTGATACTTGGCTTCACTAGAATCAACAAGAAAAAGAGTACGCCATCCGGCCTTCAATTCATCAATTGGAGTAGAACTTCAGTTGGGTAGCATTCCATGTTCTTGGAATATATTTACCACTTAGTTCATGTAGCTTGTAGGTGTCGTTATCCAGGTTGGTGATGACCTTGAATAGGCCTTCCCATTTAGGTCAAGGCTTGCCTATGTGGGGATCTTTTTCTGGCTTCACCCAAGACACGCCATACTAGGTCGCAATGGCTGAAAGGTTCGTGGTTGAACCTTAGAGTTATATCTTCGTGTCATCTTAAGCTTGGTGGTCTCTTCTCTGATTCTGGCCATGTATCGAGTTTCTTCCACGATTTCTAGTTCAACCTTCATATTCTCTTAGTTGTGTTGTTCTTGAAGCAGCAACCTTCTTGTCGATGGTTCCCCAAGTTCGATGGGAATCATGGCATCAGTGCCATAAGTAAGTCAAAAGGGAGTCTCATGATTGGTTGACTGTGGTGAGCAATGATAAGCCCACAATATACTAAGGAGTTCTTTCTTCCAGAGGCCTTTGAACTTGTCGAGTTTGGTCCGTAAAGCTCAAAGGATAACTCGGTTGGCTGCTTCTAGTTGGCCGTTTGTCTGAGGATGTTCGACAGAGGTGACCAGGTGTTTGATACCCAGCCATGTGAGAAAGTCCTCGTAGGTCCATGCCTTGAACTGTGTATCATTGTCAAGGGTAGACCGTATTTGCATATGTTATACTTCCAGGTGAAGGTTTCTACTTCGCTGACAGTTATCTCTTATAAGAACTTGACCATTCTTGGAGCTTTCGGTAATGGTCCCAGGATGTCCATCCCCTACATAGCAAAGGGCCAAGGAGAAGTCATAGTATGAAGATTATCAAGGGGAGTCTGTGGGACGCCCGCAAACTTTTGACACCTTTTGCACCTCCAGGTGAACTCAAAGGCATTGGTCCTGAGGGTTGGCCAGTAGTATCCTGCTCGTACTACCTTGGTGGCAAGGGAGCACCCCCTTGTGTGGAGGCCACAAATCCCTTCATGGAGCTCTGTCAGAACATAGTTCTCCTGTTGGTTGTCCAGGCACTTGTCAGTCCTCTTTTGAACAGTTTGCCATCAAGGACAATGTAGTAGATGAATTTACTTTTTAGATGTCAAGTCGCATTTTCATCTATCGGTAGTGTCTGCTTGGTGAGGAACTTCTGTAAGGGGTTTCCAGTTAAGTTCCTCTTCTTCGCTAGCCATTACCGCTTGGGTGTCTATGGTGGGAGTTTGGAGTGTTCTCTGGATGATGGTTTTGAGGTGTCTGGTCTTCTTAGTACTGGCCAACTTGGAGAGCAGGTAGTCCTGGTGTTACTCTCTCGCGATATATGATATATCTCAACACTTAAAGCTATCGATTAGTGTCTTGGCTAAGTGATAATACTGGAGGAGTACTGTTGCTTTGGTTTGAAACTTGTTCGCTACCTGTCCTTAGACGAATTGGGAGTCAGAGTAGCACCTTAGACATTTAACCCCAACTTCTTTTGCGAGCTTAAGTCCTGCTATGAGTGCTTCGTACTCGACTTGGTTGTTTGAAGCTTTGAAATTAAGATTGAGGGCTTGCTTTAGCAAGATGTTGCCAGGTCCCTCAAGAATAATATCTTCTTCTCTTCCCTACACATTGGACACTTCATCCACATAGAGGTTCCACCAGCCCGGGGTGGATTTGTCTTTCCCTACAAACTCTGTTAGGAAGTCCGCCATGAATAATGTCTTCATGGGACTACCAGGTTCGTACTGAAGGTCAAACTTTGATAATTTGAATGACCATGCCACCATTTTGCCTATTGGTTCAGGTTTCAATAGTACCTGTTTGATGGGATAGTTAGTTTTAACTATCACCTGGTGACTTTGGAAATAGGGTCGACGACATTTGGCAGAAGTAACTAGTGCCAATGCTATCTTTTCTATCATTTAATAGCGTTTCTCAACGTCATATAGCATGCGGCTGGTGAAATAGATAGGAAGTTGGTGCTTCCCTTCTTCTTGAACAAATGCTAAGTTGACAGCCTCATCCGCCACTGAGAGATATAAGAGTAATGGTAGCTTCAGTCAAGGTCGACTCAAGACAGGTGGTGCAACAATTGTCTTTTCGAATGCCTCGAAGGACCGCTCGCAAGTTTCGTCCAAGAGAAAAAGGTTTGGTCTTGTTGAGCAGCTTGTAGAAAGGCTTCTCCTTTTTGGCAAGTTTTGGGAGGAACCTTGATAGAGTCGCTAGTCTTCCGATTTTTGAACTTCAGTGATGTTGGCTGGGCTATGCATTTGTAATATGGTCGTACATTTGTCTGGGTTGTCTTCAATTCCTCGGTGTGTGATCATGAAATGAAGGAATTTTCCACTACTCACCCCAAATGTGCATTTTTCAGGGTTGAGACGCATGTCATACCTCCGTACTTCTTCAAATACCTCTTCTAGATCTGTTATGTGTTGGACTACACTCTGGGACTTGACAACCATGTTGTTAACGTAGACCTCGACATTGCTTCCGATCTATTTTTTAAAGACATGGTCCATTATCCACTAATATATGGCCCCTGTATTTTTAAGGCCGAAAGGCATGACTTTGTAATAGTAGTTGGCATCTCCGATAATGAATGCCATATTTTCTTCGTCTATGGTGTGCTTCCTGATTTGATTGTACCCGGAGTATGCATCCAGGAAACTCAGGATTTGGAACCCTAATGCACCATCGACCAGTTTGTCAATACTGAGTAATGGGTATGCGTCTTTTGGGCATGCCTTATTGAGGTCAGTGAAGTCTATGCACATATGCCATTTATTGCTGGCCTTCTTGACCATTACGACGTTGGCGAGCCAGGTAGAGTACCTGACTTCTCTGATGAAGTTGGCCTTCAGTAACTGAAAATAATAGGAATACTTCACAACAACCAAGAGGGAGGGTGAATTGGTTGAACCTTGATATTTTAATTTCTCAATTTCAAATCAAAGTTTACAGGATCTTTATCACTTTTAAAACCAAGAAACCTTTTACTCAATCAAATAGCTTAGTCCAAGAATTCAATAGATCAAAACCAATCTTGTTGTGCAATGAATATGATTCAAAGAATAAGAGACAAATAATAAGATGAGAAGAGAATTAAGAACACACACAATTTATACTGGTTCACTTCAAATCATGAAGCTACATCCAATTCTTCCAACCAACACTAGGTTAGAGTTCCACTATTATAAAAAATATTCTTACAAGCTTTTACAAGAACCTCCCCTTTATCAACCCTATATAAAGAACTGAAATCTAAAACCCTATTAGACTTCTAAGGAGAAAGATCCAGAGAACACTACTCTGATCTTTAAGGTAGAGAATCCTTCTCTAGTCCCAAGCTTTAAGAATCAAAATTACAATAGCCAATACAACACAAATTCAGTAAATAATTACAACCATTGAGTTAAGGAAAGAAAACACCTGATGATCCAGTGAATGATATGCACATGAATGAATATACCAGGTTGAAATACGAAATTAAACTCAGAACATCTCCTTCCTTAACTTTTGAAACGAATCTTCTTGCTTCAAGAATCACTCAAAAACCCATAAGTGTTTTAGTAAAAGCAAGAATTCATAGAACCCAGAAAATCACTTAGAACATGTTTAGAAAGCTTGTGTGTGCTCAAAATATGAATTGATCAAGTTACAAAACAAGCTGAGCCAAGGTTCTATTTATAACAAAATTTTGTAACTGTCAGTAATCGATTAAACGCGTCCAATAATCGATTATTTCACTCATGTAATTGATTAAATCAATCTTGTAATCAATTAAAGTGTTTAACAAGACTCTTGACATGAGCAACGAACAAAATAATCGATTATTCCGTCTTGTAATCGATTAAGACAAGAAGCTTCATAAACTTGAATTACACTGTGTAATCGATTACTGATTCTGGTAATCGATTAAACTAGGAAGCTTTAGACATCATATTGAACTATGTAATCGATTACTATATTTGGTAATCGATTCTTCCAGAGAGACTTAAACTCATGTATAGTTATGTAATCGATTACTACCTGTTGGTAATCGATTAAAATGTTCATCAAGGCAGTTTATATATAAACGAAGGTCAAAAATCAATTAATCCGATAGGTAATCGATTACATTGTTCTTGAAAAGTTTTCCAGAATGAACTAAGAACAAAACAACCGATTATCTCCTTAATGTAATCGATTAAATCAGTACAATTTCATTTTTCCAAAAACCTTTGATTTTAATGGATCATTTTACCAAAGCCTTGTGAATTTTATTAATCAAGTTAATTGAATTATGAATGTTATGAATGCAATGCACTTGGATCACTAGAATTGCTTCTTTCTTACACATTTAACACAAATCATTCTTCAAGGCATCCAATGCATGTTGAAAGCTCAAAACCAAAGCTTAATTCCTCTTCCATTCTTCAAATAGCTTCTCTGAAACCAACAATCTCCCCCTTTTTGGCTTTAAACATGCCAAATATTTAGTTGATCAACAGTAATGCTTGAAGTAAATTGTTAAATCAATTTGAAAAAGCTTGAGCTTTGAAAACCTGAAAATTTTCAATTCCTTTGCCAAGAACAAGTGTTAAAAGCATATGTGATTCAAGTAGCATTCATTTACAAGTCTTATATATTGAATAGATTCATTTTAACTACACAGCTCCCCCTAAATTCTAGCATCCATTCAGTTGAAAGTTTGAGCCAAAAATGAAACAAAAAACAGGGGCAAACAGAGCACTATGCAGAGCATACTTTAATCAATTAATTCTCCCCCTATTTGGCTTGTTAAAGACAAAAATATAAAAGGCACAGCAGATAATTGAATTGGAAGCATAATGGAAGTGTCATTTAACCATAGGGAAGCCATTACAAAATGAAATTAAAACACACATACTACAAACAAAACAAAGCATAAAAAACTGAAAGAAAAACATAAGTTTTAGAATCCTACAGAAGCATTATCATTCATATTTGCTTCTATGGTTTCAAGCCTATTCCTAATCTCTTCTAAGACTTCATTTATTTCAGCCTTGAAGTCTTGTTGCATCTTGATCATTATGTCCATTTTTTCCAACATCAAAGACTCAAACTGTGAATATAATGGTTGTTGTTGATCCCTTGCTTCATCCTCAGAGTCAGCAACTTGATCTCCGTCATCATTAGCAACAACAGGAACAGTAGGAGGAGCAGCTTATCCATCCATCAGAAGTCTTTCTCATCCCCATCTTGGTGAGATGCTTCTCCTTTATAAGGTTGTTGCTTGAGTTGGTATTATCAACAACTTCATTTTCCACATCAATGTTGAAGTGGTCAATAAACCTAGATACAAGCACAGGATATGGGAAAGGGTAGTTGACCAACCCTTTGGATTTTAGCATTATTTCTTCAAAGATAAGTACCCAATTCATGGGTATGTTGTTCTTTAGGCCATAGACCAATTGAAGGTCCTCATCTGTAGCTTGGGCATGATTGGTGGCCCTAGGAGTAATTACATAAGTAATTATGTAATGGAGGAGCCTATCCTCAGGTGTCATGGGTCCAGTACCCAATCTGTGCCTAAGTTGCATATGTGGATCATGCAACATATCCCTATAAGTATCCATTTTGTTATACCCATTAGGCTCTTCATCAAACTTCCTAGCCCCTTCACAAACTACCCAAACAACAGTCTCCCAGACTTCATGGGTGATTTCCATTGTCACACCCTTGACTTTAGTAATCAAGGTCCCATTCATGGACCCTTTGGCACAGGTGTAGAAAACCTTTACCAAATCAGGGTAAAAGGTACCCTTCATCTCCAAAAATCTCTAAGCCCTTGGGCTTCAAAGTATGCAGGGAATTGAAATCCCTCCCTAATAAACCAGTTTAACTCAAGGTATTTTGGTGAAGCTACAAGCTTAGGGGCATTGAATTGTAAGTAATTCATTTTATCAGACTCTGTGGAGAACCACAAGTCAAGCCTATTTGGGGTTTGTGGAGGAGGTGGATTGGATGAAGATTCACCCACTTTCCTTTTGGAAGACCTGACACGTTTGGGTGTTGGGTTTGACATGGTTTAGGATAGGTTAAGACTCAAGAAAACACAGAAAAATATCAAAAAGAAAGGAGACTAAGGTACATATTTTTCTATTGATGCAATGCACTATTTATAGGCAGAATTGATGCTCCTAACATCCATATTTTTGAAAATATAGCTGTTGGTGGCAGTTAAGGCACTACAGTAGCCTTAGATTTCCTTTGGATTTGGTTAAGCAGTTTCATTTTTAGAGAAAAATTGTCAGAAAACGCACAACGGACTAAATAATCGATTATTTACTTAAGGTAATCAATTATTTTGCACATTTTGGACACAAAAATTGCACGTTGTAATCGATTATCTCGTGTGGTAATCGATTAATTGACAACCAGTTAGAGGTTGAAGATAATCTGTAATCGATTATATCATGAATTTGGAATTTTTATCAAGTACCAGAGCTTATGTAATCGATTATCCTGAATGGTAATCGATTTTTCCAGGAGAATCAAAAATTCTAAGCATATGTGTAATCGATTACTCCAATAAACCATTTAAACTGGAAAATGGATTTTGTTCAAAGTAATCGATTATGTCGATGTGTAATCGATTATTCCAGGAAGAATTATTTCTTAAAAACAGAGAATAATCGATTACAAGATTTTAGTAATCGATTACTTAAGCTTATTTTGTACAAATAATGTGAGTTTTAATGATTTTAATCGATTAACCCGTGGTGTAATCGATTATTACATCAAGTTTATCAGAAACAGAGCATTTTGCAGATCAATTTGAATTTTCTATAAATTCAATGATAAATGCAGCAATGAGGCTTCAATTAGTCATGGAAAAGCACACTTTAAACAAACTAGCATATATTAGATTCACCAAGAATGCCTAGCATGTTTCTAAGTGCATAAAATCTATCCCTTGGCAATGGTTTAGTGAATATGTCAGCAAGTTGGTTATGGGTATCAATGAACTCATCCTTGATATTACCTTTCTGAACATGATCTCTGAGGAAATGATGCCTTATCTCAATATGCTTGGTCCTTGAATGCATTATTGGATTCTTTGATATGTTAATTGCACTTGTATTGTCACATAGCAAAGGTATTTCATTCAGTTCAACTCCAAAATCTTGCATTTGTTGCTTCAACCATAGGCTTTGTGCACAGTAACTTCCAGCTGAGATATATTCAGCTTCAGCAGTTGACAAAGCAACACAAGATTGTTTCTTGCAATGCCATGAGATCAATGAACTTCCTAGAAGATGACAAGTGCCACTTGTACTTTTTCTATCTAACTTGCAACCTGCAAAAGTCAGAATCAAAATATCCAACAATATTAATTGAAGCACCTTTGGGATACAAAAGACCAACTTTTGGTGTGGCTTTGAGATATTTCAGGATCCTCTTGACTGCAGTAAGATGAGACTCTTTGGGATTTGCTTGATATCTTGCACACAAGCAAACACTTAGCATTATATCAAGTCTACTAGCTGTCAAGTATAGCAGAGATCCAATCATTCCTCTGAACTTAGACTCATCAACTTTCTTTCCATTTTCATTTGAATCAAGGTATGTTGATGTAGCCATTGGAGTTGCAGCATCCTTGCTTTTCTCCATTTCAAACTTCATAATAACTTCAAGGCAATATTTGGATTGATTTAGAAATGTTCCATATTTCATTTGCTTCACTTGAAGTCCAAGAAAGAATGTTAATTCACCCATCATTGACATTTCAAATTCCTTCTGCATAGCTGATGAAAATTCCTTACATAACAAATGATTAGTAGAACCAAAAATTATATCATCCACATAAACTTGAACCAATAAGATATCATTGTCATGCCTTTTGATGAACAAGTTTTTGTCAACATTGCCCCTTGTGAAAGATTGTTCAAGCATAAATTTGCTTAGTCTTTCATACAATGATCTAAGAGCTTGTTTCAAACCATAAAGTGCCTTTTTCAGTTTAATAACATAGTTAGGATGTTTAAAATTAGTAAAACCAGGAGGTTGTTCAACATATATATCCTCCTCAATGTATCCATTCAAAAAGGCACTTTTAACATCCATTTGAAAAAGTTTGAAATCCATGAGACATGCATATACAAGAAATAACCTGATTGCTTCCAATCTTGCAACTAGAGCATAAGTTTCTTCATAGTCTATGCCTTCTTGGTTGTAAACTTTAGCAACCAATCTAGCTTTATTTCTGACTATGATTCCACTTTCATCAAGTTTATTTCTAAAAACCCATTTTGTACCAATGGGTTTAAGAGAGGATGGTCTAGGAACAAGTGATGAGTCACTATTTACCTTTATTTTCTCACCTTTCTGTACTCATTTTAATCCCTGATTTGTGTTTAATCGTTTATATTTTGCACTTTTCTCATTTAGGATTTAATTGGACCGATAATTCAGATTTTAACTAAATTGGATTTTTTGAGTTTAATTATTCCAATTTATATTTTCAGGCCACGTCAGCATCATTTTCCACATCAGCATTTTATTTTCGTTTAATTTTATTTTAGTGATTTTTGGGCCAAAACTGTTAGGAAAAGCCCATTTTCTTTGTGAGAGATCACAGACACTAGTATTTAGAATACTGTGCCCATGCAAAACAAGGAGACTCAGCTATTCTCTTTAGGGTTTTAGGTTTTTTGTTTTCTGCTGAGTAATCTGCTTATGGTTTTCGTTTCTGTTTGGATTTTTGTTTTCGGAATACAATTTCGTTTCTGCTAGTGTTTATTTTCGTTTCTGCTTCATCTTGCTTCCGTTTTCTGCTTCCAAGTATTTTCGGTTTTTTTGTTTATGTTAATTTTTGTTTTCTGCTTTTGAATTCTGTTTCTCTTTTAGTTTCGTTTAATGTTCAACTGCTATTCAATTCTTGTTTCTGTTGCAATTTTCGAATTCATGGAAGGCTAAATCCTAGGGTTGGACCCTAGGACAGATTGCAGACCTTCAATGGAGGTTCTCTGTTCTTCTAATTCTATTCTGCTTGGTTCTTCCTTGTTGGGCTTCT
>PYAF01003166.1:9536-21969 GCA_007407185.1 Glycine tomentella | reverse complement strand
AAGAAATAGAATGATGCATAAATAATTAAAAGAGCATAGGGATAAGAAGAATACACCTAATCCTTAGAGAAGCTTAGGTGAACATGAGAAGAACCTCCTCGAGAGACTGACCGATTAAGCACGTCATCGACCTCCGCTTCGGCAGAATCTCCTTACAAAAGTCACTCACCTCACTTCCCTAAGGTCTACACTCACTTAGGAACAAAGAAAACAAAAATATACAAGCAAGCAAGAGCTTGGGAGAGATTTTGAGTGAAGAAGGGATGTCCTGGCCTTCAAATTCGTCCCATATTTATAGGATTTGGCCTCCTGCCTGCTTGGGGCGCCCAAGCGACCAATTTAGCCTATTTTCAGGCGCCTGGGCGAGCTAAGGCGGTTTCTGGGGAAGTGTGCTCGCCCAGGCGACCAAAATACACATGAAATGGTGGCCTGGGTGAGTTAAAACTTAGCCTTGAAGAAAACATTGGGCTTTTGCTTCCTAATGAGCCTGATTTGCTTGCGAAACTCCCCCTGCTTGATATGTACACCTTCCTTACTTGTTTTAATCTTCCGGAAGCCTCGAAAATCCACAAAATCTATCAAATACATAACATGATTTGATTAATCTTCCGAAACACTTTAAATACAAGTACAAGGTGCTTCTTATCTTGGTTTTTAGGGAAATTTCTAAGATAAATGAAATAAATCAAAAGATAAGTGCTAGCTTTTAAACATGAAAGTAGCTGAAATGTGGCACTTATCAGATGTTCTCCGATGGAGAAGTAAACACACAACTTCATAGGTCTACTAGGGTCATCCATCCACCTAAGAGGTATGGGTTTGTGATTGAGAATCAACAAACCGTAGAGGATAATGAACCAAATAACTATGAGAAGGCAGTCAAGGACGTTGACTCCTCTAAATGGCTAGAAGCCATGAAATCTGAAATAGATTCGATGTATCAAAACAAGGTATGGACCTTGGTTCCACAACCGCAAGAAAAATTCCTATCGGTAATAAGTGGGTCTTTAAGAGAAAGACTGATGCAAATGGCAACTTTCAAACCTATAAAGCTAGGTTGGTTGCGAAAGGATATCGTCAAAGACAAGATGTTGACTATGATGAGACTTTCTCACCCGTTGCCATGATCAAATCTATTAGGATCATGCTTGCCATAGCAGCATATCACGACTATGAGATTTGGCAAATGGATGTCAAGACTGCCTTCTTGAATGGATTCTTGAAGGAGGAAGTGTACATGACACAACCTGATGGTTTTGAATCCAAAGGCCAAGAACATATGGTATGCAAGCTGCAGAGGTCGATATATGGGCTAAAGCAAGCATCACGAAGTTGGAATATTCGTTTTGATGAAATCATTAGGAGTAACGAATTCATCAAGAACGAGGATGAACCTTGTGTTTACAAGAAGGTTAGTGGGAACAATGTCGTTTTCTTAGTACTCTATGTAGACGACATACTACTAATAGGAAATGACATCCCTACATTACAAACAACTAAAGACTAACTTTCAGAAAGCTTCACCATGAAGGATTTGGGAGAAGCGACCTTTATACTTGGTATAAAGATCTATAGAGATAGATCTAAAAGGCTGTTGGGATTATCTCAATCCACGTATATTGACAAGATGCTAAGGAGGTTTAGCATGGAAGGGTCGAAAAGAGGATTTCTTCCTGTTAGTCATGGGGTACATCTTTCCAAGGCTATGTGTCCTAAGTCACAGCCTCAGAAAGACCGCATGAGTGAAATTCCATACGCTTCTACTATTGGATCCATCATGTATGCCATGATATGTACAAGACCAGATGTCTCATATGCTTTGAGCAATATGAGCAGATACCAGCTAGACCCTGGAGAGGGTCACTGGACAGCAGTCAACACCATCCTTAAGTACTTGAGAAGAACTAAGGATGCGTTTCTAGTCTATGGTGGGGTAGATGAGCTTTCAGTGAAAGGTTTCAATGACGCCAGCTTTCAAAGTGACAAAGATGACTGCAAGTCACAGTCAGGGTTCGTATTCACCTTAAATGGTGAGGTAGTTTCTTGGAAGAGTTCCAAGTAGGAGACTACAACAAATTCTACGACAGAAGCTGAGTACATAGCCGCTTCAGAAGTAGCCAAGGAGGTCGTCTGGATCAAGAAGTTCATATCTGAACAACGGGTGGTTCCAAGCGTGGATGAGCCCATACAATTGTATTGTAACAACATTGGGGCCATTGCGCAGTCAAAGGAACCTAGGTCTCATCAAAGATCTAAGCACGTAATCCACAAATATCACCTGATTAGAGAGATCATTGATAGGATGGATGTAAAGATGAATTATATTCCCACGGATGATAACCTAGCCGACTCTCTGACAAAGGTTGTTTCTCAGAGAAAACATGATAGTCATTTGGGTTTACGACTTAGGTCTGATTGGCTCTAGGCCAAGTGGGAGATTGTTAGTATATGGATGTCCTAGAGACAATCTTTTCATTAGATTAGGACGTACATGTACTTTTCATATTGTCATGAATAAATTATAAGCACTCTTTATCTTGTTTCATATTTTGTCTTGATATCATTATTGATATATGAGTAACTGGATAAAACCCTTGGAATAGAATAGGTATCTCTTGAGTATCAGTGATGGGATCACGATCATGAGGATTCAAGGATACCAGATGTCTACTCCTAAATTTAAGTTCCTAGTCTAGAGACACTGAGAATGGGGATCAATGATCTCGGGTAAGACTAGCACGGCTTATCTACTTGTATACAGATACAAGGTAAAGACCTTATGAGCTACAGACATGGAGATGTCTTAACTAAAGTCGTGGGTGGACCTATAAGGGTATAGCTGGCACTGAACGGACCCACAAAGAGACTCTATGAGGAAATCTCACAGAGAGTATCATTAAAGTAGTATCTTATTATTTGGGTGTGTCTTTCCTTAGACCAAAAGTTTTCACCTAGACTGTGTTCTAGAAGACATGTTTTGATTGTATACCTCGTTTGCTTGAAAGAACACGAGTCTAGGATGACTAACTGAAGGGATTTGTCAAATCTCTGTGAGAGATTAGCTTATCTGTAAACCGGAGAAATCAGGATGACATTTACGGGACTCGGGAATCTATGCATAGTAAAAGAAATCATGAGATGATTTGCCTTTAGAGTCAGTAAAATTGGAGACTCCCTATTTCGTATTAAAGCTTACCCTAGACGCCAAGGGCTGATACATTTCCTTACCGTAGGTTTTATGGAAAGGTAACCGAGACGAAAGGAATTACATACGGAAACCAAATAGATTTAATAGGATAATCGTGTCATTTACCTAACTAGTTCTGGGGCAACAAAGCATTGCTAGTGCTCTGTATTGTCATTAAATGGGTAGTGGCCTTGTTGGGCCCAAACTCATTTATGACAGTAGCTATGTTGGACCTAATGGGTCACACACTAACACTTTATTGTCATGACATTATAGCATTAAAAATTATGGGCCTAATAATGGTTGTTGGCCCAAGAAGGAGTTTGGATACCTATCTTAAAGAGGAAGGGGCGCATGAATGGAGTTAATGGGCTTGGATAGTCCAAGACATTATTAATTAATTTAAATAGTTAAATTAATTATCGAATATTTAAATTTGATAATTTAAATTTTGAATTTAAATATTTGAATATGAATTATCTATAGTAGTTAGTTTCATATCAAAAGGAGAAGATAAGAGCTAGATTTGAATTTGAATTCAACTAGCATCTTATCATGATCATGTCCTAGATTTTAGGAAGAAGTTTGAGGGCTGATTAAGGGGGCTTGCATACGGATGATATTTAATTATTATTTGGCAAAATAATTCCAAGTAATTGACTTGGTCTTAGGAGGATATGATGGGAGGTTGTTGGCAATTTTGAAATGCAAACAACACCACTTTATCTTCACGTGTGTGTTCTGTAACACCCCCAAGATTTTAAAATCACAGTCAATTACTAGGGTAAAATGATAATTAGAGGCAGTACACAAGGATTTAGAGAAAAAGACAAAAATGCTCCTGGACATTTTGAAAATGACCAAGAATACCCTAGAGTAGTAATTACAGAAATGTCCTGAACAATTTTAGAAATGACGCTTATGTCCCTAGGGTGAAAATGACAATTTTGCCCTGGATAATTGTGGAAATGACCAACATATCCCTAGATATTTTAGTAAGATATTTACTAGGAGAAATTACCAAAATGTCCTTGGACAAATTCAAAAATGACAAATAAGTCCTTAGAGTGGTAAATGACCAAAATACCCTTTAGGTCAAAAATGACCCAGATGACTTCAGAAATTTATGAGAACCTAGATATAGGATTAAATACCCTTAGACAACAAACCATCAACATGATAGGTGGCAGAAAACTCTAAATTGAGATTTCTATGAATTTTGGAAGATAGGTTAAAAAGAGCTTAATCTAGACTATCTTAGGCATTAGAAAATTATGAGAAGGGTATGGATATGATCTATGAAATTTTCTCTTAATTGTGAAAGGAAAAGGATTCTTAAATAAGTTCGGTTAGTAAATTTAATAATTCAAGACAAATTGGACCAATACGAACTCAGAAAATTACTATTACATGAAATAAAAGGAAAATTCGTGAAATAGGTTATCTGAGAACAAGCTTTGGCTGTATGATACAATATCAAGGGAGGAAAGCTTTAGGAACATTCAAGAATGGACACATGGATGTTTAAGAAGCTTGGAAAATTGATATTGGTCCACTTGTATGGTAAAAATGTAATTTAAGTAAAATTTTATCTTGTTCCTTAGGAAGAACACGTGGAAAGTTCTAAGTATTATTTCAAAAATCCCAACGGTCAAAAGTTAGATATGTGAGTTAGAAGTATGCCTTTAAAATTTTAAGAAGATCCAACGGTTAACGAATTCAGAATGAGTATTTCTATATTACGGGTTTTGGGTAGAGATATTATGACTAAGCTAGCACTCCACATAAGAAAGCAATTGAAGATTTGATTTACAAGCTTTGAACTCCACGTGAAAATGGAGAAAGATTGAGAACAATCAAGAATTTAGGACACTTGTAGGGCTAATAAGCAAGGAACTTGGTAATTGGACCATTTGTAAAGCTAACTAATCATAATATTGAAAATGATACAACAAAAAGCTATTACACCTAAGTTACTCCACGTAAATGAAATTGGAACAAGGAGAATGCACCCAAAGCTACCTATTACACGTATAAGACCAATAAGACAAGTGAAGGGTATGGAAAATTCTTGAATTGGACACTTGTACAATGCAAAAGCTTTAGCCAATCAAAGGAAAACAACTAGAAAGCCTAAGTAATCATAAAACTTTAAAGATATTTTGAGATTTTTCTTACAAAACACAAGGAGAGATTTTTATAATAAGAAAACCGTGGGGTATGGCTGGAGGAGAAGAATGAATGTATGAATTCCTTAACCTTGCCACTTTCAAAGCAAACCCAAAATACTTCCAAAATAAACCAAGCCTAGCTGTAAAAACAACTTACTTGGTATCCTATATTTTCTCATTTTAACCTTCTTTATCTTACCTTATACCAAGAATATCAAACCTTAGGAAGCTCATGAGGAATTAGGAGTTGATTAACCAAGCTTTCAAGAAGAAACAAGAAAGCAAAGGGCTGTCCAAACTTAAGAGAAATAAGGTATGGGGAGTTTATGATATTCAAAGTTTGAATAAAATTCTTGTATGGTTTTAGGATAATAGATTATGTTGCTATAATTTGGATGATGGGCTTAAAACTCTTCTATGTTTTTCTTATGCTAAACTTGGGTGGAAACATGTTTTATTCATAGAAGTATGTTGATTTTATAGGAAATAAGTCTTGTAGCCTAAGTGTTTGACAAATTGTCTCAAAGAACTTGAATAATTAATTGACTAAGCAACTTGGTTTAACCTAACAACTGATGGTGAGATAATTACTTGAACCTAAATTAATAAATGAAAGTTAGAGGTGACCAAGAATTAGAGGTTGAATGGCTATCTTTAAGAAAGTAGTGATATAGCTGTTTAATAGGTTATGTTGTTACAAAATCAATATGACCGAAATTCTTTTAGGGTTCCCTACGGATGTATCTATTTATTTTGATATGTTGCTATGCTTTGATGTTGGCTGAAATTCTTGTTTAAGTATTTAATTGTTGTATATTTTATTTGGTTGTTGTATATTTAGTTGTTGTATGTTTTATTTAGTTGTTGTATATGGTGTATGTTGCTGTATATGGTAACTTCATATTGCTGTAATTTATTGTTGCTATGTGTTATTTTATTTTATTATGCTGTATGTTGTTGCTGTATATCATTTTATTCTGTTGCTGTATTTAATGATTACTGTATGATACTATGTTGCTGTATATAAGGTTGCTGTATGTTGCTGTATGTCATATGCTGTTGAACATTTTATTATGTTGCTGTAAATCTAATGTTGTTGTATGATATTATGCTGCTGTATGTTGCTGTTGTGTATTTAAGTAAGTTACTGTATATTATTAGTTGATGTAGCTGGATGATATTTTAACATTAACTTGATGTGATGTTCTAAAAACATATGCCATGAGTAAAGATGCCTAAAGATTTGATAAAATAAATTATTCATTATTCATGCATTTTCATACGCATATACCTAGCGGGGGTTAATCCGTGGTGTTATACCTAGCGGGGGTTAATCCGTGGTGTTATGCCTGGCGGGGGTTAAACCGTGGAGTTGTTTGTCAGATAGTTAGAGGAACTGAGTAAGAGCGTTCAGACAGTGAGGAGTCTGAGCTGGGGGATGCTTCGGCAGTGGGGAACTCACGCCACCCATGATGATCACATGTAGTGTGGGTGACTTTCCTGTGCACCACTGTGACATCCTGACTGATCATGCAAGTTCTGGACCAGTGATTGGGGCTATCTGACTGTGACCATTGATGTTGATTTTATGATAAAACTGAGATCTCTGTCATGCATCATGTTAAAAGATGAGCATGCATATCATGCACCACATGATGAGTATGTGAAATAATTATTTATTGATAAATATGTGGTGAGCTGAATATTTAATCTGTGTGCTGTAAAATATTTAATCTCTGTGTTGTGAAATAATCTGTGAATCAATTGGTCTTTTATATATATATATATATATATATATATATATCTTATTCAAACTATGTTTGTCATAAACTCACCCGAGTTGTGTCTGTGGTTGACACCTGTGATGACCCCAATTCGTTTGGGCGAGTAGAGGAACAGTAGTAGCTGAGCATGGATGGTGGAATGAAGATGTGCATGGATGAGTGGAAGATGTGATATTGATGTTGTGATGCTTGTTATTTGTGGTTCTTATGTATTTTGGATTATCTATATATTATTGGACATATATTATGGACTGTACTATGCATTGTATAATGGACTGTATGATGGACTGTACTCTTATTTATAAATGAACCGTGGTGAGGAAAATCGTTTATGCTCTTTACATAAAATTAGCAAATAAGGCGAAAAGAATTTTCGTGAAAATTTATAACTAAGATCATTTTAATACAAAGTAAACATGAGTTTTTAATTAAAATCAATCAAGCACGAGAGAGTCTAGAGAGGCATTTCATGCTCCATAATCAGATTTTTTGGTTAAAAAAATCCGACTCAAACTCTTCTATAACGTGTGCTATTGTGATCATAGATCTCTAAGAGTTTTTGAAAAAAAACTATCTACCTTCCTCTATTTTCACGTGGCCCTTTGTGTGAGTTTTGACAGAAAATTCAGCCACCAATATCATCTATTGGTGAGTCTCTTAGATCAGTAAAAACACTTTGAAACCTAACCTTCTTCCTCTCCATTGGTGCGCCTAGCCTACCTCTTTTGGTGTTTATTAGTGGTCTTCAAGAAGTGTTCTTGAGTCTTGACAAGAAGTGGTGTGGATCAACATTAGAGGGCTTGTATCTTCAAGCCTATCCTTGATCATCTAGTTTCGAATATAAACAAGGTAACATCTATGTCCAAAAGAATGATTCTTGTGTGGTATGTGTGTTTCCGCTTGAAAAATTGTTTTTCTAACATGCCTTCAGGCTTCATGGCCCTATCTTTCAAAGGCCTAGTAGTGTTAGGAGTGCGAGGGCCTCTCCTCACGTGCGTCGCCAATTGTTGCTCCGGCTATGTCCGATTTTGAGTGGGTGAGAGAAGATGTTTTGAAGTGTAAGTCTTCTCTGAGTTCACCCACAAGCGTCAATGCCATGTGCCATCAGCTTCCACTGATGGCACTGAAGATTCCTGGAAGATCATAGTCGATGCTTGCGGGAATGATGAGTTCCCCTTCATGAGGCAGCATCGGGCACTCCGCCTTTCTTTTTTATGTATCTAGTCTTTTTGAAGTTCTAGGGCATCTCCTTCCCTTCTCATCATTCCAGTGTCCCCTGGTGAATATCCGAATGTGGCACCCTCCCAACCTCACCCCAATAGTTAGGCAATGGTTCGAACATTCAAAATTTTGTGTTCTTTTCAGAACATTCGTCCGAGTGTTCATCTTTTTCTATTTTTCTTCCAAACCAAGTTGTACGAGAAGGTTGGTTGGGTCTCCTTGCACAATGTTGCAAAGAAATTGTTCGAGGTAGACACCAATATCTTCTGCCGCTTCAAGGAATGTTTCTTTAAGGTCCACGAAGCTGGTGTCATGGTAGATGGACTGTCGCTGATGCACAATAGGGATGGGGAACCTCGCTTCCCCTTCTACGTGCAATCTGACCCCACTAGGTTCAGGTCTTTTGATGAGGACTCATTGACCCTAATGGAGAGGTCAGACAAGGCAATTGTAGAGTTATTGTCAGCCTCAGCGTGTGATAGAGTGGTATTTTGATAGAGTGCTTTTAGTTGAGTATTTTTCTATCCTTCTTAGCTTATTTGACCTCTCTTGGACCTTTATTTTCCTATTCTAATTCAGTTTTTGGCCTAGGCAAGTAAGTGGGCTTAATTGCTAATTGTTGCGTATTTTCGGATTTTTGGCTCACTTGACGTATCTGACTTGTGCAGGACCTATAGGGTGCTACCAATCTCTGAATGGTTCACTATAGGCGTCCCTGGAAAGATAACGAAAAGATATACAAGTTTTCTAGAAATAGCCTAACACCAATTCTATCATTTAGAGGGTCATTTTAAGCTTCAAAGTTCGTGCCTCTGCACTTGTAATTTTGGGTTGCGAATTTGACTTACATGGTTGTAAATAGCAAATAATTAGATTGTTGGGCTTGTTTGTGGCCCATTTTATTTTCAGAACTCAGTCACTACATATATTAGTGACTTTAGTGAAACTTGGAGCACAATTTTCATTTTAATAAAAATAGTTTTGCATTTCCTTTTCTTAAGTTTTTAGGATCTAAACCCTTGTTCTCATTTTCTCTCTACTGTTCTTCCTTGTTCTTCATTGTTCTTCATTTTCGTTTTTCTGTTCTTCCATTTTCGTGCACTCAATCCATGGGGCTTTCATTGATGATGATCATGGAAGGCTAAATCACCAAGCAATCCAAGGAACCAACCTAAGCACAAGGAGAATTGGAGTTCTGGTTTAGTATTTAGAATTCTACTTGAATGTTCATCTTCTTCTTCAATTGCTATCCTGTTTTTCATGATTATGAATGCGTTTAGGATTGAAAGCGGATTAGGTTATGGATTCATGCCTAATTTCGAATATTAATCACAGAATAATTGGATGATATTTGAATTAGGGTTGTGGTTTTAATTAAATTAGGGGTTAATTCGATTGAACAACTTCTAATGAGATTGAATGAATGTTCATGATAGGATAAATTTCTGAGAATGATGATGATTCGAATTGCTTGGTTTGGTGAATTGGATTGATGCTTCTCTAATCTGTTTTGCTCACTTGTTGATAATCTTGTTAATTTCTGCACCGTTCTTTAATTTTAGTTTACGTTTATGCAAATTTTCCTTACGCACACAAACTGTTTGATAAAATCCCCCTCTCTATTATTAGTGAATTGAAGCTAGAACCATATTGATAAGTGTCTCTGAGTTGACCTAGGTTAATCCTATTCTATAGAATTAGCTTAGTAAAATTGTTTTGGTACGTGTCAACAACGTGTTATCAAAACTGGCGCCGTTGCTGGGAACACGGTTCATTGTGTGCTAGCTTTAATTTGATGTAAATAGTTCATAGTGGTAGTTATATATATAAAAAAATATTTGCATACATTCACTGCATATTGATATTTTGTTGCATAATTGCACTTTGTCACATATTTGCATTGTTGTTGTTGTGCATTATGAAGTAGAGTTGATGTAGTTGATGTGTGCTGCCAAAAAAATAGAGAAAACAGAGCAAAAACAGAGTAGTAGTAGGGAGAAAGTAGTGTAGTATAGTTGTTTTTGTAGTGTCATTTTGCTGTCCCAAAATTTTTCCAACTTGTGCAGTTTGAGTTGCGATTTGTTGCCCAAGGTTTATCCCTCATTTAAAACAAAAGCAACCCCTTTAGAGGTTGGGTGTGGGTTCAAATTGGCAAATTCGAACTATAAGTAGGAGTTTTGGACCAGTTTTTATAATTGGCACAGGGGCATTCTGGTAATTTCACAGCAAACTATCTTCGAATTGGCTGAAATTTTACCAGAAGGTGCAGAAAATTCATACATCAAGTTGAATCTGTTATGAAGTAACACGTTCACCAAGGGTCCAAATCGCCAAATTCCATCGTTTAGACCATTTTTTAGGCAATTTTCAAATTTCATGATTTTTAAAAATCACCAAAAAAATCACAAAAATCAATCATGATTTTTAGACATTTAATGTTTTTTTTTAAGATTTTTTCAAAAATTTTTAGGGCAGTTTTCCAATTTCTATTTCATTTCAGCATATATAGTTGGTAATGTCCTGGTAGCATAGCTGTTTGATATTTTTGTGTTGTCTGTGTTTATTGTTCCTTATGAGCTGAACTGTGTATAACTAGGTCCACATCAAGTGAATTACATTCATTTGATCCTGAGATAGATAAGACATTTCACAGATTAAACAGACATAACCCTAGGTCAGATGACTTACATGACTTTGATAGTGTAGTTTTAGATAGTAGTGTAGTATCTTCTGACTTTGATTCTGAATCTGCTTCTACTCCTTCTGCTTCTACACATCTTGATATCATGGCTGATAACAACCTAACTCTTAAGGAGTTAGCTACACCTGATGTTGTTTACCAACCCTGGTGTATTCAATACCCTGAGACTGAGGTCAGTTATGAGCTGAAATCTAGCCTGATTCATTTGCTTCCTAAGTTTCATGGACTTGCTGGTGAAGATCCACATAAACACCTTAAGGAGTTTCATGTGGTGTGTTCCTGATGTAATGTCTACAACCAATAGACATTAGGTTTCCCAAATCTTCCTTGCAATGAAACCCAATCTTCAAGCAAACTCTAAGAAATGGAGAATTCTGCACTTTCACAGAATTTGGGGCTTTTTTAAGAGATTTCTAATTTGTAGAAATGGATTGTGGAAGAAGAATAGGAATGAATTGGAATGACACCATGGAATAGGAATTCCAATAAGTCTTTCAAGAATCACCACAATAGCAGAGGAGCCATTGATAAGAAACAAGAAGGTTCTTGAATAAGAACAAGAGAGAAACTCTCTCAACAATTTCAGAATTGTATTAATTGAATCAAAAGTTGTTACAAACAGTTTTGGTGTGGTTTATATAGCCCACGAAATTACAAGCTAAATGACCCTAAATGTAAGTAAAATGCAAATTGAAATGAAGCCCAAATGTAGCTTGTAGTGCAAGCTTTGTTCAAAACGACCTTTGGCTTCTCAAAATCGCGTTTCTGCGTAATCTTTTGGTTTAATCGATTATTTCGACCATGTAATCAATTATTTAACCTAAATAATCGATTACTTGGTTTGGTAATCGATTATTTTGCTCTAATCCTTCCTGGAAACGGATTCAGGACCAAAATAATCGATTAATTCGACATGTAATCGATTAAAACAGAGATACTTTCAGTTTTCAGGCTGATTTAATCGATTACAGGATGCTTGTAATCGATTATAGGTATCAGAAAAGATGCTTTTAATCTGTTACAGGATGCTTTTAATCTGTTAAAACAGACAACACTCCTTTTGCATTTCCACTACTTTTGTGGGCTTCTTCTTGCTTTTCCAAGAGATACAAGTTAGATTGGATATGATCTTGAAGTACTTGAGTCCTAGCTCTTTAGCTTGCATTGATTGTCCATCATTCCCTCCTTCTTGAGAGAAACTTGTCCCCAAGTTTACATCCTCACTTGTACCTACATCACACAAAGAAAGATCACATACATTGAAAGTAGTATTCACACCATACTCACTTTGCAACTCAAGATTCTCTAGAGGGAATTTATCCTTCCACTTATGCTTAATGGCTTGTTTAGCATTTTGTTCCATTTTCCT
>PYAF01003165.1:325450-343928 GCA_007407185.1 Glycine tomentella | reverse complement strand
TTTTATACGTATGGCGCGGGTCGCGCCACACTTCACGCGGGTCGCGCCGCAGGCCAGAACAGCCTATTTCAACTCTTCCTCAAGCTTTTAAGCCTCCTTCCAAGGGATTCCAAGGCCTAATTATATATTCTCCATCCTAAGCTTAATCCTAAGCTTAACACGTGTTTAATCATATGTTTAAAAATTCAAGGTATTACAGGGGGGTGAATTGGTTGAACCTTGTCCAATTAAAATTTAAAATCAGAGTATTACCACAAGATCTTTATCACTTTCAATATATAGTTTAAAAACCAAGAATCAATATTCAATGAAATTCCTCTTTTAAGAAGAATAGAAAACAGAGTATAACTTTCTGTGCAATGAAATTGATTCACAAACAAAGCAATTAAAAGATGAATAGGTGAGAAAAAAAAGATTAGTCACAGATTTTTATACTGGTTCACTTCAAACCCTATGAGGCTACATCCTGTTCTTCTACTCAACACTAGAGTAGAGTTCCATTATTGTAAAAATATCCTTACAAACAAATTTACAAGCCTCTCTTCATCAATCCTAGATGAAGTTCAGAGATCCAAAACCCTATTAGATCCTTAGAGACCAAAACTCACACTGAGAACACTGCTCAGCTGTCTCTTAGAGAAACATTATCTCACACTTGCAAGAAACTCAATTACAATAGACTAATCCTTACAAAAAATTCAAAGAACAAATTACACCATCAAAGAATAAGGAAAGCTATCACCTGATAATCCAAGAATGAATGCACAATGAATGATTCACATATTGAAAGACAGATTACAATCACATATGCAGTCCTTTCCTTATGCTTTGAATGATTGAGACTTCACCTTCTTGAATCAAAAACCCATATGAAATTTTGTGAAGCTAAGTGTGTTTAGAACTCAGAGAAACTCACTAATGAAAGCTCAGAACGTTTGTGAATGCCCAGAATACGAATTATCAAAAATTACAAACTTCAGAGAAGTGGGTTCTACTTATAATAGATTTCTAACTGAAAATAATCGATTAAACACGCTCTTGTAATCGATTATTTACCATTTGTAATCAATTAAATCAAGACTGCGATTAAAATGCTCCTAATAGTTTCTGGGTTTAGGCTATGAACAATATAATCGATTATTCCGTGAAGTAATCGATTAAACCAGTCAGACATGTTTTCCTAAAAGAGCTTAGTAATCGATTAGTACGATATGTAATCGATTAAGACAGTGCGCTGTGATTTTTCTAAGTCTATATGCATAGGCTTGTAATCGATTACCAACTCTATGTAATCGATTAAGACAGAGAGTTCCATTTTACATAAAAAGCCTTAGTAATTGATTAATCCGATATGTAATCGATTACAATGATCATGATTTTTTTTCTAAAGGGAACGAAGAACAAAATAATCGATGTTACTATTCTTGTAATCGATTATTAATTATGTATCTTTATTTTTCCAAAAACTTTACTTCCTAAGTGCCTTTCTAATTAATTGCTTTTACTTAATCAATTAATCCAATGATCCTAAATGAATGAATGATGCATGATGTGCACACTTGGATTATCAGATAATATACTTCCTTTTACAATTGATCAAATTGATTCTTCAAGCTTTCCTTTGAACATTTCCTTTGAGCATGTTTGAAAGTCCAAAACCTTGAAGCTTGATCTTCTGTTCGTTTATGCTTGGCTTCACTTGAATCAACACCAAAATGTTGGTATCCTCTAGACTAACAGTCCTATCAGGATAACAATTAAAATAGATTGGTCCATTACTAAGGCTAGTCTTTACAGTGCCTAGAATGAAGTCTGTAAACTGATTATGATAAGTGTAACATCCCAAAATTTCAGAACTACAGTTAAATATTAAAGCAAGTGTTAGGCAAATTGATAGTCTATATTTAAGTTATTTGGGTGAAATGGTTAAGGGAAAAGACCATATTACCCTTTCCTTAAACTAGGAATGACAGCAATGCCCTTGAGGTCAAAATGACGAAAATGCCCCTGGATATTTTGAAAATTACCAAAATACCCTTTAGCCTAGAATTGGTCAGATATTTTTGGGAATTCTGAAGGAACCTGAGGAAAAGACAGTATGCTCCTAGATAACAAATTATCAACATGGTTGGTGACAGAAAACCATAAACTATAATTTCTAATAATTTTGGAAGATATTTTGAAAAGAGCTCGATACAGACTACCTCAGGCATCAGAAAACTACAGGAAAATGATAGACACAATCTATAGCATTTTCTCTTAATTATAAGAGGAATAGATTGCTTTAATAAGCTAGTTTAGTAATTTTAATAATTAAAGGCAAAGACGGACCAATTAGAATTAAGATAAAAGTGATTTTGTAGGTAAAGTCTAACTAACACTCTGAATAATTTTAGTGGAATTGAGGATGCCTTAGAAATATATTATTCTTAGGTTGGAAATATAAATTAGATTTTACTATATACTAGAAATAATTTTATTCAATTTCAAGATAATATAATAAGCAAGGAATGAAGCAAAAACACAAAAATCTTTAAATGTTGGCTACTACATGTAAAAGAAAGAAAAATTGGTGAAACTTTTCCTAGAAGCCTAGCATTCTACGTGCAAATGAAGAATCAAGGAGAAGGATGTAGAACTTGGACACTTGGTGAGAAGAAAAACAAGGATTCTTATCATTGGTCCACTTGGAAAGCTAAACATCATAGCTTAGGAAGATATTTTGCACTTCCTTAATACTAAACCAAGGAAGGACCGAAATTGAAGGTTGGCTAAGGGAGAAGCTATGTGCAATTTGAAAGGAAGAGTAATGTAGAAGTTTCAAGACATGGCCACTTGTAAGGAGGAAAAAGACTAGCCAATAAAAATTAAGCATATGGAAAGCTAAGTTAAGATATTTGTAACAAAAAATCAAGACCAACAAGCTTATAAAAAGGAGGTGGAACCGAAACATGGGTTGGTTGGAGGCAAGGCTACGTGCAAACATTCCACTTCCATCACTTTCTAATATTTCACTTCCATCATTTTCTAAATAGTCCATTTTAGTTGCCTTTTTGCTTAACATAAAACCAAGCCCACTAGCCTTAAGAGAAATCCCACGTGAAGAATCAAGGAGGAAGGCTGTCCAAAAGCTTAAGGAAAGCAAGGTATGGGGAAGTTTATGATAAGCCAAGTTTGAATATTAATTACATGAGGATTCTTACTTGGTTTCATAAGAAATTAAGCTTTGCATGCTAAGTGTTTGATGAAATTCCTCAAAGAGTTAAAGATTGTTAAATAAAATGATTATTAGAATAAGTGACTTGATTTTAGTTAATGAATGATGTTTTGAATGAATAACTTGAATCTAAGCTTAATAGGTGAATATTAAATGACTTAGGTTTATATATATATCATGACTATTTTTAAAGAAAAGTGATTGGAATTAAAGTTATATGTTTTGATACAAGTATTTTCTAAATCCTTGAACTTGCTTATTTATGCTAAGATTATGTTGGAAGCATGTTTATCATATTGAACGTTATAAAGATTAATGGTTAAGCATAGCTTTCTTTAAAGTATTTTATAAAACAAGCTTTGCTTAACATGTGTTTGACGAAATGCTTCAAAGAGATAAAGATGGTTTAAGTGTTGTTATGTGGTAATAAATGGAGTTCATGTGTTGTTGAGTATTTCTATCAATTTCTGTGAAATGAATGAGTTGCTAGGGGTTTGTGAATCTTTATGGATTTCGTGTGTTGCTATGAACTTTAAGTGGTTCTATGATTTTCGGTGTATGAGAAATGAGTGAGTTGTATGCTATATTGATGTTGAGAAAGTGACGAGAAATGATGTGATGAGATGAATGAGTTGTTGATGTGTTGCTAACACATCTTAGTTTTAGGTTAGTTTAGGTTATAAATTAATTGAATAATTAGGAATATAGATTAGAATAGGTTAGTTTGTTAATTATATTCAAATTGTATCTCATTTTATTACCAAGTTATGATTTAAGGGCCAAAAGGAGGAGATTCAAGCCAAAGAAGAAGAAAACCAAAAAGAAGGCCTCGTGCGATCAGCGCCAAGTCCCGCGCGAGTCGCGCCACAGTGCAAAGTTCGGACTCTCAGCTCGAACAAGTCACGCGGGTAGCGCCATTAACCACGCTAGTCGCACCAGGTGCCCAGAACCAACCTTCCAACTCGAAAATATCACGCGATCAGCGTGAAACTCCATGCTACCAGCACCACGAAGTCGAATTGCCAGCGCGATCAGCGTGATAGATCACGCTATTAGCGCCATAAAGGTCTGCAGGAAGCTCCAACTCGTGTCATCTGCGCGATCAGCGCGAAACTCCACAAGATGCAGTTTCCTTATTTAAAAGGATTTGGTTCGAAAATTGGGAAGAAAAAGAGTCTTTGTTACTGGAATTAAACCATCTTCAAGGCAATTATAAAATAAGGCCTCTGGACTGAAGAAAAACAACCTTGGATAGCAATTGATAACCAATTGAAGAGCTGAATACATAGAATCAAAGCTAGGGTTTGCTGCAGAATAATGTTTTCCTTGTATGCTTTGTTGTTCTTGATGACTATGTCAGGCTAAATTTTGTATTGTGGTTAGGCCAAGAACCAATGTGAACTCCTCTGTAAATTGACTGGTATTGAATGAGATTACTCTGATTGCTTTATTTTACTCTATTTTTTTTACTGCTATATTCTTTCTTAGAATTGGCCATTCTATTTAAGTTCTGAGGGTTAGGATTCGCAATAGGGATGTTGGAATTCTAATTTTTGACATGAGTAAGATAACAATTGTTCATTGCCTAGGGATAGGGATGCGTGGTTGCATAACTTTATAATATATTCTTTTAAATGCTTAGCTTGATAGAAATCACTAAGGGATTAGGTTTTTGATTCAGGTTAAAGGGTTAATTCGCTAAGGGATTAGGGGTTAACTAAATTAGGAAAGATTTATTCTCTGAGTAATCAGAAGCAATCAACTTTGATAACCAGTTAAGTGAAGGAGGCAAGGATCAAAGGGGATTGCGTCCTAATCACAATTGTTTCATCCATTGGTTTACAACTTACTCAACTTGCTTTTAATTCTTTTAAATTCTGTTATTTACTTGATCACTCAATTTCACAACACAACAACATTTTCTCAAAAACAATTTAATTTTCCTTCCAATTGCTTAGACTACGAATTACCATAGAATCAGTGTCAATCTCTGTGGATACGATACTCTACTTACCTACTCTATTACTTGAAACGAGCGGTATACTTGTCGTTTACACAACAGTTGTCATGCATAAATGAAACCATCTCATGGGTATCACTGAGAGTTGTATGTCAGTTGGTTACTAGAATGAAACCCGTGTGTAACATCCCCAAAATTATAAAAATGTATGTTTAGAGAAAAATAACTATATCACTCTTTCCAGGAAGTAGAAATTACTAGAAAAACCATTAAGCTGAAAATGTCAAAAATGCCCTTGGACATTTTTGAAAATGACCAAAATACCCCTAGGTTGAATGGCATAATTACCAAAATGCCCCTAGGCCAAAAATGCTCAAATAACTTTAGAAATTTTGTAGAAACTTTATGAAATTATAGAATACACTTAGCTGACTAAGTATTGATGTGTTGCAAACACATCTTAGTTTTAGGCTAGTTTTAGATTATAATTTAGATAAATAAGTTAGGAATTAGAATAAAATTAGTTAGTTTATTATTATATTTAATTTAATCTCATTTCATCACCATTTGTGCATTTTAGGGCATAAAGGAGGAGAATTAAAGCCAAAGGAGGAAGAAAAGCAAAACTGAAGTCCCGCGCGGGTCGCGCCAAACCTCGCGCGAACCGCGCCACAAGCAAAATCAGAGCTTCTGTTTCGCAACTCCCGCACGATCAGCGCGGGATTCCACGCTATCAGCGCCGTAAGTTCGAATCAACGGCGCGAGTAGCGCCGCATGCCGCGCCATCAGCGCCACGGAATCGCTGTTGCCTTATTTAAAAAGATTGACTTCGAAAGAATTGGCACAGAAAATAGGCTTTGTTACTCTAATTAAATCTATCTATAAATAAAGGCCTCTGGGGACTGAACAAACCATCCAATAATCATCCACACACCTCTCCACACTTCTCTCCATCATTCTAAACCCTTGGAAGTCAAGAATCAAGGCTAGGTCACTGCAGAATCATGAGTTATTTGATAGCTTTGGTTTCTTTGAAGCCTATGGCAGGCTAAACCTTGTATTGTGGGAAGGTCATGAACTGATGTAAACTCCTCTGTAACTTGACTGGTATTGATTGAGGATTCTTATTGTTTTATTTTACTCTGCTCTTTATTGTTTAATTCTTATTTAGAACTGGCCATTCTATTTAGATATTGAGGGTTAGGATTCGCAATGGGGACGTTGGGATTCTAATTTCTGACTTTAGTAAAATAACAGTTGTTCATCACCTGGGGATAGGGATGCGTGGCTGCGGAACTTTATAATAGTCTTTTATATGCTTAACTTGATAGATTTCACCAAGGAATTGGGTCTTTGATTCGGGTTAAAGGGTTAATTCACTAAGGAATTAGGAATTAACTAGAGTAGGAAAGATTTATTCTCCGAGCAAAAGAATTCGGAAACCCTTATGATATGTTCTCTAAATGCTTAGTCTGACAGAATCGCTAAGGGCTTAGGGTTCTCGATCGGATTAAAGGGCTGAATCGCTAGTTATCTAGGATTTACGAATATAGGAGAGATTTGTCATTTGTGATCAAATTTGATAACCCAGTTAAGTGAAAGAGGTAGTGAACATTAGGGATTGTGCCTGACCACAATTGTTTCTTCCATTGGTAACACCTTTATTATTTTATTGTTAATTTAATTTCTGTTTTCTATTCAATACTTCAACCAACTCAACAAATATTTTCTGTTTTACTTCCAATCACTTAGACTTGTCATTACTGTGAATTTCACCCCAATCCCTGTGGAGAACGATACTCACTTACCAAATCTTTATTACTTGAAACGATCGGTGCACTTGCCGAGTCGCATAACAAGTATCAACATATTTTGTGACACAAAACTCTATAATAAAATTTCTACAAATTTTAGAAGATGACAACTTTGAGGCTTTATTCAAGAAAACTCATGCATCAGAAAAATATGGAAAAATGATACATGAAATCTATAGAATTTTCTCTTAATTATAGGATGAATAGACCTATTTAATAAAACGGTTTAGTAATTTTGATTGTCAGAAGAAGTATAGCCCAATCAAAATCAAGATAAAGATGCAGTCTAGAATGAAAGGATTATGTATTGCCCTGTATAAGATTACTTGGGATTAATTTAAACTATCATTGAGATAAATTCTTAGGAACATCTAGAGATCTATTATTCCCAATTATCCTTAGATAAAAGAATTCAAATTAAATTGGATTTCTTTTTAAAGAAAATACCATATTGATACTAGATTTTTATTCATCATCAAAAATGACCACATGTAGCATGAAAGGAAGAAAAATTTGTATTCCCTTCCATTTGAGCTTGTCATTCACGTGGAGAAGCATGGAGAATGAGGAAGAAGCTTCTTGGATAAGATATGGTGGTGTAACCATATTTATGATATATATGATGATATAATCTGTGTTTTGCTTATGCATTTGATTTTTCATATGTATGATTGATGTGATTAAGATAGGTGGATTCATGTTTCCATGTTTCTAAGTCCAGTACGAGACTTTGGGGAAACAGAATCTGATGCTACATACAATACGATATGTAGTACGCATGGGCAAGGATATATGGCAAAATTCATGCATGTTTGCGTAAGACTATAGCAGCGACCACGCTCAGCGTGGCCACATACAATACGATATGTGGGAGCCATTTGCCCTGGGATAGTTCATCTCATGCATTCATATAGTTTGCATATTGCTTGTGGATGTGTTTGATTTTTTATGATTTTACTAACCTATTTAGCTTTACCTACTGAGAAATTTATTTCTCACCCGAATTGTTTCATTTTTTTTTTTTTAGATGGCAATGATGGACAGGTTCCGTGAAGCCTTGGAGTAGTGAAGAAATATAAACGAAGTTATGTAATAAGCTGGATTTTTGAGAAAGTAGTGTACTTGTATTATATAAACTTTTGTATCAGAGACATTGGTTATGTATATGAGTAACAAATCTTTTGAAAATTTTACGTTTTAAAATTTTTACTAATATACGCTTCTTATAAAAGTTATCTTTAAGTACTAATAAAATTAATAAGAATAAGTAGAAATTTAGGTCGTTACACCGTGCGTTCAGATGAGAGATGTCTAAGCTAGGAAAAAGAACTTGTTCACAATATTGATGGTTAATACATTAAGCTAGGAAAAAAAATTCCGCGAAATTTATAACTAATATATTTTTAAGTAAACTGGAACGGAAATTTTTCTAAAAACCCATAAAATACGAAATAGTAAAATGAGGCGTTACAATAAGAGTCTCTTAGACATAAAAGAATTAAAGTATTTAATCCTTCAATGCCTAAAGGTTTAGCAGCTACTTGAACACATTCAATATGTAAAAAGTTGTATTTTTGTTTATGAAGTTTTAAAGAACTGTTTGAAAGAAGTTTGATTTCATCAAAATCGGATTTAAGACGAATGTTTGTTTCGATGGTTCTAATTATAAAATCAGATTTTCAAAATATTTTTCGTCAGGTTTATAAAGTTCATTTTCTGGAATCCTGGGAATCTTCCAGTCATTTAGATCTTGATTAATATCTTCAAAAGAAACTTCTTTGAAAATATTTTGATTGTTTGATTTGTTTAAAGCATTTTCAGCTTGAGAAGGATTGAAAGAGGAAGATGAAGGTTGTGAAGATTTAAAAGAAAGGCGAGAAGAGAAAGTGTGAAAAAGAGACATAAAGAAAATATCGTAAAAAATTAGTCCCCTGATATCATCGCCATCGCCATCCTTTGGTTCAATAAAAACATAAGGATAGATTTGGGTTAAGATTTACCAACTGAGATATATTCCAGAATTTTGTTTTTTTTATCTCTTAACTAAAGCCAATGAATTTCAGACAAAATTTTAGACCTTGCATTCCAATAATTTGTAAGTTTTACTACCCTCATCTCATTGGGACTTACTATCCCAACAACACTAGATCGGAACTTTCTCAGCTTATCATGCTAACCAGTTAAAACATAAAAGATCATAAATCATTTTATAAAGCATAAAACAAGTTTAAAATAAGTTCATGTCTGGATAATAGCTCAAATAAGTAAAAGATAAACTAGATCTAGCCACACACGCGCACACACACACACACACACACATATTAACAAGACTAGATAGATTACATAAATATTGTTGACATTCTGATCTGTATATATAGATATAGATAAAGAAAAACAACATATCTTGTGTATCACACTTTAACATCTACACATTCATATTTGTTAGCAACCTAATAGCATAAGCTCAAATTTTATATATGGGAAAAGCTCCACCCTTTATTTAAAAAAACTATATTGCCAATGAAACAACAACCAGTCCTAATTAATCTGATTTGACTATATCCTTGAGATGAGAACAACATAAAGGCATTTGAAGGACCCTATCCTTTTTTTCCTTTAGCATGTTGTCCAACACAACATTCACCCAATTAATTTTGTGGTTTTCCTGCATCAAAAAAATCAAAATTAGTTCCTCCTCTTATAGTTGAGCATGGTTTCTCTGCCTAGGAGTGATAATCCAAGCAATCACATAGGCCAACAGCCTTGCTCTCTTCTAAAGGGGTCCAAAACCAAATCTCTATTTTGTTTTCCCTTTTGGGGCTTCTGCTGGATTCTTCATCAAACTCTTGTATGTGGCCAACTTGTCGAAGGTCGCTTCTTCATCTTCCAAGCCTTTCTCATTGGCAATCATGCCCACACTAGAGAGGCCAAAAATATCCATCCATAACTCGGGAGTCATTTCAATAGATTTCCCCTTAACACAAGCACACAAATTACATATTTCCCCATCTACATGTGTAGTGGTGTGTAGAATACCTTAATCAAATATGGGTAAAAAGTGCTCTTCATCTCCACAAATTTCTTCAGCTCTTGATACTCAAAAATTTCTGGAAAAACAAGATGTTAAGATTTCAACCAATGAAGGTTCAGAAATTTGGGTTGAACCAACTCCTTAGTTGCATAGCCGAACCGGTAGGAAGCTTCATAATGCTCCTCTAAAAACCATGGAGTGAACTTCAAAGGGAAACGTGTAAAATATGAGAACACTTCACACTTAACCAAGAGGGGGGTGAATTGGTTAGACTTGGTAATTTAAAAAATTTCTTGAACAAAATCAGAGTTTTTCCCTTTGGATCTTTATCACTTTTGAAACCAAAAACTTTTATTCAATCTAATTCTCAACCCAAGGTATGCAATAGCTCAAGAACTTTGTTGATAACAAAAACACACAATCAAGAATAGTAGAATATGACCAATATAAGGAAAATAAACAACACACAAAGATTTATACTGGTTCACTTCAAACACTATGAAGCTACATCCAGTTTTCTTCCACTCAACACTAGAATGGAGTTCCACCATTGAAATATTCAGTTCTTACAAGTTATTACAAAGCCTCTCTTTATCAACCCTAGATAAAGTTCAGAAATCTAAAACACTAAGCAAATCCCCTAGAGAAACTCTATCTCTAGATTACAAGCAAGAAACCCAATTACAATAGACAACCAAACACAGAATTGAAAACA
Organism: Glycine tomentella; assembly: GCA_007407185.1. Classification (NCBI taxonomy): domain Eukaryota; kingdom Viridiplantae; phylum Streptophyta; class Magnoliopsida; order Fabales; family Fabaceae; genus Glycine; species Glycine tomentella. The sequence continues at coordinate 333,191 of PYAF01003165.1, read as the reverse complement.
GAATTACAACTTCAAAGATTAAGGAAAGAAGTCACCTGATGATCCAATGAAATGATATGCATATCAATGATTTCACCAGGTTGAAGAATGAAAACAAACTCAGAACATCACTTTCCTTAAGCTTTGAAAAAAAACTTCTTGCTTTTAGAGACACTTAACACCCCATGAATGTTTTGTGAAAGCAAGAACTTAATGTACTCAGGAAATCACTAAAAGAATGTTTAGAAAGCCTTAGAATGCTCAGAATACGAATTGATCAAGTTGGTAAAACAGCTGAGCATGGGTTCTATTTATAATAAATTTTCTAACCGTCAGTAATCGATTAAATACGCTCCTGTAATCGATTATTTGGCTTAAGCAATCGATTACATACGCTCCTATAATCGATTAAACCATTCAAAATAATTCTGGGTATATGCAACGAACAAAATAATCGATTGTTTCGACTTGTAATCGATTAAACCAGACAGCTGTACAAAAAATAAAAACACTGTGTAATCGATTACAATCTGTGGTAATCGATTAAACCAGGAACTTGTAAAAAAATGTTTGAACTATGTAATCGATTACTACAATTGGTAATCGATTAAACCAGGAAACAACATAAAGTGATTTGAACTACGTAATCGATTACTTCAATTGGTAATCCATTAAACCAGGAAAATAGTATTTTCTATTTGGCCTGTGTAATCGATTACAACTGGTTGGTAATCGATTAAACAATTCATTAAGTCAGTTTATAAGTAATCTAAGGTAAAATAATTGATTATTCCGATTACGTAATCGATTACATTGTTCTTGAAAAGTTTTCCAGAAAGCACCAAGAACAAAATAATCGATTCTTTGCTTAACATAATCGATTAATCCAGTATGAAATATTATTTTTCCAAAAACTCTTGATTTATTTCAAAACTTTAAACAAACTATCAATGCCTTGTGAACTCTATTTCTTAAACTAATGAATGATATGAATGTAGTATGTTTGGATCACCAGAAACCCTTCTTCCTTTTACATTTGATCACAAGTTGTTCTTCAATGCTTTAAGGCATGTTGAAAATTCAAAACCTTCCTTCTTGAATCAATCTATGCTTTGTGCTTCAAGCAGTTCCCCCTCAATTCAACAATCTCCCCCTTTTTGGCTTTAAACATGCCAAATTTGTAATTGAATAGCATTGGGTCTTGTGATTATTTGAAGGAACTAGCAAAGTATTTATCTAAACTTTTTCACAGCTAAAAAATTCAATTCCTTTGCAAGAATAAGTGTTAAAATCATCTATGATTAACTTAGCATTCATACATAAGACATATTTTCTTAATGCAACCAATTTGAGCAGTTAACTCCCCCTAAATATCTCAAATTATCCAGACCAAATTTCAGCCAAAAAACGCACACAAAAAACAGGGGCAAACAGAGGTATATCCAGGGCATAGCTTAATTCAATTTTCTCCCAATATTTGGCTTTCTAAAGTCAAAAAATGCAAGGCACAGTGGATTTTAAGTAAATAGAACCATCATATTTCATTAATATTGGAAGGGAAATTACTTAAGAAAGCCAAAAAAAATAAAAAGAAAACAGAGTACAAATAACAAAGAAAACTAAGATTTTAAAAGTCTTCTGAATCATCCATTCTAAGATGGGCTTCAATGTCATCTATCCTAGTATTTATTTCCCTTAAAGATCCTTGAGTTTCTGCCTGGAAATCATGATGCATTTGAAGCAGCCCATCCATTTTGGCTAGCATTAGGGACTCAAATTGTGTGTAGAGAGGTTGTTGAGAAGTGTCTTCCCCTCCTTCAGAATCAGCCACTGGATCTTCACTATCAGCAACAACATCAGGCTCATGTTGTGCCATTTGTGGAGGCACTTGTTGATGATGTCCATCCATTACCCAACCATCAGGAGTCTTTGTCAATCCAAGCTTTGTCAAGTGCTTTTCTTGGATGAGGCTGTTTGAAGAGTTGGTGTTGTCCACCACTTCATTAGAAACATCAATCTGAAAGTGAACAATGAATCCAGAGATGATAATTGGGTATGGAAAGGGATAGTTGACAAGCCTTTTTGCTTTTAACATTATCTCTTGGAAGATAATGACCCAGTTCATAGGAATGGAATTTGTCAGACCATACATCAATTGTAGGTCTTCATCAGTAGCTTGAGCATGGTTTGTTGCCCTTGGGGTCAGAATATAGGTGATAAGGTAGTGAAGAAGCCTATTTTCTGGTGCCATGGGGCCAGTACTGTACCTATTCCTAATAGGCACATTTGGGTCAGTGAGCATTGAAAATAATAGGAACACTTCAAAACAACCAAGAGGGGGGGTGAATTGGTTGAACCTTGGTAAATTAAAATTTCAAATCAGAGTTGCCACATGATCTTTATCACTTTAAAACAATTTTGAAACCAAGAATCATTTATTCAATCAAATTCCATTGCCAAGAAACCAATAAGCTGTAAAAACTTTTTGTGCAAATAATTTGTTGAATCACAACCAAAGCTATTTAGAGATGAAGAGAAGAGAGGAAAGATTGCCACAGATTTTTATACAGGTTCACTTCAAACACTATGAAGCTACATCCAGTTCTTCCACTCAACACTAGAGTAGAGTTCCACTATTGCAAAAATATTCTTACAAGATATTACAAGCCTCTCTTTATCAATCCTAGATAAAGTTCAGTAGTCTAAAACACTATTAGACCCTTAGAGACCAAACCCAAACTGAGAACACTACTCAGCTTCCCTTAGAGAAACACTATCTCTAATCATCAAGCAAGAAAACCCATTTGCAATAAGCCAATCTTTACAAAAATCAATTAAAAGAAATACACCTTCAAAGACTAAGGAAAGATTTCACCTGATAATCCAAAGAACATATGCATATGAATGATTCAATCAGGTTGGAAGAGAGATTACAAACTTAATGCATTCCTTTCCTTTAGCTTTAAAAACCAATGATGCTTCACTCTTCAAATCAATAACCCATATGAATTGGTGAAGCCACAATGATGTTAGAAACGCAGAAAAATCACTAAAGAAAGCTTATGAACGTTTGTGATTGCTCAGTGTACGAATTTCTCAAAGTTGCAAAGCACAGAGCAAGAGGTTCTATTTATAACAGCTTTCTAACTGAAAATAATCGATTAAACCCGCTCCTGTAATCGATTAATTTGCATTTGTAATCGATTAATCCAAGAATGTAATCGATTAAAGTAATCCTAATAAGTTCTGGGTTTGAGCTATGAACAATATAATCAATTATTCCGTGAAGTAATCGATTAAACCAGACAGACATGTTTTTCTAAATACATTGAGTAATCGATTACTGAATATGGTAATCGATTAAGACAGTCAGTCATGTATTCTCAAATGTACTATGTAATCGATTAAACCAACATGTAATCGATTAAACCAGCTGATCATGTAATCCTTAGGCATAGATGTAATCGATGACGAAATGCTGTAATCGATTAAGACAATCAGCATAATTTTCTATTTTAGCCTGTGTAATCGATTAATTCGATATGTAATCGATTACAGTGTTCTTGCTTTGTTTTCCAGAAGGCACGAAGAACAAAATAATCGATGCCAACAATCAAATAATCGATTAATTCAGTAAGACTTAATTTTTCCAAAAAACTTATCTTTTTAAATGCCTTACTAGTTAATTGCTTTTACTTAGACCATCAATCTAACAATCCAAGATGAATGATTATGCATGCAATGTTCAATGGATTATCAGATTACTCAACTTCCCTTTTACATAAATCAAATTGATCATCCAAAGCTTCTTTGATACACTTGCAATGAGGCATGCTGAAAGCACAAAACCACCAAGCTTGAACCTTGTCCATTTATGCATTAGCTCCTATTTGAATCAACAAGCATTTCCCTATAAGTACCTATTTTGCTATAACCATTTGGGGTTTCTTCAAACTTTCTCTCCCCATCACAAACCACTCCAGCAATGGTTTCCCACAATTCAGGAGTTATAATCATCTCAACCCCCTTGACAGTAGATTTGAGGTATCCATTCATGGAAGCCTTGGCACAGGTATAGAAAACCTTAACCAAGTCAGGGTAGTAAGTACCCTTCATCTCCACAAACCTCCTAAGACCTTGGGTTTCTAACAGTGTAGGAAAGATAAAACCTTCCTTAATAAACCAGTCAAGGCTAAGGTATTTGGGTGAACTTATGGGTTTTGTGGCATTGAATTGAAGGTAGTTCATTTTGTCAGATTCTTTATTGAACCAAAGACTCAATCTATCTGGAGGTGGTTGAGGTTGTGGGTTTGAGGAAGACTCTCCTATCTTACGTTTCCCAGTCCTAGCACGTTTGGATGTAGACTTGATTGGCAGAGATTAAGAACACACACAGAGGGTTGAAAACACAAAGGCTTAGACAGAAGTTAGAGTAAGAGAAGATAAGGTTGGTGCAAAGTTATAGATTGATACAAAGCCATTATTTATAGACAAGAATCACTCACCAACGTTCAGATTTTTCAAAAATATAGCTGTTAGAGACAGTTAATGCCAGTTAATGATGATTTAGATGCTTAATTCATTGGATAGGGCAGTTACAAAACCCAGAAAAACTGTCAGAATTCACATAACAACTTAAATAATCGATTAAATGCTTAAGTAATTGATTATTCCAGACAATCTGATAACAAATTTTACACCATTTAATCGGTTGTTCCGTAAGGTAATCAATTACTTTGAAGGTTTCCAGAGGTTGAAGATGAGTTGTAATCGATTATATGATGCATTAATCGATTATATTGGTCAAGATAGCAATCCAGACATGGATTAGAGCTTATTTAATCGATTATCCCAAGTGGTAATCGATTATTCCAGAAAGACCAATATTTCTAAGCTTAAGTGTAATCGATTACAAGTTAGCAGTAATCGATTGTTAAGTGACACACACAGTTATAAAATGAGTTTTAATCAAAGTAATCGATTATCCCATTGTGTAATCGATTATTCCAGGAAAAGGAAATTTCTGAATCATGAAGGATAATTGATTACCTAATAAATGTAATTGATTACTTGAGCACTAATTGCACACTGAATGTGATTTTTAATGATTTTTAATCGATTAACCCGTGGTGTAATCGATTATTGCAGTAAATTTATTAGAAACAGAGCATTTTTACAACTTGATACAAATTTTCAATCATTCAATGATAAATGTAGCATTGAGGCTTTAATTTGTCATGAGAAGCATACTTAAACAGGCTAGTATATGTTGTTTTCATCAAGAATGCCTAGCATGTTTCTAAGTGCATAAAATCTATCCTTTGGCAATGGTTTAGTGAATATATCAACAAGTTGATTATTGGTATCAATGAACTCAACCTTGATGTTACCTTTCTGCATATGATCTCTTAAGAAATGATCTCTAATTTCAATGTGCTTGGTCCTTGAGTTCATGACAGGATTCTTTGAAATGTTTATTGCACTTGTATTGTCACAAAGTAGTGGTATCTCCTTAAGATCAACTCCATAATCTTGCAATTGTTGCTTGAGCCATAGGCTTTGTGCACAGCAACTCCCAGCTGAGATATATTCAGCTTCAACAGTTGACAAAGCCACACAAGCTTGTTTCTTGCAATGCCATGAAATAAGTGAGCTTCCAAGGAGATGATAAGTTCCACTAGTGCTTTTCCTATCAAGTTTGCATCCTGCAAAATCAGAATCAGAATATCCAATAATGTTTATTGATACACCTTTAGGATACCAAAGCCCAACTTTGGGTGTTGCCTTGAGATATTTGATGATCCTCTTGATTGCTGTAAGGTGAGACTCTTTTGGATTTGTTTGGTATCTTGCACACAAATAAACACTTAGCATGATATCCAGTCTACTAGCTGTCAAGTAAAGTAAGGAGCCAGTCATTCCTCTATATTTGGATTCATCCACCTTCTTCCCTTTTTCATCTGAATCAAGGTATGTTGAAGTTTCCATAGGAGTTGCAACATCTTTACTTTTCTCCATCTCAAACTTCTTGATGACTTCAAGGCAATACTTAGATTGATTGAGGAAAGTTCCATTCTTCATTTGTTTAACTTGAAGTCCTAGAAAGAATGTTAACTCTCCCATCATAGACATCTCAAACTCATTTTGCATAGCTACAGAAAATTCTTTACAAAAGCTTTTGATTAGTTGAACCAAAAATAATGTCATCAACATAAATTTGAACCAATAAGATATCATTCTTGTGCCTTTTGATGAACAAGGTTTTATCAACATTGCCCCTTACAAAAGATTGATCAAATAGGAACTTACTCAATCTTTCATACCATGATCTTGGAGCTTGTTTCAGACCATAGAGGGCCTTTTTAAGTTTAAAAACATGATTAGGATGTTTAAAATCAGAAAATCCTGGAGGTTGTTCAACATATATGTCCTCCTCTTTGTAACCATTCAAAAATGCACTTTTGACATCCATTTAATAAAGTTTGAAATCCATTATGCATGCATATGCAAGTAATAGCCCCAGAAGATCTAGTAGAGACTCCCTTTGGTAAATTTGTCTCATTTAGAAGTGTTCTTGAACCTTTTTCAAGTGATCTGTTTTTCCTCTCCACCACACCATTTTGTTGAGGTGTTCTTGGAGCTAAAAAGTTGTGGTTAATTCTATTTTCTTCACAGAATTTTTCAAAATGTTCATTTTGGAATTCTCCACCATGATCACTTCTAATTGAAATAATTTACACCCTTTTTCATTTTGAACAAGTTTGGCTAATTTTCTAAAAGAATGGAAAGCATCACTCTTGGATTTCAAAAACAAGGTCCAAGTAAATCTAAAGTAGTCATCAACAATAACAAGTCCATAGTACTTACCACCTAAACTCATGGTTCTAGAAGGACCAAACAAATCAATGTGCAGTAGTTCAAGTGGTCTTGAGGTGGAAACAATGTTTTTACTTTGAAAAGAAATTTTGGTTTGTTTCCTTTTTTGACATGCATCACATAGTTTGTCCTTCTCAAATTTGAGTTTTGGTAGACCAATAACTAAGTCCTTTTTAATGAGTTTATTCATATGGTGCATATTTATATGGTTAGCTTTCCTATGCCACAACCATGTTTCATCTAACTTACTCATTAAGCATGTAGTCTTGTGGAATAATGCATGGTCTATGGAAAGCAAGTAACTGTTACCTTTCCTTTTGCCAATGTGGATTACTTCTCCACTCTTACCATCACAAATTATGCAGCAATCTTGATTGAAGGAAATTTTATAGCCTTTATCACATAATTGGATTATACTTAGTAAATTATGCTTCAAGCCTTCAACATAGAGTACCTTGCTGATTTTTGTATTCAAGCTGCCACCAATGCTTCCTTCACCTATAATTTTCCCTTTGTTGTTGTCTCCATAAGTGACATAGCCCCCATCCTTAAATGTGAGATTTTTGAGCAAGGACTTGTCATTGATCATATGTCTTGAGCAGCCACTATCAAGATACCATAAGGAAGAGCTTGCTCTAAGACATACCTACAAAAAGAACAAATCACTTCATAGGAGAAGGTACCCATTTGAGTTTGGGTCCAAAGGGGTTAGTTGCTTGCCTTTTCTTTTCTACCCAAATACACTCACCATTTGGGACATAAAATCTTCTTGCAAAACATTGGTAGGATGTGTGTCCTCTTTCCATACAATAGTGACAAACAACAGCTTTATATGAGTTTCTAAAGAACCTCTTTTGATTGAATCTTGGTTTATTTTTCTTCTTCT